>CM045991.1:31011436-31596436 GCA_025175895.1 Wurfbainia villosa
TCTACTTCAACAACCTTCTTTCTGTAAGTTTTCTCCAGAATTTTGTTTTCTTCCTGCAGAAAAATATCATTGAGTCCGGTTTGATACTTGGTTAATTTGCAAAAATAATAATTTAAAGATAGGAAATTATGCCTGGCAGATCTCTATTTGCTTTTTCAATTCGAGATTTTTGTTTTTCATGACTTCTGCATTCCTTGCTTGTTCGAGTGCATTATGCAGAAGACTTTCTGCTTCCACTAGTGCTGCCTCTTTAGACTTTGTCAATCTTTCCAATGCTTTTATATCCTCTTGAAGCATTACAATCTGCATGTCATTTGTATGTAAAATTCCATAATCGACTCGTACTTCTGGAATTATAATGTTACAGAATATTGAAAAACCTACAATTTAGTCATACCTCCAGAATGGAAAATGTTAAAGAATGGTACCTCATTTCTGTATTGCTTAATGTCTGACTCAAGTGGTGCTATAATAACTTCAACAGGGATGAATTCCTCATCCTTTTGAGATGCATATACCCTTCTTAAGATTGCTTCTGCAGAAAATTGTGCTGCCAATGCCTCTTTTTTCTCGTTGGCTAGTTTTTTGATGTCAAGATTCTGCAATGTAACAGATGATGGTTTTGTCAGCCAGCCAAGACACTATAATCACTCTTCAAGATTTTTGTTTGTAGAATGTAGTGACTGAGGAAACCTTCAGTTCAAGCTGTCTCTCAGTGATCCTGAGTTTTTCATCCATTTTCTTCTGTTCGTTGCTTAACTAGAGAACATGAAATAGAAAAGGTTAGTGCAAACTCAATAAAGCTTGGTGTGGTGACTGATTGTGTTGTTTTCTTATTCTGTACTTGCCTTCATAATGGCCTTATCCTTCAAGATTTCAGTTGCCTGCAAGGCTTTGATTTCAATTTTAGCTAGTCCCAACTCCCTTTCCTTCTCTGCAGGTTAAGCTCAGAATTTAGTCAAGTCATATCAAATGGATTTATGCAATCAAACTCAATTGCTTCATTGATATTATGTAGGACCCCACTTTCAGATAATGCCGAATGATCATGCTGAAACTGAAGTAACTTCTGTTGTTTACAATAAGAAAAGGACAAGAATACTGCAAGTCCAGAATTAGGATCCCCCTATTCAGACAATAGCACAACGGAGACTTGGTTAATAATGGGATCCATGAAATTGATGCTCCATCCTCAGATAACTAGCACGCTGTTGGAAAGAAAATGACTGGTAGTCAATCCATTTCCTTTTATCCTTTGTACTGCTTTGAAGTTATTGAAACTGTTTCATTTGGATGAGAAACAAGTGGACGGGAACTCATGCAGGTACTTTTCTTTCATACAGATAAGTCAACTACTGTGACAAATGAGTAATGATTCTTAGCCAGTCTATGAATCTTTAAGAAGGCAATTATGTTTATCAAGAATTACATTAGATTTCATCCAGAAAGAATAAAAGTTGGCATCATTTGTTGTGCATGTCGTTGTAGGTTGAAGCTAGCTGAGTTGATCTTAAGCTTCCTGAGGATTCTAGCAAGTAACCTAGAACCTAAACTTTTATGAATCATATATTTATTTTGAAGGCAATATGCACCTGTGTGGACTGTCATTTTACTCTAATAAAAGCTTTCTTTTGTTATTATTGGAAATCAATATTTAGAATTTATTCCTGTCATACTCAGACCGCAGTAGTTTGATCTTTAAATCCATGCTTACAGTTTTCCTAATTTCTGGCTTTGGAAATTTGGCACTTTCTATGAGTATGAACTAAACTCTTTATGCAGCAAGGCAATTTTCCGAGTTCAGGAAATCAAAAATGGACTTGGAAAATTGCACTGTGTAATTTGTATTTCAGCTTCAGCAACAGAATGTCCATATTATTCAATGAGAACTGGACCTTTTGAGCAGGAAATCATGTTTGAACAACGAGGCCAAGATCTAGAAGTAGAAAAGTAACTCATGAAGGAAAAAAGTTTGAAGGACAAACGTACCCAGAATACTATTTTGTAGCCTGTTGAGCTCGATTATTACAGGGTCAGAAGGACTCGCAAAGAGTTCCTTGGCACCAGCTGCATCCCCCAAGCTGCCCATTGCACAGCACACTTCAATTTTTGGAGCAGTTTTTCGTCCCCTCTTGTTACTTCCAGAGAAGACCACCGTGCCAAGAACTGAAGGATTCGAGGCAATTTATGATGGAGGGTATCTTGAGAGACAGCCATTCTTCAGGAGGAGATCTCTGTAGAGAAGAAGAGAGATAATGGACAGAATTGACACATCCAGAGAATGAGCAGCGGAAACCGGCAACAACTCTGCCTGATGATAACTATCATTTTGTAGGTACAACTCCTCAATCACCATTTGTTATTTTCTTTTATCCCTAAAAAATAGCTTTTAGCGTGTAGGTTTGACAACATGGCCCACAAGATGATCCAGTCTTCCTAGACAACGGTTTTGTATGGTTATTAATCAGAATGTGTGTCGAAAACAAAGGAAAAAACCAAGTATCAATCGTGCAAGGGAACCAAGTGGACACATCAATACATACAGTGTTTTCCTTTTGCATTATACTTGTTATGTTCTTTTTCTGGCTAATCGAATTATAAATGTGTGAATGTTGAAAGAAAAAGCAGAAAAAGAAGTTTCAGCATAATTATTTAGTCGGCACTGTTTCTTTTCTTGTCGGTTGTGGATTCGTTGAACCATGGAGCATGTTTTTATCAGGGTTTGTTCAATCAAAGTCAGTGACCAACAAGCCATGTTCCCCTGTTCGCACCTGTCAGAGCACATAAACCCAGGTAAGATCAAGGCTGAAGTGACTAAAAAGAGATTATTTTGATACAGAAAAAAAAAATAGAAAGGCTCAGTTCTTAGCTTTGAAGAATCAATTTCTCTCTGTGTTTTTTTTTCCCTTTGATTTTATTCTTTTGCTCTTCTTAGAGGAGGATAAATACTGTCTTCTGCTTCTCCCACATTGTATTTGACAGCCTCAGATTCCAGCCTCACTGTTTCCAACTAAAACTAGATTGCGATGTGAAGATTATCCAATAATTCAGTGGTTCTTTTTCATATCATAATCTGTGTAGTAGGTGAACGCGGTTCATTACAGAAACCAAACCCGGGACATGCTTCGCGGAAAAGCTTAATTAATGGATCATGAGATTCATGTGAGATGTTCTTTTATTCATCATTGCTTCTTTGGATTAACAATTACACTCTTTGAATTAGTTTTTGAACAGGTCAAAATGAGACATCTGAAAGGAAAGCTTACAATTATGATCCCGTGATCAAAATGAACTGTGGTCCTTTGATTTGGATCAGGAACAATGGAAGTCTAATGGATCACAAGGTTGGTGAGAAGATGACACAAAGTGGATGCTTTATTGTATTTTATTTTATTTTATTTTTTTATGAATTGAGTTCGAATATGAAATAGATAATCTATTGGACTTGGATCATTCTATAATTACCTTTGTGTTTATTTGTTTTTCTTCTACGGTAAAAGAAAAACACCCTTTATTCACTACTTTTGCAAATCTTTAGTGAAATGTTGTTAATTATGATTATGATTCATGTCTAAAATAAAGTAAGATCATTGTTCTAAAGTAGAAAAAAAAAGTGAAAATATTGAAAGAATACAATCCAAAAGAATAATAGAGAAGCATGTGCTATGGAGATGAATTCAAGCCATTGGCAGAATGTGAAGCAACTTTAAATCCAGAGCAAATAGTTTGTTTAGATTTCTATATTTGACTGTAAAAATAATGTAACTAATAAATAGATTATCTTCGTGATTATAAGATATTCTTATATGAAATAATGTATTTAACTAGCTTTTCCAATCTATTTGACTGACTTAGTTTTCATCTAATTAGTTCTAATCATTTGGATCGCTTCGCTCGACTTCTCTGTTAATTCATTATTTAAAAAGTAAATAAGATACTTATTCATAATATTTATTTTGGTGGATTATGGGCTTTGTGGCCCCAAAGCCCAAGCCCAATGTCCATTTGTAGTATTTCAAAAATTGAGTTTTATTTTATTTTTTCAGATATCAAACAAACTCCACAAATATTAATGAATCACTTAGCAACCCTTGGAAAAATGGAAATGCACATTGTTATAAAAAATAACATTATTCGGCTTCAAATCCCTATAATACCTAAAAATTCTCACTCATATTTTCACGGTAAAAAAAAAATTGCCAATAATTTTTTGATAGATTTAGAAATGCCAATGGTCGAATTTGAATTGAATTATATATATTTTTTTGTCTATATCCTATTTATTATATTTATAATTATCCTTATTTCATTTGATATTCAATTTTCATCCTCGTTTTCATACTCTTACAATTATATTAAAGTTATGAATATTTATCAAATTTTTAAGACATAAGAAAAAGGATTAAAGATAAAAATTAACAAAGAAATAATAAAATATTAAAAACAATTTAAATAGATATTCAAATAAGATATTGATAGAATTCTATGAGATTCGTTACCATATTTGAATTCTAAAATCCTCACATCTGATTATTTTCCATTCGAGTCAGATATCGGATTCTCCATTGACTTTAGAGAAAATTATCATCCTTAATGGACCCAACTCATTTTTACGATTCATTGAATATAACATAAGATAATTAAATATATCATACTTAATAAATTATTTTTTTTACTATCATAGTCAATAGCAGAGCCCGAAATTAAAGAAGCTACTAATTTTTTTTTTTTTGTTAACGAAATACCCCGAGCTAATGGCAATCTTTTAATCAAATAAACTCTTTAAAAAAAAATTACCCAGGCTAAAGCCGGGTAAATTTACACGTGGCTCCGCCCTCGACCATAGTGTGTCCGAGATATATCCAATCAAATCTACTAATTTGTACTAATAAAATATTGAAAATATATTTATAAGTAATTTTTTCGATAATTTATAAAAAGATGCACCTCAAATTTAAAATTGTCTAAATACAATTTTATAGTTTTATATTTATCAAAGAGTACACCTCATTCCTTTTTTATCCCTCCCGTCAAACGTGAATATCAAGCTGATCGAAAAAAATAGTGTTAGAAATTATATTCCCAAGAACATAGTGGTCTTTAGATTTGAATTCCTAGCACCGCGTACAATATCAAACTCGTCTAAAAAAAGATGACGTTGAAAATTATATTCCCAAGAACACATTTGTCTTGGAATTTAAATTCTCAGGAATATAGTGATCCTAAGATTTAAATTCTCAACACCACATACAATATCAAGTTGTCCCAGAAAAAATATGGTGCTGAAAATTATATTCCCAGGAACATAGTGGTACTGAGAATTATATTCCCAGAAAATACAGTGATACTGAAATTTAAATTTCCAACATAATATACAATATCAACTGACCGAAAAAAAAATGGTGCTGAAAATTATATTCTCAGGAACATAATAGATTTGAGATTTAAATTCTTAGCATCATCTTTTTTTCGGTCAGCTCAGTATCACGTTTAGCGGGAGGGATAAAAAAAAATGAAATATGTCTTTTAATAAATATGAAATTATAAAATTGTATTTAGATAATTTTAAATTTGAGATGCATCCTTTAATAAATTATCGTATTTTTTTTTTCAAGAAATTTTCCAAGTTTATAAAAAGCAATACCCTTTTTAATTTGACACTTCATCTCTTCGTGGTGATGTGAACGCAAGGTGGATGGTCAGATAATTAAAAGCAAATTTTAATCTTTGTCATATTTATTTGCATGACGCGTTTGATTCTCAATGAAAACGTGCTATTTATTTAGCATAGATATCGAATTATAGATTATTTAAGATAATTTTAAATTTGTTGGCTGTCGGTGTGCTATCAATTTCTTTTCCTCGTTGTTTCATATTGTATTATATTATGAAAAACTACATTATTATTATGAATTTAAAATTTTTAAATTCGCATTTATTACTTTTCCATATTTTTAGCTTATACTTTTAACAACTAAGATTGTTCTTTGTAGGGTAATTAACTATTATTTTTAATTTTTAAAAGCACCCTTCAATAGCCACAATAACATATATTCACTATATTCATTTATCACGTATGCAAATCTGTTGTGTGCATTATGTTGCTCGACTCGTGCGTGACAACGTCTTCATCGTCCGATTAAAATCGCGATTGTACAGTAATAAAGAATACACAATATTTCTTCCGCGCGATTTCATCGGCTATGGGCGCTGATTCATCGTTGGTCGGCTGGATTTCGATCGAATTCTTTTATAATCGGGTGTGGTGAATCCGACCTTAAAATCGATGGTGAGATCAGCGATCGTCGGTCAGATCGTCGATTCTGATTCATTTCCTCGTTCAGATAATGTGGCGTGAAATGGCCTTCAGCGTGAGCATCTCGACATCGATTATCGATCTGATTTAAATTAAACTATATGATTTATATATATATATATATATATATATATATATATATATATATATATATATATATATATATATATATATATATATATATATATATATATATATATATATATATATTATCTTACACAATTAATATGTGAACATCTCGATTGTTCGATTTTTTAGGATTTAAGAATTAAATTATAGTACTCATCCAATCAGACGATGAATAATCGAAGTATTCATATATACTCGCAGATAAATTATGTAGGATAATATTCTTCTATATATATATATAATACAGTTTAGTGATAATGCTAGATTATATATATATACACACACTGAGAAACGTAATTAAGTTTGATTGCAATTTGATATTTAGCATTCAATAGAGTTTTTTTTTTGGCATAATCTCTTATATGGTTCATAAGCACTGTGAATTATTTCCATTTTTAGATGCTGACGTGAAAAAATTATATTGGAGAAAGGCCATTCTTTATTTTTATTATAATAAAAAAAAGGTATTCTATTTTAGAAAAATATTAAAAAAAGAGAGATTTTGTAAAAATATTTTTTTGTGTTTAGTACTAATATAATGTTATAGTCAATATTGCTACAAATAATTTAGATCGAACTACTTCGTATTAAATTAATAGCATTTAATCAAGTTAAAACAATTTCAACTAAATTAATATAATATTATTTAATATGTATTAATTTATCTAAATTGGAGTTAGCAATTGTATTAATTTCAAAATAAAGTAGGATACGATGTCTTTATAATTAAAATAAAGATTTTTTTTACCCTTGCAATACATCGAATATGATTTTGAAGTTCTAACGACAAAGTCGCATGACTAACACAATGTAAATTTGTACAAAGTGAGCAAGAGTCGATTCTCTATGCTCTCAGAGTGCCTTGCTCTCTATTGTGTCAGGTGCAAGGCCGATCATGATTTAATTCTCTTCATCTAGCTATGGAACTGACGATGAGGAATGTTTAGGATGAGCGCATCATCTTTTTACATCAAATATATAATTTTGAAATCCTCCATGGGCAAAGTCGTTCGCGAGGGTGCTTATCCTCCACTGTGCCAAGTGTCGGTACGACCAAAGGTCGACGTGAATTATCTCCCTTCATCTAACTATGGGGTCGTCGATGAGGGGCACTTAGAGTGAGCACATCACCTTTTGCACCAAGTATATAGTTTTGAAAATGAATAAAAATTCAATAATATATGGGAGAGCATCTTATCATAGGTTTTCCAACCGCGATCGCGGTCGGAATTCAATCCAATCGTAACCCCCAGTATCGCGGTTGTTGGCGACCGTGATCGAGCCAGATTTCGATCACGATCCGATCGGATTTGGATGTCGATCAGATTCGGATGTCGCTCGAATTGCGATCGAAATCCGACCGTTTGACGACGACGTCAAGTGGCAGTGTGTTCAGGTGGAAGAGTTACTGTGCATTTCATACTATTGTGCTGGCTTGATCGCGCATAGCTCGCAGATATCAGGGTCGAGCACAAATTCAACCCAATCACTTTCGCTCGACATCGTTGCATTCATCCCAATCACAGTTGCAATGCTAGGATGCCCCGCGACCACGATTGGGTCGGATTCCGACCATGATTCGACCCGATTGTGTGCGGTCGTAATCGAATCCGATGGCACACGATCGCGATCTGGTCATGATCACGAGGCTGCTATCGATGACTCGATGGGGTTCGAGGATGGGATATAGCACGTCTGATGGAAGTACTATAAATTTCTGTGCAATTGGATGACGGATCACACATCACATGTGGCAGAATGAATGATGGGATCTACATTGTGCACGGGCACCGAGAATCCATAACGCAAGGTGTCCCCGCGGAGATGACGTGGTGGTTAAGGCACGACGGAGCTTGCGGATAAGATAAGGGTCGATTCCGGAGGAGGTCTAAAATCTTTTCCTGAATTCAGATGACTTCATGTGTCTTGGCCATCACGTCAAAGTTTATAGAGCTCTCCGTGATTTACCTTCCTCACAATGACGATGGGACAGATCGGTGAAGACTATTAGATTGACAGATATCAATCTTTCATGGATATATTGCTGCGGATGATTTAAAAATATTTTAAGTTATCTAAGCAAGAATAAATTTTCAAAGAAGAAATAAATATCTCTTATAAATATATTATTTTCTTTCATAAACGCAGGAATATTAATGGCTTCTGCCGTTATTACAGTAACCTTTAATAAAATTGAATGAGTCAGGTAATAAATAAATTCCGTATACATTAATCATACGTATTCGTACGCCTGAAGGGCGCTTTTTAACCGGTACCGCCTCCTTCACTGTGGCGTCCGACGGCTGATCGCCAAAGTTCGCGTTTTTCTCCCTGAGCAACACGACTCGCAAGAGAGCGAGAGGGAGGGCGGACGAGCGAGCGACGCTTCCGACCTTGCACTGCACCACCTAGATGGGTATGCGTTCGCTCTGCTCTCCCTCCTTGGATCTTTGTTTCTCGTTTCTCGTTGGGAATTTGGTTTACCCTTGGTGGCGTCGATCCCTTTGTTTTGGCTTCCTGCCAGTTCTGGTTGGATTCGAGTTGCTCGCGCTGCAGGATTTTCCCTCTTCTCCCCCGAAAATTTCTGTCTGGGTTCCTATTTGTTTGAGTTTCTTGCGGTTTTTGCTGTCTTGATTTATTCGTTTGGTTTTTCCGCTTGTTTGTTCGCCTTTCCCTTACCGGAAGCCTGTTTTGTTGCGATTTTGCGTCGAATGCGTGCTTCCTCGATGAAAAAGGAGGAACTTTTGAACTGGCCGTGCAGATTTACGTGTGGATTAAGCTACTAATTTCTCGAAACTGCAACTGCTTATGCAGATGGAGAATCGAGTTCTTCCTGGGACAGTGACGATGAATATGAGAAATTCATCCGAAGAATGAACCCTCCGCGGTATGTAAATTCTCTCGCATCGAGTAGTCGCTTTTGAATCTGGAATTTTCTGATCCTTTCTTTCTCTCGTCAGGGTTGTTATCGA
This sequence comes from Wurfbainia villosa, assembly GCA_025175895.1. Lineage (NCBI taxonomy): Eukaryota > Viridiplantae > Streptophyta > Magnoliopsida > Zingiberales > Zingiberaceae > Wurfbainia > Wurfbainia villosa. The sequence goes on from CM045991.1 coordinate 31,020,854, forward strand.
TAATAATTCTTGCCCAAATGCTACGGTTATTAAGGTAATCTATGATCTTCTGAGTCCCTGCTGATTTCTCTTTGAATGAACCTTGGTGCTCATGATTCATGGTATCTTGGTTTTATTCTTTGTAATTGTCATAGGTCGATAGTGCAAATAAATATGGAATCCTTTTGGAAGTTGTTCAAGTCCTTACAGACCTTAATCTCATTATCAAGAAAGCTTATATCTCATCTGATGGAGGGTGGTTCATGGATGGTATGTCGTGGGTTTAATAGCTTCTCTAGCTTTCTGATTCTTTTGTTATTTATGCTAATTGGATCTGTGCTTCTTGGACTGATGCAGTTTTTAAGGTCACAGATCAAGATGGGAAAAAAATTGACGCACAAAAACAACTGGAAAATATAAAGGAATGCATCCGAAAAGTATACTTTTTGCTCCATCTTCATGTTTTCTCTTATTGTGGTATCTGCTCAGCAGCTGACATGGTCTAATACTTTGTTATCGTAGTCAATAGGGGAAGGTTACTTTGTACCATCACGAATTAGATCTGTAGATTTCACACCTTCGTCGTCCTCAGATCACACATCAATTGAGCTAACTGGGGCTGATCGCCCTGGCCTGCTCTCCGAAGTTAGTTCAGTTCTCACTGATCTAAAATGCAATGTGGTGAACGCCGAGGTGTGGACGCACAATGCTAGAGCTGCAGCAGTGATTCAGGTGACCGATGAGGAGACAGGTTCTGCTATTACAGATCCTCAAAGGCTCTCTAAAATCAAACAGCTCCTTTGTAATGTTCTAAACGGGAACAACAGGCACAGGAGAGCCAAGACTGCAGTTTCAATGGGTATCACCCACAAAGAGAGGAGGCTCCATCAGATGATGTTTGATGATAGGGATTATGAGAAGTCAGATGAGGACAATGAGAATGAGCATTGCCGACCAAAGGTTACTGTCGTTAACTGGTTCGATAAGGATTACTCTGTCGTCACAGTACAATGTAAGGATAGGCCGAAGCTTCTTTTTGATACAGTTTGCACTTTGACGGATATGCAGTATGTGGTTTTCCATGGAAGCGTGGAAGCAGAGGGACCAAAAGCTTATCAGGTATCTTCTGATAAGGCTTTACTTTGTGTTTGGTACTTGAAAAAAAAAAGACTTTGATGAAACAGTTCGATACTGATCGTTATATGTTCTTATCATCTTGAAGGAGTACTACATTAGACATATCGACGGTTCTCCAGTTAACTCGGAAGCTGAGCGACAGCGAGTTGTTCAGTGCCTTGAAGCAGCCATAGAGAGGAGAGTGTCTGAGGTACAACTGATTTACTTGTTCTAATATGCAGTTTAAGTTTCACTTGCATTCTCCTTTTAACATTTGATTATCGATGTGTACATCCTGTATCACCTCTGATGACATTTTCATGATACCTTTAGTATCATCCTCCTTGCTCATATCTCTTCTATTTGATACTCCCAGGGCCTGAAGTTGGAGTTGTCTACAAGCGATCGAATCGGTCTGTTATCTGATGTCACTAGAATATTCCGTGAGCATGGCCTGACCGTCACAAGAGCAGAAGTGTCTACAAGAGATGGCAAAGCTGTCAACACATTTTACGTCCGCGATGCTGCTGGTAATTCAGTTGATCCAAAGACCTTGGATGACATACGATCCGAGATAGGGCAAACAGTGCTACAAGTGAAAGGCAATTCTGATGAACTTAAATGTCCACAAGAGTCTTCTACCAGATTCCTCTTTGGTGGTTTATTCAGGTCAAAATCACTTTATAATCTTGGATTAATTAGGCCTTACACTTAGGTTTCTTTGTGTTCGTCCCACTTGTGTACATAATTGTTTGTCATTGCTTCATCAAGCAAAATATGTCCACTTTGGCATAAGGAATACAAAAGGAACAAGATGAAGCACTCAGCTGTAAAAATGTTACAGTTGGGTGCCTGGGATCGCATCGACAAACCAACTTGTCTCCTTTAGATTAGCAAACAAGCTTGTCGATCCATATCGTGTACATACGAATGTTAATATCAATGCATAGCTTAACTTCATTTGCTGAACTCTCTTTGCATCGTTTGAATTGTGCATCTCTAGCAAATTGTTTGCTACCATTGGTCCTGTTTCCAAGTTGCTAAGAACAAGTTTAAAGTGTGCTTGACATATGCAGAAGTTTTATAATCACAATCAAACAAAATGTTCTTGACTCAAAACTCCAGTTCCTCTCATGCAATCTCGCCATGGATGATAATACAATATCCAGAACGAACAGCCTTACAGCAATAAACAAAAGTTGAGGCTAGGTATTGGAAGACAAGTGGTGTCCAGTGACTCACATCACAAAGAATAATTGGAGGCGTGGAGTGTGACACACTGTAAACAATATGCAAACCAACCAAGCCGAAGCCAATCAAAGGAGAAGAAGGTGATGGCTTTTGAGCCTGACTCAGCCCAGCTGAGCACATTATGGCGTGCCTTGTGGGTGGCCTTCTCTTGTTCTTTTCCTAGGTGTCCCAGAATGCCATGAACTCTATCTCGAACACTAGTTCTAGGCAAGTACCAAGTTTCACTCGTCTAAGCAACTGAAGAACAGAGCACCAACACAGAGATCTCTACTTGTCTCCTCTGCAATCACTCACTTTTCTTCTAGATAACAAGATTTTTTTTTTGATGTGGCCCTCCGTATTTGGTCAAACTCAGATTTTGGATTCCAAGTACCTCTCACATGCCTGCTGTCCTCTCTGTCAGTCTTCATTCACATGAGATGATGCTCGCCAACTGACACCAATTATTGAAAGCTTTGCATTTTACCAACACTGACAGCTTTTTTTAAAGGAATTTCCTTGAAATAACAGATCTAGAGATATTATATGGTATGAGAAAATTCTTAGTTTCTGATTATCTTTGGCATGGATGGACTCGTGAAGGCCAGGCAAGAATGGAGTAGAATAAAGGGAAAGGGAATCATCTGATGCAAGCAGTGTCAGTCCTGCAAGTGCTTCACACTCTCCTTGTTTTCTATCATCTCCATTAAAAGTCTGGAATGTGAAGGAGAATGAACAAACAAGGACACCAGATCAGATTAGGGCAGCTTCTTTGTTGGATATTATATCTTTTCCGGAGGAAATACAAGGGAAAATTTGAAAAATAATTCGGACTTATATGTTGAGTCGATCACTTTCGAAGTGTCCTCAGTTACGACGAACTTCAAATCAAGACCGTCGAACTCCTGACAAGTGAGGTTAGAACGAGCCGAGTCAGAAATCTCCTTGTTGCATGTTGTTGAGTCGAGAGGTTGATATGGAGATTTTGTCGAGTCGAGTTGAGATGCTTCGTCTGTCAAAAGAATGGCTCGGGCCGAGTCGCCGAGTTGGTAGTCCGTCGGGTCGGAAATTGCTCGTAAGGTACTGTCGGGTCGAACTGGAAGACTTCGTCCGTCGAGATTGGAAACAACTCGGAAGATGTTGCCGAGTTGAGCTGGAAGACTTCGTCTGTCGAGTTGGAAACAACTCGGAAGATATTGCCGAGTTGAGCTGGACGACAGAAATAGTGAACACTAAGTGACAAAATAGCCAAGACCTATATTCACACAATTTCCTTAAAATATATTCGTTCTCCTCCAGTAGGGTGATTGCAAGGTTTAGCAGAATGTTTATTTCCGAGAATACAACGGTAAAATCGTGGACTCAAACAAGTACAAGTAGTTCACAACGAACTGAGCATACACTTGAACGCTATTACTATAGGGTTGGAAACAAAGAGTAAGAGTTCTCTTTCGAGTTCGCAATTCTGTCTCCTTTTATAGAGGAGACTTATAATGGTAGAATCGAAAGGTCAATCATAATATCACCTTGATTCATTGAATTTACCTGAATCGAAAGGTCACCATCTCGATTCAACTGATCTATCATTAATTTATTAATGTCTAACCATATATATCAGAGTTTCAATGCGAACTTTCTATGATTTAACGTGAAAGATGATGGAACGTCTTTCCATCTTTCTATTTTATCAGTCAACAAATTTAAAAGAATGACGGAACATTTTCTTTATCATTTCTTTACGTTTCCATTCAAATTCCAACGAGCCACCGCCATGACCACACTCTCTACAGCAGCAAGGAGGATCATCCATGATATCTCTGTTTCGTTCTTCAATTATTATGATAACCTATTCGAATTGAATGACAAAAACAATTCAAGGGACTGCTCGGTTCCCAAAACAGCCTCATGCAGAACATTTAGGAGTCTGAGTTAGATCAAATACATTGATATGTTCCCAGTGGCAAATATTAGACAAAGAAAGGAGTAAAGATTCCTTTTGAGTTATTGCTTATGCATGCCCTTTTCATCACGTACTCTGAAGTTGAATCTGAGTTAGATATAACTGAAGAATTTGTGGAAATGGAATGCATTTATAGTTGTAGACATAATGAGACAAATGCTTGTGATTCAGTATCACCTGAAAGAGAGCACTTGGAACAGAGTTAACACTTAATTACGATACTAATTGTGCACAAGGAACTGTATGACACTAAAATATACCGATGTATGCAGATACATATACATCTACGCTACGATCACGTACGTATATAATGATATGCATCTAATGCAATTATATGACATACAATTATGATATGTACAAATAGTTTCCTTATTTGTCATAACTATTTTGGAAATAAAATATGTTTTAGATTTGATTTCCCAAATCAAATCATGATTAAAATTTAGGAAACAAATTTCTAAATCTAATCACATATTTTATTAATGGAAAGTATTATTTAAGGAAAGTAAAATTTAATTTAGGAAATAAATTTCCTAAATTATAATTTCCTAATCATATTAGGAAATTTCCAATTTGATTTTCCTTATTTGACATAACTATTTATGGAAATAAAACATGTTTGAGATTTGATTTCCCAAATCAAATCATGATTAAATTAGGAAACAAATTTTCAAATCTAATCATATATTTTATTTATGGAAAGTTTTAATTTCCATAAATACTTCTAAACTTTCCAAAAGTAGAAAATTTTCATAAATACTTCTAAACTTTCCAAAAGTAGAAAATTTTCATAAATACTTCTAAATTTTCCAAAAGTAAAAAATTTCCATAAATACAATTATAATTTTCCAAAAGTAAAAAATTTCCATAAATACAATTATGACTATCGCAAAATAATTTTACGATTATGTCGGAATACAGTGTTGCTCTGATACCACTGTTGGATTTCCCCGGCACCTTGGCGAGTGTGTATTCGAACACGTTTCGTAAACATGCACAGCGGAAGCAATAAAAGCAATAAATCTAATTTATTACAACACACACATCACACGCATGCGGGATACAACATGTGAAGACATAATCGCTATTTAAAATTTTGCAATAAAAGGAAACTTATACTAGGTATACTTAACGTATTACGTGTAGCGGAAATGACATCAACCGTAGCGACCCTCGCTAGAATCGCCTCTATCCGTATCTACATCGTGTATCGTCGGGATAACTTCACAAAGTCACGAGCCTCGTCTTCGCAAAAGTCACTAGCCTCGTGTTGAAGATGATGTGATCCGAGAGACTATCACAATCCGAAATAAATTCGGATCCCAAAAATGAGTTTCACAAACTCGCTTGTCGGAAGCGGTTTTCGTCAACCGTTTGATGAAAACTTAACCCTCCACCTACAAGGATTGTCTGAGATCCAATCCTTGACAAGTAAATCGCTGTCGGAGCACAAAACACTGACCAAACGACCTCTCTACGTGAAGGAGATCAAGCTGTCCAAAACTAGACAGCTTGTTGTGGAGGAAGAAGGGGTCGACCAAAGGCTTGGCTAGTTACTCCTTGGTTGCCGGCGGCCAAGGGAGGTTGGTCGGCGGCTGAGGGTGGCCCAAGGGACACCGACGGCTGGTGGATGGTTGGCAACGAGGAGAGGCAGCAGCTCCTTTGGGCGGCGGCGACACAAAGGTGGGCAGCGGCAACACCTTGGGCGACAGCAAAGAGAAGAGGAGAAGAAGGAAAAGGAGGCTAGGGTTTTCCAACGCAAAGTTGTATGAATCATCCACAAAACCCTTAAGCCATAGTTTTATAGAGAACACGTTCTCCTAACGGTTATTGGTTCATAACCAAAACCCGTTAACCCGCACTAATAACTTATGCTAAAATAAACCAAACCATGTTGGTCTATTTTAAGTTAAAATGAACCGAACCAAATTTGGTTCATTCGTTTAAAACAAACCAAACCTTTTTGGTTTATTTTCCACCATTGGATTAGAACCAAACCAATTTGGTTTATCCATCATGTCTCCATTATACTTGATCCAACCATGCTTTCGATACGACTAAAATAATTTCACACTCGCTCTTTGTTTGGTCCTACCAAACCAAGTCTCTCTCGATCTGAGAATCCTATTCTCAAACTCGTTTTAAATCCTTTGGATTACACTCGTTGTGCGTGTGACAAAATAGGTTCCCGATTTATATTGGTCGTCTATAATTAACTATTAATTATAGAACGATCATAAGTGACACCTAGTAGTACATCATGATTCCCAATTAACCGGAAAATCAACGGTTGATCCTAGAACCATTTCTGAAATCCTTCAGCAACTATAATGAATCATGCCCCATTCTTTTCACTCATCTTATACCCACTTGGTTCAGGATATGGTCTATTGTATCAGTCCCCACCAGATTGACTACGTCACACCTAGCCTAAGTATTACTTCCTCGTCTTCCGGATTCTAGTTACTGCACATGTATCCAAGAGTATCATACTCTAAACATGTAATGCTTTGGCTAAAGACTTTAGTAACAATCCGACGAGAGGCCATAGGATATATATCTCCTCACAAGGAGCAATGAATCCTCTGTAGGCTATTTAAACACCTTCTGCCACTTCGACTTATACCCAATCATCTCGAGTCCATATCTTCTCAGATATGCTTGCTTAAAATGTCAAAGCATAAGTCTTTATGACCAAGATGACTTGAATACCGCAAGTCGAAGGAACATCGCACTTAAGTTGCTGTAAGAACTTCATTGACATATCCATATATGCAGATAATCATATGAAGTCTTACAGCTAGTCACTCCAATGAACTAGTTACTATAACTAGCATCCACGATCAACTCTGAACATCCCAATGTCACTAGCTAGTGAGAAACAATTGCTTGGATAAACCATAGAGTATACCTTGTGCCAGTCTTAACATAATCGATGGCGTCCAAATCCATCAATTCATCGACTAGGGATAATTCCAATATATCATAATTACACATGTAGAGATATTCACTAGTTGTGATCCAATCACAAATTCTTTCATGCTGTGAATCATATTGCGGACATTCAGTAAATGAGTTTAAGATCGAATAAAATACATGAAAATATGTGTACTCAAATAGTGAATCTTCATTTATCAAATAAATGGTACAACCATAAGGCAATTGCCTTAGGACACCTCTCATATATTACTAACAGTGCGTACCGTAGGGGAGGGTCGGGAGCGCATGAGAATGGAAAAGGAAAAGGGCGTTGGGTTAAGTTAATTAGGTAAATCAGTGATGATTTAATTTGTTGTAATATTTATCGCTAATTCGGCGACGAATCTTGTATTTGTCGAAGAATTGACGACGAATACAATATTCATCGCAGAATTAGCGAGAATGCAATATTGGCGATGAATATATTATTCGTCGCTAATTAAAAAAATCCAACAAACAGTTTTTGTCGCTAAATTTATCGCAAAATTTGCAACAAATTATTAAATCATTGCAAATTATGTGACGAATTCATATTTCATCGTAAAATTCTGCGACGAATTTTTTTTCGTCCCAAAATTGACGACGAAAATTAAATTTGTTGTCAAATTAGCGACGAATATTAAATTTGTCACAAATTTCTTAATTCTCGCCACTGCTTTTTTTTGCCAAATAATTAAAAATCTTCGATAAAAATATTTCGTCATCAAATTTGTCATTCGTCGCAGAATTTACAACGAATTTTACAACGAAATTGATTTTTCATAGTAAATTTGTGACGAAAAATTAAATTCATTGCAAAACTGCGATAATATTTGCGACGAAATTTAATTTGTTACAAATGTAAATAAGTTTGCAATAAAAAATTTTTTGTTGTAAATTTCGTTACTAATTTATGACCAAATTTGCAATTCGTCAAAAATTTTATTGAAAATTTGTAACAAATTATTTTCGTTGTCAAATTTCGTTACTATTTTGATGTATTTTTGTAGTGATCCCGATTCACTTTCCTAGGTTACTCATCCGATTTTTTTTTGACTGTCAAGCTCCCTCACCCTTCCCCGAGTTGTCTACTCATCAACTCGATCTTTTTACACGGGTAATATCTAATTAGGTTGAGTCGCAACCTTTATGCTATACTCCTTCCCTTAAATTCCACCTCACCGACTTTGATTCTTTTACCCAGCTCCTAAGTCGTATCATAACAGTATCACTCACTTTTCCATATTAGATTTATATGCACAATCCATATAAATATATAGAAAAGAAAAACATTATTAGATTAACTTAAATTTCATTAGCAATATCGGGAGGGAATTGATAATTTTAAAGAAATACAAATAAATATGGAAATAAGGAAATTACTTTCCAAAAGAATTTTATTAATACCCCAAAATAAATTATATATACTCGTTGATAGATTTCCTTCCATTAAATGGTAAGTAGTTAATGCAAGTACTTTACAAAATGTATAAACTTCAAATTAAAAACCAAACTTACCTTTAGATAATTGCTCATCGACACTAGAATAAAAATATTGAGGGATTTTAATCGGAACGGAAGGCTAAGAGGGTTGTTTTAGAAATATTATTAAAAGTTGTTAAATTCTGGAAAAAAATTTATGCTTCGAATAAAATTAATTTCTTTCCAAAACTACTCATATAACCTCTATAAATTTACGCATTCTGCTAGCTCCTTCGAGACAACATAAAAGAATCAAATATATTAAATTGAGTGATTAATCAAAGACGACAATGAGGCCTACTGATCTGTTCGTGCTCGCTGCCGTCCTCCTAATCCTCTCGCCGGCGGTGCACGCCACCGTGGAGTCCACCTGTAAGGCCATCTCTGACGGTGGATCGGGAGCCAACTTCGACTTCTGCGTGAAGACGTTGCAGTCGGACCCCGCCAGCGCCACCGCCGACCTGCGTGGCCACGCCGTCATTGCCACCAAGCTGTCATCCGACAAGGCGGCACGGATCTTCTCCAAGATCCAGACGCTTCTTCAGAGCTCGCAGGACAAGGACGAGAGGATGTGCCTATCGACGTGCAACGAACTGTACGACCTACTGATCTCTTACCTCGACGAGGCGGGGAGCGCCATCAAGGAGAGCCGCAACGACGACGCCATAACCAAGCTGGCCCGACCTCGTTGCGGAAGACTCTGCGAGATGACTTTGAAGAATTAAGTGTGACGCGCCGTCATGGCGGCGGAGGACAAGGAAGCGGCGACTCGGCCTCGCCTTGCAAATCGGTAGTTTGGTATTGTCCTAAGTCTTTTAGCAGTACCAATTAAGGAAAAATAGTGTACCAAATTGTAATACTTTTGGGGAAACACCAAAACAAATAAAGATCTAGAGTTGCTGTAATAATGATAGGCCATAAGCTATCTGGTAAATTTGATCAATATAATTATATTTTATTAATAAAATCTATACATATTTTATAACTAAATAAAAAACATATCTATTTTTTCTTAAAAATATTAAATATAAATTCTTTTAAGTTAGTGTTATCGCATGCATGCGCATAATCTTATATATTTTCAATAAGTTTTATATATTATAACTTGGTTATCTCATATTATTCGGATCTGATATCACACGGTAAGGACCGGACTCAATTGTGAATGGACTTTATCTGGTGGACTTCAAGATGATCTTTTACTTTCGCTGAAAGCATGAAAGAACAAATAAAATAAGATTGCAGTGAAAAAAAGATGAAATGATCGTTGTGTCCTCTACTTAAGTGCGATCGTTTCAACCATTAATTACCTTTAATCATACAAATATTATAAGTATTTGGACAATCGTTCAAATGAGACACTGTAATTATTATCTTTAATATTGATAACTGTTAATTTAATTAATGAGTCTAACTGAACCTTATGAGTCAAGATTAGTGGGCTTAGGTCAACGTGAACTTTTGACCTCACAAGATAAGATATTGCCCAAATCTTCTTAAAGTCATAATATTCTCCTCTGTATCATCAAATGAAATAGATTTTTTTGCTTCTTTATTTGCATCCAATAATAAAGTTAATCATCCCATGACAAGTTAATTCTATCACGACATGTCCTAAGTTTGAATAAAGGAGAAGGATTATATTAGGTTGTCGGTCAATGTTAAATAAAGTAAATCTTCATTGCATGGATCCAATAAATTATTATATTAATACTAGGTTGTTCCGATCCTCGATAGGAACACATTATTCGATTGTACCATCTTGGCAAGGATCACTACATCTCCAGAACTCGAATGTAGTAATAAATATGTAAGAGTTCACGCTATAAGATTCGACTTTAACATATCAACAAATACTACTAGATATCCATAAAAACTTAGGTGTAGTATTAAACAGACAAGAGTTTTTACATTATAGATTGAGTGAGAATAAATATAATTAAAAAACTAATAATTTAATATTTGAAACATGAAACATAAGAACTCTCACTGGTAAAGCAATGGAGGTAATAGATACGATGATTAGAAGAATAATTAGTATTTTATATGTCCAAGAGACAAAATGGGTAGGTGATGTGTGATGATTCCGTAAGCGCATGGTCGTCATCAAGTAATAAAATATCGATTCCACAGAAACTGGTTAAGTATCGGATACAAATGATAGAAGATGAAGAACCATAAATGGGTGAGTCGTTAAAAGAAAAGATAATGAATGGATTAAAAGATATGATAGAAGATGATCCTAGGATTTTGGTTTCACCACTACATCTATTATCCAAGTAGTTCTCTCTTATATTGATATGTATCCCTGAAGAAGACTTATCTTAAAATAATCGACAACCTCTCTCGAGACCCTACCAATGTATTTGCCTAGACACGATCCTACTTTCACAGTATTCGTACATAGATGACTTTATTCGTAATGAAAACTTGAATCCTAGTGGATCAATCTAGTCTTACTACCTATTACTCATAAAATTGAATCTACGTAAACCCATTATGCTTCAATAATAGTCTATGAAATTCTTGAGAGGTATCAATGACTTTTGGGATATTCGTGCGTAGATGATCTTGGCCGCAATATGGGAACCTATCACAAGAATCCCAACAGATCAATCTAGACTTCAATCCTCAATCGTTATCAATTCCTCAAGTTTAATTCTATAGATCCGGGATTGAAGTTAACCCTCAAATCCTAAAGCATTCAAATAAATTGGCCACTAAATGCGTAAGTGAATCAAGACATATGATAGAATCAAATATGGAAATATAATTCAATAGACAAGAGAGTTATAACAATCCAAGATAATTAGATATAGAGTAACTTCCTAATCTTAAGATACAAGACTACTCTATAAATGAGTTACAAAACATAAACGATAGAAAAAGAAGGAATTAACCCGACATCCTATGTCTTGAGCATCTTGTCCTCGACGATTCCCTAGATTTATCGTTGTCATCGACCCTTGGATTCTCGATCATCAGCCTCCCCCTAAGGCTTGCTTTGACTTCTCTTCGATGATCTCTTGATCTTCTACCCGATGCCACTTTGCTAGAGGCTTGAGGTCATTTTTATAGACTTTTGAGGTGAATAGATCATTATTTTGGAGAAGAAATCTTGAGTTAGTTGAGGTTTATTCGGGTTGAATATAGCGCGACACGGTCATGCCAATTGGCACAACCTGGGCATGTTGAGTAAATATTGCAACTGAATTCAGAAAGGGGCCTAACACTGCCATGCCAAACGACATGGTTTGGCTATGTCAGGCGCTGGAGAGGCTTAAATGACTCAATTTACTCCCCGTTTGCTCGTGTGTACATATGACTTTCCTCCATGACTTGATTATGCCTTCTTTTATCTGAATTTTGCCCTTCTAAGAAGAAAAATATGAAAATCGCAGTTATCTGAACTAAAAATACAATATGAAAGTAAATGCTATGTTTTATGCATGAAATGTGAACAAATTCTAAGAAATGCATGTTAAATAGACCCTAAAAAGTGTATATGATTCACACTCATCACACTCCCAAGCTTAAACTTTTGCTTGTCCTCAAGCAAAGAAAAAGGAAAAACTATGAGTGAGAATCATGTGTATCAAAAACTAAACTTTTGCTTGTTTACTTTGGTAAGTTTTGGGAACTTATCTTAAGGCTTTAATCCCTAATCATAGTATTATTGGTACTTTCGTAGTGGCTAAGCATGCAATACCCTTATATAGTGCATGTGCAATAACTCTAGGATTCTTAGTGGCTAAGCATGCAATACCCTTATGTAGTGCATGTGCAATAACTCTAGGATTTTAGACACCAATCTAGACTTATGTTCCTTCCATCATGTTACTTGCATCTTTGACATAAAGACACTTATCTGCCAATATGCTTGGATTGCCACTTCACTATCACAATTAGTCTTAAAAAAGTACACAAGCTAAGGAGAAGAAAATTAAGAAATAAACATTGAGTATTTTCTCAGTAACTGGTTAGTCTCAAAGGGGCACCCTAATAGGTGTTTCCGAATAACTACTTGGTCTAAAAGGGATACTCTAATGATATTTAATATTTTCTTTTTATTTTCTCTATTGTTTTTCAAAATTCTTTTCTACTCTTTTTTTTCAAACTTTTTTTTTAAACTCCTGAGATGAGTGTTTCTCTAGTAACTAAGTGTTGTGAAAATCTCTATGAAAATTTGAGTACTAGTCTAGTATAGTGAACCTAGTCATTCTTAGATACCTCTACCTTGGTAGTCATGTTATAAGTTAAACATGATTCTTCACAAGAAATATAAAAAGAAATTCACTAGTCTAACTAATTTCAGTTCACATCACCATAAATAGAAAATCAACTGTCATAAAGCTACGAGCAAAAACTTAAAATGCAGAAATTTTTTGAAATATAATGAAACATGATATGAAATGCAAATGATATAAAACATATGTAATGCAAGATGGATGATGCAAAGAAACACATAAAGATAACTAAGTACCCCCCAAATTTAAAATAAACATTGTCCTCAATGTATGAAAAGGTAATGGTAGAGAAAAAACAAATTACTCAGGAGGTGGAAAGAAATAACCTTAACTGATATGCTAATAGTACATAACATTGATCATTTGCCTTTGCTCTCTAAGCTCAATGTGATGTTCTCTCAGATCTGTGTAGATGGAATCCGGAGAGGACTGGTTCCGAGCATATGGATTGTCTAGAGTGTTGGTACTTGCAGATGCAGAAGGATGAGTAGAGAAAGGGCACAACCATGTTTATTGACATGGTTGGGGCATGTTAATCTCTGAAAATTTGAACACTGCTGTGTTGATTGCATGGGCTAGGTGTGTTTGCTCAGATGATGTCATGGTTGTTTTTATTCCAACATTCTAACAAAAAAAATTAAACTGAAAGGAATCAATGTTATTTAAGGTCATAAACTTGACCCTGTAAAATTCTTTTAATCAAGAACTCAAGGTCAGAGGAGATTGCATCTCTTTCCTCCCTCCATAAGTTCATCGAGAGAGTATCTTTTAAACTTTGCTTGTGCTAGAATAAGATACTTCCCTGTCTTTGTATTTCTTGTTCCTCTATGTCTTTTAAATCTTGATCTTGGTGGAACCAGATATTTGCTTACTTCTTTCTTCGGTTGGATATTGGATATGTTCAACTTCAAATTTTCATTAGGAGTATATTCATGATATTTGTATTTGTCCTTATGCTGTAAATAATACAGCCTGCTACAAACATTCTTAACAAAAGATTTATTAGTAGTTTATATTATATCAAATGAAATTTCATTTTTACCAAACATCAAAGAAGGTTTATCATCTATTATTATAGCTTCAGTGGTGGTTAAGGTAGGTTTTTTAAGATCCTTGAGGTTTGGAGGTTTTTGAGTTGAAGTAATGCTCTCCTCGATCAAAATATCAATATTAAATTCCTCAAGTTCTTCTTCATCCATATGTTGTAAATAATGCAACGCACCGCAAATAGCTTTAGCAAAAGATTGATTAGTCTCAATTATATCAAATGAAATCTCATCATCACTAATTGCTAAAGGGGTTTTATTATTGATAACTAAAGTTTCGGTGATGTCTAAGGGAAGCTCTTCTAGATCCTTGAGGTTCGGAGGTTTTTGAATTGAAGCAATACACTCCTCGATCAAGATATCAATGTTATATTCCTCAAGTTCCTCTTCTTGTGATGATGGAATTGATTTGTCCCCTTCGGTCATTGTGTCATCTACATCCTCATTGCTAAAGTGGTGGTTAAGGTAGGTTTTTTAAGATCCTTGAGGTTCGGAGGTTTTTACGTTGAAGTAGTGCTCTCCTCGATCAAAATATCAATATTAAATTCCTCAAGTTCTTCTTCATCCATATGTTGTAAATAATGCAACCCACCACAACTATCTTTAGCAAAAGATTGATTAGTCTCAATTATATCAAATGAAATCTCATCATCACTAATCGCTAAAGGGGTTTTATTATTGATAACTAAAGTTTCGGTGATGTCTAAGGGAAGCTCTTCTGGATCCTTGAGGTTCGGAGGTTTTTGAATTGAAGCAATGCACTCCTCGATCAAGATATCAATGTTATATTCCTCAAGTTCCTCTTCTTGTGATGATGGAATTGATTTTCCCCCTTCGGTCATTGTGGCATCTACATCCTCATCATTCATTTGTAAATATTGAGTATCCAACCTAGTATATTTAGTACAATTAACAAAATTATCTACTAGTTCTTCAAATGCTTTTGTTGTAATATGATGTTCTCGATTGAATTCTAGCATTTGTTGTCTAAACTCCTCTTGTTGTCGTGTTTGGTCTACAATAAAATTTTCTAGCATAGTCTCTAGGTTGGATTTTGGTATTTGACAAAATTTTGACGGTAGTATGTAAGGGAGTTTAGACAACAAAATTTTGGTATTTAACCTGGAGCATCGGCTTGTTGGACTCTCTCCAAGGTCGATGTGAAGGGAGGTGAAGTTGGGTGCTATGCATATGATGCATACTTGTTAATGTGTTAATAACCCGATGTATGTGTGAATATTCAATTAGTTGATAGCACATTGTGATAGTTGTATATACGTGATATGCAATCGGTATATTTGATACCTACCATCGTAGTTATGAATGACTTGTTAGACTCTCTCCATACAATGACTATTACATACTACCGTCAAAATTTTGTCAAATACCAAAATCCAACCTAGAGAAATAGTTTTAATATGGTTAGAGCGCATTCAATCAATTAACCCGGCTTGGAGAGAGTCCAACAACCAAAGCTAATGATTGACCTCTGACTCTTACCATATTAGTATTAAACTATTCCATGGTTTGAACATGTTCGGGTTCGAGCCGGGCTTGGAGAGAGTCCAACAACCCAAACAAGAAACGGAACTCTAGTTCTAACCATATTAATGGAAGGTGTAGGCTTTAATATTGAGTAAAGGTTTTTATGTCTTATCCTCTTTGCATGCAAATAACTATTATCTACATGACATGACATACATGACATACATCTACATGTCACGATACGCATAGCATAATGATATGTATCTAATGCAATTACATGACATACAATTATGACATGTACAAAAGTTCCTTATATGTCATAACTATTTATGAAAATAAAATATGTTTAAGATTTGATTCTCCAAATCAAATCATGATTAAATTAGGAAACAAATTTCCAAATCTAATCACATATTTTATTTGTGGAAAGTGTTGATTAAGGAAAGTCAATTTAGGAAATAAATTTCCTAAATCATCAAAACTACTTATGGAAATAAAATATTTTAAGATTTGATTTTCCAAATCAAATCATAATTAAATTAGAAAACAAATTTCCAAATTTAATCAAATATTTTATTTATGGAAAATATCAATTTCCATAAATACTTCTAACTTTCCAAAAGTAGAAGATTTCCATAAATACTTCTAGACTTTCCAAAATTAAAAATTTTCATAAATACTTCTAACTTTCCAAAAGTAGAAAATTTCCATAAATACCATTATGACTATCGCAAAATAATTTTACGATTATGTCGAAACACAACCTGGACTCTGATACCACCGTTGGGTTTCCAGCACCGCGGCGATTGTATGTTCGAACATGTTTCATAAACATGTGCACAGTGGAAAAAATAAAAATAATAAATCTAATTTATTACAACACACACCACACGCATGCATAGTACAACATGTGTAGACATAACAGTAATTTCAATTTTTGCAATAAAAGAAAATTTATACTACGTATAGCTGACGTATCACGTGTAGCGGGAAATGCATCGACCGGAACGATCTTCGCTATAATTGTCTCTATCCGTATCCACGCCGAGTATCTTCGGGATGACTTCACAAAGTCACGAGCCTCGTCTTCGTACGAGTTACTAGTCTCGTATTGAAGACGATGTGATCGAGAGAAGATCACGATCCGAATCAAAATTTGGATCCAAAATGAGTCCTCAAAAACTCGCTTCTCCGGAGAGGTATTCGTCAACCGTTTGACGAAACCTTCGTCCTCCACCTATGAGGATTACCGGAGATCGAATCCCCGGCAAGGAAGCCGCTGTCGGAGGTCCAAACGTCGTCCAAACGACGCTCCGACACGAAATAAACAAGCTATCCAGAAAACTGGACAACTTTGGTGGAGGAATAGGGGCCGACCAAATAAGGAAGCTAGATGCTCACCTTGTCACCGGACCCAAAGAAGATCACCGGAGGGTCGCCGGAGGATCACCGGCTGAAGCTTGGACGCCGGTAACAAGCTTAGACGGTGGCACAAAGCTGGGCTGCGGCTAGGGTTGGGCGCCGACCACTAGAGGAGAGGAGGGGTGGGCGGCAACTAGGGATTGCATGGATTTGGATTAGGGCTTAACAAAACCCTTAAGCCCTATTTCATAGAGAACAAATTCTCTTAATGGTTATCAGATCATAACCAAAAGTCCGTTAATCCGCTCCATTAATTTAAGTTAAAATAAACCAAACTATGATGATTTATTTTAAGTTAAAACGAACCGAACCAACTTTGATTCATTCGTTTAAAATAAACCAAATCCTTTGGTTTATTCTCCTCCATTGGATTAGAACCAAACCAATTTGGTTCATCCATCATGTCTTCATAAGACACGGCCCATCCACGCTTCCATTGCGACTAAAACGATTTCATGCTCGCTCCATGTTTGGTCCAACCAAACCTAGTTTCTCTCGGTCTGAGAATCTCATTCTCAAGCTCGTTTTAAATCCTTTGGATTACGCTCATTGTGCGTGTGACCAAATAGGTTCTCGGTTTATGTTGGCCGTCTATAATTAACCATTAATTATAGAACAATCATGAGTGGCACCTAGTAGTACATCATGACCCCCAATTAACCGAAAAGATCAACGGTTGATCCAGAACTATTTCTGAAACCCTTCAGCAGCTCGAATGAATCGTGCCCCATTCCTTTCACTCATCTTATACCCACTTGGTTCAGGACATGGTCTATAGTGTCAGTCCCCACTAGGCTGACTACGTCACACCTAGCCCAAGTATTATTTCCTCGTCCTACGGATTCTAGTTACTGCATATGTATCGAAGAGTACCTTACTCTAAACATGTAATGCTTTAGACAAAGACTTTAGTAACAATCCGACGAGAGGCCATGGGTATACATCTCCTCGCAAGGAGTGGTGAATCCTTTATAAGCTATTCAAACACATTCGATCACTTCGACTTATACCCAATCATCCCGGGTCCACATCTCCTCAGAGATGCTTGCTTAAGATGTCAAAGCATAAGTCTTTATGATCAAGATGACTTGAATACCGCAAGTCAAAGGAACATCACACTTAAGCTACAGTAAAAACTTCATTGACATATCTATATATGCAAAGAACCATATGAAGTCTTACGACTGGTCATTCCAATAAACTAGTTACCTTAACTAGCATCTACGATTAACTCCGGACATCACAATGTCTCCAGCCAGTGAGAATCAGTTGCTTGGATACACCAAGGAGTACACCTCGTGCTAGTCTCGACAGAATCAATGGTGTCCATATCCATCAATTCATCGACTATGGATAATTCCGATACATCACAATTACACATGTTAAGATACTCACTAGTTGTGATCCAATCACAAATTCTTTCATGCTATGAATCGTATCGTGGACATTCAGTAAATGAGTTTAAGATCCAATCAAATACATGAAAATATGTATACTCAAATAGTGAATCTTCATTTATCATATAAATAGTTCAAACATAAGGCGATTGCCTTAGGACATCTCTCATATATTACTAACTTCATTCGATTATGGAATACAACCTAGGTCTAGAAAAACCAAGGTCAATAGGAAAGTCATCCCTATGATTGACCAAGGTAGATGCCTAGTGGTTAGGGTTTCAAGGAAAACTAGGGAAACCACTAAAAAGGTTACAAGGGGAGTTACCCCTAGAGCTAACCTAGGCAAGACCCAAATGACCAAGGCTTCTAAGTCTAGGAGGGTCATTAAGAGGGTATCTAGGGAGGTCATCCCTAAGGAATACCTAATTAATCCAAGGAGCTCCAATAGGTATTGGGTTCCTAGGAGCATGATCGATTCACGCTAGATGGGTTTAGGTGTGTCAAGCTTGAATAGATGGGTAGTTAACCTAACCATAGTAAAGGTGGAACTTTAGGTCATTTTCAAGGTTATTGATACCTTGGAAATAGGTTTGAATTTAAATCCTAAAAGATTTTAGGATGTGACAATATAATTTATGGAACTATAAAAAATTGATCAAATTGGCACAACATAGATTTAGAGGTCATAGTGTGTCATTTTGGATTTTTGACACACTTGGGAGAAAAATGATAATATGGAAAAATGGGTTTAATAATAACAAATGGAAATAAATATTAAAATTTAGGTATTATATACCTTTACATTTTATTTGTCATGCCTGACTTGCCATATAACATGTCATGACATCATACCTATTTTTAATTATATAATATATCATGATCATGCTTAGGGTTTGTCTTTTAATGTCATGTATATTTAGATTATATCATATGTCATGACATCATGATCATTGGTCATGTTTATGTATGCTACCATTTATGTCATGATCATTCATGTATTTATGAAAATTGATTTAAGGACAATTGACATTACTTAAAATCTCATGTATAAGAGAATCAAGTAGTGTTGTCTTAAAAAAAATATAAAAACTCCTAGATTAGAATGAACAGAACTCATATCTCACCTTACATTTACACGTTATCTCAAGAAGAATAATCAGGAACAAAGAATAAAAAATCCAAATCGCGAAACGTGGCGTGATCATTCTCACTTGACGTATAAGAAAAAGGGTAGCAAAGTGGGTAAGAGGTGAATTCGCGCACGCGTCGAATCCCAGGATCCGAATCCTTTTCAACGTGCGGACAACCTCGGGAAATGTGTTAGAACGGTCGATCGTCGACGCCTCGGTCCGCATCCCGCTCTGCGTCTTGTAACAGAGCAGAAGTAACCCTAGAGGCTGAGATCTACGAGCTCTTCTGGAGGAGATGAGGTGGGAAGTGGTGCACGCGGACGCGAGAGGGGGAGAGGCTTCCGGCCGGAGGAGTGCGGAGGCGGACGCGGGCGCGATTTGTGGTCCTGGCGTCCGGTGGGGCCACAGCTGCAACGCCGTCCAGGGAGGGCGGTTCTTGTATGTCTTCGGCGGTTACGGCAGCGACCGCTGCCAGACCAACGATGTCCACGTCTTCGACACCGGTGGGTGATGGCGGACTTAAGGGTTAATTGTTGCCTTGAGCTCTCTGTCTCCTGCTCTTTCTCCATGCTCTGCTTCTTTAGTCTTTTTTATACGCTTCTGATCCTGATGCTATAGTCGGACCCTTTGTGAAGACATTCGAGTTTGTGCCACTCGTTAATTAATTGACTGTATTTTAGTTGGTGCTTACGACGACGACACTTGAGGCCTAGGCGATTTTGTCCGTCGGTTGTAGTTCAGTCAAATATGATTCTAGGGAGTTATAAGGTTCCATTCGCTTTGTTTTGCTGGCTTGGGAGACTGATTGATAGTTATATGCCTCTTTATTTTGTTTGTTCTCTGTGTTTTGTTTCTTATTGCTCTATCGGCATTAAAAAATCAAGAATGGGGTGATTGTTGTTTGCCAAATTTTATAGGCAAAGCTAGAGTGTTTCATTCTCACTGTAGTTTCTTTTGCTGCTTTTCTTCTTTAAATTTTGCAGGTAAAAAATTGTATTGGAAAAGGAAATCTTAATTACACGGTTGCTCACTTTTAGATTTGTGTTTTGCTGATTCTTGTTGTACCTTTTTTTGACAGATTCTCATCGTACCTTTTTCTTTTTAGAAAACGCTGATAACTTGACATCTGTACATTGTTAACATCGCAGTTAAGCAATCATGGAATAAACCCACATTGAAAGGTATTCCACCCTCACCAAGGGACAGCCACAGTTGTACTACTGTGGGCGATAAGCTGTTTGTCTTCGGGGGAACTGATGGAAAGAACCCACTCAAGGATACACATATTTTGGATACATGTGAGCATACTAATTTATATGATGCTTTGGATGCAAGTGCCATGATACATTATTTTCTTCATTTATCTTCATGCATAGTGAGGTGGTCATTGGTTCAATGTGTTCAGCTTACTGTTTCGGGACCCTTAATTTCAATGAAGCACATGTTGCATAAGAAACATTTGTCTTTCATAATTAGTTTTAAACCTTATTATTGTTTGTGCTACTAACGAGACTGTAATCGCTGTAGCATCAAACACTTGGGTTTTGCCAACCTTATATGGTGAGGGACCAGAGGCACGGGAAGGGCATAGTGCTGTACTTGTTGGCAAAAGGCTTTTCATCTTTGGTGGGTGTGGCAAATCTGAGACTAACGAAGAGAAGTATTATAATGATACTTACATATTGGATATAGGTATGAAATTTTCGTGTTGTTTCTTTTAAGGCTACTTTGAAATTATTTTTTCATTTTCTATGGTATGCTCGTTTCTGATTGATTTCTTATGTAAACTGTAAAGTATGAGTGCTTAATTGATTAAATCTCTTATGAATTCATTACTTTTTAACTCCATATAGAAACAGTGTATAACAATCACTTTATCTTATCAATAGGTTCTCATTCATGTTAGATTAGGTAGCTACTGGCCTTTCAATTTTTTAAAGGTGCTTCTTATGTGAAGCTTATAGCATATTTGTTTTCCCAATTATTCCTGTCAACAATGAATCATCTTCACATGCTTTCAACACTTTCAAGGTCACAAAATGTGCTAATAGTCAATATCTAAATTGTATTTAATTGTCTTTTTTGCCACTAGAGAAACTAACTTGGGAACGTGCTGTAACTTCTGGCTCTCCGCCTTCTGCCCGTGATTGTCATAGCTGCTCATCATGGAAGAACCAAATCATAGTCCTTGGTGGTGAAGACTCTTCTGGTTGCTATTTGTCTGATGTTCACATATTAATTGCAGGTATATCTCTTGTAATGATGTTGCAAAGTCCAAGCTATCGAACCCAGAGATAAGTTCACCATTAGTGTTTTTTCGAAGTAGCAATATACTTATGTTAGTATGATTGCATGCCAAAGTATTACCTAATGAACATTATGACATTGTTGACGATTTTTCTATAGTAAGTCGTGTTGTTTTAACATGTCTGGCAGATTTATAATCTCAACAATGTTTGAATAGCAAATTTGCAGATAGTTTCATGTTAAAAGCAAAGCTTACATATTTGGCTCGGTTAAAAATCACTTCATGTTACAAACATCCTGCAAAAGGTTAAATTTCAGCCTGGAGAAGCTTTTGTTGTATTGCTTGCTATATTGTCTATAAGCTTTATCGCTATTGTTACTTTTCTGCATATGGAAATAATGCCCTTCATTCTCTATGCACCTAATGTTGACATATTTTCACCTCGAGCAGACACACTCGTGTGGCAGCCAATGAAGACTTCTGGAAAGATCTTTCCACCACGCGCTGGGCATACAACTGTGTCACTTGGGAATGATTTATTTATTTTTGGTGGTTTCAGTGATGCTAAAAACCTTTATGATGACCTTTATGTCCTAAACCTGGGTGAGTGAATTATTGAATATTTTCTTATTAACACACTGTTTAGGATAGCTAATCCTTCAAATTTGTATTTTCTGCAGTAGTACTAGGAACGTTCATTTCTCTTTGCTTGGATGCCGTTAAACTTTTAGATAAAATGGCATTTGGCATTTTTTTTTTGAAAAAGCCTTAGATAACTTGTTAAGATACTATTAGTTCATTCTCACTAAAATGGCATTTTGCTTTATTTCAGAAAAACCTTAGATAACTTGTTAAGATACTGTTAGTTCATTCTTGTCTTGCCTGATCATTAATATGTATCAATAGCGCATCAAACATGTGAAAGGGAGCCTTAGCGTAATATTAGATCCAATGAAGTTTGGTCTTTTTTTGGGATTCCCATTGGCGGGAGTTTACCAAGCTGCTCTTTAGCGCAGCAAACATGTCAGTGTGTTAACATGTTTTTCAAAATCTCGCATCTTGAAATTTGTTGTGGCAATGTATTATATGAAAAAAGTTAGTTGCATTCTAATTTGTATTATCAAAATAGTTGAGGCCAAAGCATTTCAGTTTACAAGCTTATGGTTAGGGGCCATTTTATTTTTCTTCAAGCATCTACTTCTATATTATCTCCCTGATGTAGCACAAGAAGAGATTGAGTGTTGGGAGGTTTGGGGAATAGAAATCGGGAATGAAGTGGTAAGGGATTGTAAGACTTAGGTGTCACACCTAAGAGTTCCTAGGCATCACACCATAGGGAGATTGCATCACACATACTAAGAGAGCTCTCGAAACTATGATATCTATTGCATATCCCAGCATTACAATAGCACACATATTTATACTAGTTGAGGCAGCATTTCAGTTTACAAGCTATGGTTAGGGGCCATTTTATTTTTCTTCAAGCATCTACTGTTATATTATTCCCCATTGCTTGAGATTATTTGAAAGGTTTATCATATACTCTTTTTGAAGCTTATCTGATTTTGAAAGTTGTGATTTCAATAGAAGGGGAAATTTTCATTCGCAAATGTTCTAGGTTTTCATAACAAATTCCACTTTATTCTCAGCATAGTGCCCTTGCCAACTAAGTCCTTAGCAGTTCAAACAATAATCCATTTCTGTCATTTGTCTATCTAAAAGGTGTAGCCATGCTGATATCACAAGGTCTAGCATTTGACTTTTATTAGATAATTCTGAACTCCTAGAAATGCATTTCTACTGATACTATTAAGTATTATCTGCTGCATAATTAAACACAGTGGCTTTAAGATTATAACAAGCTGTATGAAGACCGGATTCTTATTGTTTTTGTAAACTCAAGTCTGCGTAGAAGAAAATAATTTTTTGGGTTGGACTAAACTTTCTTTTGGTGGATTCTAGAGAGACAGACTTGGAGCAAAGTTGTACCAGATAACCAAGGTCCCTGTGGCCGATTTTCTGTTGCTGGTGATTGCTTGGATTATAATAAAGGCATTATTGCCTTTCTAGGTGGATGTAATGAATCTCTGGATGCACTTGATGATATGTATTACTTGCATACAGGTTTGATCAATATATATGCATAATTTTGGCTGTCTTCCCTCCCATCTCAAACAAGATTCCATCTAGGATTTCTGCATCAATGATTGCTTGGACTTCTTTTTATAATGTATTAGAAGCCTTTCATTTCGATGCCCTATAGATGGAATTGTATTCAAAACTAGTAAATATACTGTGCAATTTTTTCCCCTTACCATTTTTATTTGATTTCTTGGAATACCAGATATGTCAGTAATTGGGTTATATGATCCAAGACTGAAGAGGCCTTCCATAAGGAGAGAGTTGAGGAAAAGGTGTCAGCAAGAGGGTCTTCTCACTCCGCGAATACGAAAAGATGATAAATTACTGAAACACCATGTAGAATATGATTTACAGAGCCATCGGCATCAAACCAATCGGGCTGGTAGGACTTTGTATGTGATTTTCCCACTGCTTTTGATTTTAACAGAATTTTCACATGAAGTAATTTTTTTTGTGATTTTCAACTAACTGGTTGGAGAAAACATAATTCTGTACTGTGAGATATTGGTTTAGGAACCTTGGTGGATGTTTAACATCATTTAACTTTGCTCCTCCATGGAGCCTTACATTTATCTCTGTATCAATGCTCCTAGCAATTAGCAATCGTAATTACTAGATCATCTCCTCCTCATACTTTAGGTACCTTAGGAAAAAGTAATGAAATATAAGTTAACTGAATCCAGATATTAGCTTTCTATTTGTGTAATGAATATGGAGCAGAAAAGTTGTATATCGGGCTACCTTCTGATTCTATAACTAGATATTCATAAGGTACTTTTTTGCAACTATCTGTTATTTATTTAGTATGCTGTGAGGTTACCCTGTTTTCCTTCCAGTTAAAGTCTTGAAAAGTTGTTCTTTAAAAGCTTGGAATCGTGTACATGGATTAGTATGTTTCCTAGTATTAGCTCAACTAGTATCTCCTTAAAAAGCATGCTGCTAACTCAATAAGAGTTCCTTATAAGGCTTCACTATATCCTGGACCCAAAGAAAAATATTGAAGTCAGTCAAAAGTTTGATGCTTTTGTTTGTTAAAAGTGCTTAACTTTTATTGAACTCCCACTCTCGCTGCTACCCAGGCAAAAAAGTATCTAATCAGATGTCTGCTGGAGAGGTCAAATTTGAAGCTAGAGTTTTAAATGTAAACAGATACGGATATGCAGTTGAAACAACCATTGATGGAAAATTGCTCCACGGCATGCTGTTCTCCAGCACTTCAAATATTAGCATAGACAATCATACTCGTTACAAGAAGTACGAAATTGTTTTTTGGTCCAATTTTTAGAGCTCCAAACTGATCTGATTCTCTTTATTGGTGAATTTGTTATGCTGCTGACAGAATGGTTGATGACAACACGAGCAATCAGGCAAACTTGAATCAGCCTACTGGTGTGACCGATATACCTGCTGAGGGAGAGAGACTATCATCAGATCAGCAGCAACCTGATAATCCTCATGCTGAAGGACCGAAACTTTGCAGCCCATCTGTTGCAAATTTTGGTTCAAATTTGACCAATTCAACTCCTTGTGGCAAGGTATATCAGTCAGTCTAGAAATAGTATCACATGTATCCAATTTTCCTAATAAGATATTTACTGATAGTAGTATAGAATTGATAGTCTACAAAGTCTTTTTTATGAAAACAAACTCTCAATTTTACAAAAATGTTATTTTTATAAACCAATAATCTACATGTATCCATTTTATGACCTAGTGTTTGCCTTGAAGAGTATCAGCTTCTTTCGTAGGGGTCACCTCTATTGGTTTGCACGAATGAAATCTTGCTCTTCAATTAATGCCTGCTTTATGAATTGAGGTTTATTACTGATGCAGCAGGGATTTAATTTATCTCTCGATGACTGAATTACTTGGATATTGCTACTTTTTCCAACTATACTGTGCCTCAAGTGGAAGTTCTATTTGAATTTTGGCAACCTTCATTTGATGGATGCATATCCATAATCCTATTTATCAATCTTTGTTGCAAATTTATGTACAAAACTCAAGGAATGGATCCAGTGTGTTGTGGGTACTAACTATACCAATGACCCACACGTGGTTGATCACTCACACGACACCACAATTATTACATGATCTCAATCATGGATGCTTAAAACTACAGTTCACACATGATCTAGAGTACTCAGCATGTGCCCGACATCACATCGCTTGGTTATATACTTGAAATATATGCAAATCAAACTGAACATGTACATTGGACAATCTTCATTTGCAAAGGCAAGAGTTTAACTTGTCTTAACATATTTGCAAATCAATTATTTTTTTATGTCGATACTGTAATGATATGGAAATTTTATTTTAATACTTATTTACACTCCATCCTGAAACAATAGTGTTCAATGTTACATTGGTAGTGCTTTGTTTTCCAGCCGTTTTATGCATATCTTAGATTTTGATGACATACATGTCTAGGTATTTTTTAGATTTGGACATTGGTTTTTCAAGTGAGATCTGTATTGGTAATATGGTCGCTGCTCTCTATTTCTCAGTAATCCATTAGATTGTTGGATCAAAGCTTTAATTTCTACAAAAACAGTTGTTCTATGTTATAAGATGAAATTAAACTTTATTATCCATAGGCCCCAGATAATGTAGATCAGGATTCCAGAGCACCTGGAGACAAGAATAATGAGGTCTCAGACAGCCAAAAGATCCCGGTTGATCTATCGGAGAATAGGTCTTTGCCAGCCGAAGCAAATGCATCATTACTGAATGACGACGGTAAGATGTTTTTTCAGGTTTCTGTCTTGTTCTTTAAAGCATGCTTAATCTATCACTGCAAAACGTACTCTCTTACATATCAGAATGTCAGCCACAATAACAATGACATTGTTTTTCAAGTCCATTTTCATCTGAAATTGCTAATGTTTTTACTTTGCCATACTGTCAGGAAGCAAACAAGGGAGTTGAAGTCGCAAGGGTATTGGCTATCAATGTAGACAGACACAAGATCCGAAGGTGTGTAAAATGCGCAGCATTCTTGCAAGAAAATCTTCAGGCTTCAGATGAAAAGCATCGCATACACAATCAAGACTACTTCCAAAACGGAGGCTTGATTCCCAAGTCGAAGTTTTGAAGGGATGTCTTTATCAGCATTGCTGCAACAGAATGGTCGATCCTAGACTAATCCTTAACCTCATCACTTGTAGTCAAGGGATACTCTCAGCATTCTTGTTCAAGGGGACCCCCTCTGGATGCATCACTATTTCGCGTATCTTTGTACTTGGCAAGCTTTATCTGGCATTTGAGCGAGTATTTCCTACGGACGCTTTATTGCATGCACATGGTAAGGACACTGGGCAAAGAATCATGTAACATAGTCTTTGTTTGTATGATAGGTGAGGTGAGTACTCCCCTGACCTTGCCCCCTCCCTCTCGTTCAGGTTCTTAAAAAATGAACTCAGCATCTAGTTTTCTCATTATATTCTTGGTTATCATTCTAATATTGTTTGTCCATTATGTTGTTGGATATATTGTGCAGAAAGATTGTAATCCGTTAATTGATCCCTATCAATTCAATTCGTCTCTAGACTATTGTATAAGAGGTAAATTGTGGTAGATTTTTGATCTTTGAAACTAGTAATATATGGAAGGATGACATTTTTATATTTGTGGAGGATTGATATGTTATCTTATTATACAAAATTGTAATCGCGAAGTCCTTTCTGCCCTTTCTCCCATTATCCAATCCCAAATAGCGGGAGTCAAATCCGAACGACTTAAGTAGAATTTGATGGGCTTCCAAAATTAGAAATAACGTACAATTCAAATGAAAGTATTGGAATAAATTTTTTAACCTTCTGTGTGTGTTCTTTTTTCTTTTTTCTTTTTCCTTTTTCCTTTTTTACTTTCATATTAAAATGCTAATTAAACATCCAAGAGCATTCTTAAACACCAGCAGAATAAAGCATCTTTCATCGTCGCCGTCTATCTATTCCATCGACGGCCATCGACCATTCGAGATGAGCCCACGGCCAAGATGCCACCTGTAAACCATTGAAATATTTATCCGCCGAATGCCACCTCTGAGTCTCTGACCCAGTAGGGTTTTGGGGCAGGTTCGAGTCGCCAGATCGTCCTGAGAAGGGTATCCGATTTCCCTAAACCTTGAATCCATTCTCTTCTTGCGACTCGTTAGTTTCTTTTCCTGATTGATTGTTACCGCTCCTCGATCTGCAGCGTAGTCTTTCATTTTATTCTTTTCTATTGTTTATGATGCTAGCTGTTTGCAATTTTTAGGTTTATTTACTCTTGTCGTTTCACTCTAAAGTGTGACATCCTAAAGTTTAGATTTGAGTTTGCTGTTGTTCTAGCTAGAGCGTTTTGGTCATCGAGGTGTTTTGATTCGAAGAATTTGCAATGTTTGGCCCTCTAATCTGGTTCTCATATGTCTCTTTGAAACTCAAACTTTTAGAAACATAGAAGATAAACACGAATGCACTTCTGATTCAGTGTTAAGAATTACTTGTGCTTTTGCAATAATAATGAAGTTATCTCAGTCGTCTGCTCATATCATCGTAATTGTCAAGGCATGTTAGTCTCGACTTTTGGAGATAAGCTACGTGGATCTTAACCTTCCATCAATCTCTATGCACTGCTGTAGTTTGTCCGCATATAATGAGATGTATTGGTACGGGAAAGAAACTACAACGATTGTCAGTGCTGTGTATTGTTTATTATTTGAATGTGTAGGTTTAACTGCTAAAACAGTGAAGTTTCTTAGTTATGTTGGCTGTGCTTAATAATCTTAACATCTAGACTAAACAACATAAATTTTATCTAGCACAAGGACCAGAGTATATATCTAGCAAAAGATCCACTTAGGAAAATGCGCACGTGCCCAATTTAATGTGTTAATAAGAGTTAAGATCTGAAATGTATCTGATGGATAATACAGATTAAATGAAATAAATAATTCGTCTGATGAGATACATTCTCTGGCAGAATTTTACTATGTTGTAATCTTAGTTGTCAAAGTACCAAACTTGTTAATAAAGTATGCTTGGTGGTTACAATTAGCATTTTTGAGGGTCATAGGAATGTTTGGATTAGTAGGTAATTGCTCAGTACTCAAATTTATCACTAAGCTGAGTCGGCATGAGCTTGAGTCAATTTATAACTCAGGTTCATTACTTGGATGTTGGAGTTGTGCCATTGAGACAGACGTAGTTGGCTTGAAACAGCTGTTTGAAAATATTTAAAAAAAAATCAAAATGAAACCTAATTTGTTGTCCTAACCTCCCTTATTTATTTCTCTAATTTTTTTTTAGGTAGCGATCATCAGCAATTAGCTCATTCCCCTTCTCCTTTTCATATCTCCAAATCCCAGGCTTTAGCTAACCATAGCAACCTTGCTGCTGCTCCTTGATAACCTCATGTTGTTGCTATGAACTCCCCCTTATAGTTACTATCTCCCAATCCCATTTGCTTTCCTCCTTTTCCCTCATCTAGCATAAAATCATGTCAACAACCTTGATACCAATCATCATGATCCAGCAGTATCAAATCAACTCATTAACTTTGGTCTTTGAAAGCTCAAATGCTTGACTCCTATTTGAAACCTCTATGCCTAAAAATGTGTATGAACAAAGAATCCATAGCATATTTATGCACAATTTCTTAAGTGAACTACATTTGGTAATTGTGGTTATTTATTAACAGTAGTTTATTTTAATTATTTGTTACAGTTGAAGAAGCTGTATCTGCTTTCTTGTTCATATCATTCTCAGGTCTCTAGAATGGCTTTAGCAAATAAAATCGGAAATCTTTTAAAAAAATCTGTGACTTCCAGTCCATCATTGTTTCAAGCAATACGATGCATGTCATCTTCCAGACTTTTTGTTGGAGGTTTGTTACGATACTTTTCAATATATTTTTGGCGATGCTACTGGAGAATTGTGCAGCTTCTGATGCTTTTTGCACTTTAAAGGACTTTCATATGGCACTGATGATGTGAGTTTACGACAAGCATTTTCAAGTTATGGTGAAGTAATTGAAGGTAAGTTGTGATTTTATTTCTGATTTATAGTAAAGTTTGAACTAAATGTTTATGAACTCGCATATATGTTTTTGCAGCTAGAGTCATCATGGACAGGGAAACTGGAAGATCTAGAGGTTTTGGATTTGTGAGCTTTGCATCCAGTGAAGAGGCCTCTGTTGCCATCAGTTGCATGGATGGGAAGGTACATATGCTATGTTGTTTCTGTTTGTTTACGTAAGGTTACTGTTCAAATGAAGCAGAACCTAGATGCTGTCACATAATAAGTTTTAAATTTAAATAAGAAAATGCCATATGTAGTTGTGGGAAATTATAGAATTTGCATGGCAATCTTTCGTTTATTATGATGGTGAGCTATGAATATGCAGAAAATCACACTGCTGGTCAACCAAAGAATGATATGTCATTGCATTCAATTTTTAGAATTAATCAGGCATACTAACATCAGATGCCTTTTGATATCTAATTGTACATTTACACATGCTACTATTATTTGGTATGTTTGATATGACAGCTCATTTTTTGCATATTGGATACTGTTTGAACTAATCCTTTATCACCCATTTTAAGCTTTCTAACTGTCACCCAAAGCAATGTTTACATCAGTGCAACTCTGGTGGTTATATACTTGGTTAATTTATCAGAATCAGAACTGAGAACTTATAAGAATTTATAAGTTCAACATCCTTCTGGTTGGGGAATGAAGTACGATCCATACTTCCGCTACATAGTGTTTCGAATGAAGTTTTCCCGGAAATGCAAATAACAAGTGGATATAGGCATTATAATTGTAGCTACTTATAGTAGGCTATCCTTCTAGCTGATGGATTGAAGATGATTAAATTGAGAGGAAACTCTATCCGTATTTGAACAGATTCATCCATGATAACAATCATTTTAAAAGGAAAACATCAATTAGAATATGCTTTGTTATCTTTACAATTACATGCATAATGTTATATGATATGTTCTAACATCACTGATAATTATTACTATATCAGGATCTTTTTGGAAGGATAGTTAGGGTAAACTATGCAAATGAACAAACTGGTGGATTCCGTGGTGGTGGAGGCGGCTATGGTGGAGGTAGTTATAGTGGTGGAGGTGGAGGCTATGGAGGTGGCAGTGCAAATACTTACAGTGGAGGTAACTATAATACTAGGACAGGTGCTGTTGGTGCCGATGGATACGGTAGTGGTAGCTATGGTGGTCGCAGCTACGAAGGTAGTGGTAGCTATGGTGATGCAGGTTACGGTGGTGGTCGCAGTTACGAAGGTAGTGGTAGGGGATATAATCAAACCAATACTGGCACTAACTATGGCGTTGCTGGTGGTGGTGGTGGCATTGACAATTACCAAATTGATGGCAGCTCTGACGGAGGCAGTGGTGGTTACGGAGGGAACAATAGATCATATGCTGGTAGCTACGGAGGTAGTCGTAGTGGATATGATCGAACCGGTACTGGAGCTAACTATGGTGTTGCTGGGGGTGGCGATGGCATTGACAATTACCAAATCGATGGCAGTTCTGACGGAGTCGGTGGTGGTTATGGAGGGAACAATAGATCATACGGCGGTGGTAACTACAATGTTGTGGCCAGCGGTGTCTGTCAGCAATGCTGCTGACTATGGCAGTGGCGCCGGCAACTTTGGTGAGAGTGCATCTATAGGATTCAACAGCGACAAGTTCAGCAGTGACCTGACCACTGATAATGGTGGCTACAGAGACAACAAAAATGAGGATTGCTTATTGGACAACAAATTCAAAGAAGAAGACGACGACGATGCTGCTGAACAGGATGAGAATGACTTATTGAACAACAAATTCAAAGACGACAACGACGACAATGAACAGAATGAGAATGATGTATTGGAGGACAAATTCAAAGATTATGATAATGATGATGAGGAAGAGGAGGACAACAAACCAGATGACTATGCCAAACGAGGGTAGTGTATGAACGTGTGATCTAAGCAATTACCAGCATTGCCCATCATGTCAGAGAGTAAATATGTGAACCTTGGCACTTAGCCAGATTGTTTGTATGGAGATCTCTGTTGCTATTTTGATATTACTGTTCCAACAAAATTGGAGATTTCACTGAGCTTTTTCCATGAAAGTGTTTCACAACTTGTGTTCATTGAGATGCGTTGCCTATCATTCTTTGTGTGCGAAATTTCTTATTATGAGTTTGCTGCTTATAATCTCAGATGCCATTTATTCATTCATCCAAAAATTGCATCAAAGTATGTTGTTGGCCCATGAAAGAAGTTTATTTCTTTTGATTTAATTATGGTTGCAAAGTAGACAAGCTAATTTAAGGGTATGTTTAGTCTCGGCATCATCAATATAATCGTTTTTTGCTGCACACCTTTGAAGGATGAAGGCATCGTTCCTGAGTTTGAATAGATCTCCACGTTCCTTGGAGCACCTGAAAGCAATAGCAATCTTACAATACAAAGTTTGGAGAAGACGACCTAGATATTGCATGATAGCATCATAATCTTCTTCGAATTAAGCGCGTTGTTTGAAAAAAGATTAGAATCGTCAATCTAACGATTTTTATTAGTTTGTTTCGAGATTATTACGCGGGAGATAAATCATGAGTGATTTTTAACTTCGATGTGATTGACACAACCATAGAAGGTCTTTTTGAATTTGAGAAAAGATTTTAGATCTCTCATCGAAAATCGAAAAGTATTTATTCTATAAATTGTCATATGACTTTATCAATGAGTCATCGATCCATGCTCATTCTGTAAACTGTCATATAATTTTATCAATGAGTTATCCCTATGGAGGCAGAGGTTGTTGGGACTCGGATTAAACGTTGTCTGTAAAAGATTGGAACCGCAACCTAGCGGCTCCATCAACATGTCCCATGGTTAATGTGAAGGAGATAAATCACAAAGAATTTTATGGATGTTCACATGATGATCAAGACATGTAAAGACCTTTTGAATTTAGGAAAAAAAAAAATAGACCTTCTTCTTCGAAATCTATATCCATTTTATAAATACTATCTCCTTTAACCATCACGTCATTTGGTTGGCGGAACAAATGCACAACAAAATCACAATGGGTCACTTTTAATTGGCAGAAGTCGTCGAGTCAACGGCCGGCTTAAGTTTTTTTTTTTTTTTTTTATGTTTAAAAAAGAAGTAATTTTTTTTAACGTCCGTTAAAAATAATTTAATTCTAAAATCCAGGGATGGCAGATTTTCTGAGACGGGAATATGTACGAATGCAATAGTTTCTCTTTTTAATAAGGGGTCACGACACACGAGAAAGGCAGAAGAGAGAACATGGTTTTCCTCATTTCCTGTGTGGCGTCGTCCTTTGGTCGGGTAAAGTGTAGTAATTCTTCATAAATTTATTTATTTATTGATAATTTAGATATCTACGATCTATCTAATCGCCGGAGATTTTTTTTTTTTTAATCAGCACTAAAGTGTCTCATTTTTTTATCCGATTAATTTTTAAAATGATCAATCATATTCAATAATTTTTCGAAATGAATCTCCATCAACCAATTTAAGTGCGTACTTTGATGATCTAATTTAAATTTTATATTTAAATTATTTTTAAAAGGTTTTTTAACATCGAAATTTTATTTTATTCATCAAGCAAATTCTCATAGAGAATCATTTTCATAATTTTTTTAAAATTTATCATGATTAAATTATATTCTTTTATAAAATATATTTTCGTTTTTTATTGTTACATATTCCGTGGAACAACCCCGAAGACTTTTATGTCTACTGTCGAGACTAAATAAGCACCATAATTAAGCTGAAAGAAAATGACTCGAGATTGAGAAAATTAATTGCGTAGTTTTCTCTTTCACAGTAGTCAAATCGAAAGAGATCAAAATTTTTACGCATTTGAATATATATCAAAAAAATATATTTATAATTTAACGACAATTATATTATTTTTGAAAAATTATGCAACATCAAAATTGTATTTTATTCGTTGAAAAAACTGTCCAATATTATTTCGACTGATGATTAAATTATATTTTTTTATAAAATATTTTGGACTTTTATGTCTACCGTCAAGACTAAAAAAGCACCGTAATTAAGTTGGAAGAAAATGACATCGAGATTGAGAAAACAGTGATTAATTATGGAGTTGAAATATGTTCACTCACCGAGCATCTCGGTGAGAAAATATAGCAGTTATTAAAATAAACTTGCAGAGTTCATAAGATTTGCGGTGGTTGTTCGTGCAATAGGCAATAGTATAGCTTGCTATAGCTCGATGATTAATTGGGTGGAGTGTTGTTGTAGGCTTCGCCGACGAGCCGGGGCACCGGGTGGGCCATCAACGGCACCGCCCGCTGCAGCGTCAGCCCGTAGGCCTCCTCCATGTCCAGCTTCTCCGGCGTCTGCCCCTCCGGCAGATCCCAGTCGAAGGCGTGCACCAGCGTCGCCGTCATCAGCTGCACCATGCGGATCCCCAGACTCATGCCGGCGCAGATCCGCCGCCCGGCGCCGAAGGGGATCAGCTCGAAGTCGTTCCCCCTGAGGTCGACCCGCTCGTGCGTGCCGCCGGGGAGGAACCGGTCCGGCTGGAACTCCGCTGCCTGAGGGCCCCACGACGCGGGGTCGTGAGTTATGGCCCACACGTTCACCAGCAGCGTGGCGCCTTTGGGCACGCAGAAGCCTCCCACCTCGCACGCCTCCGCCGCCACCCGCGGGAGAGAGAGCGGCGTCGACGGGTGCAGCCGGAACGTCTCCTTCACCACCGCCTGCAGCAGGGGAAGATTCGGCAGGTCCGCCTCCTGCACCAGCCGCGCTTTGCCCACCGCCGCATCCAGCTCCGCCTGCGCTCGCCGGAGCACGGCCGGGTGCCGGATCAACTCCGCTAGCGCCCACTCCACCGTGCTCGACGACGTATCGGTTCCAGCCGTGAATAAATTCTGTTCGAAAATCAAAATTAAATCGTTACATTATTTTTTTTGGGGGGGGAGTTGAATATTCGCGATCGATCGTTCACGATGATAACTTTGAAGACGAAATTTAACCCGCACCAGTAGCAACGCCTTGATGTTCGTGTCGGTAAGCTTGCAGGCCTCGCCTTCGTCATCCCCCTTCTCCTTCAGCTCTATCAGCACGCTCAACAAATCCCTCCGTTCTCCTTTGCTGCCGGCCAACCCCTCACGGCGGTGCTCCGCAATGATCCCGTCGAGCATCTCGTCATACTTGCGGTGCAGCTGCTTCATCCGTGCTACCACGCCCTGGGGGTCGAGCCACCTCAGCCACGGCACGAAGTCACCGACGTTGAACTCCCCGGCGAGCCTCATCAGCTCCACCACCATCTCCTTGAACTCTCCCGACTCCGCGCCTTCCTCCTCGAACACCCGCCGCCCCAGCATGGCCCGCGCAAGCGCGTTGGTCGCGCACACGTTCACAGCCTTCCCCACATTGACCGCCGTCGTTCCGTGGACGAGGGCGCGCACCAGGAGCCCCACCTCACCCTCGCGAATCCACCCGAGATCGCCGAGCGCCTTAGCGCTAAAAAGGTGGACGGAGCAGAGCTTACGGAGGTAGCGCCACCGCTGGCCGTAGGGCGCGAAGACGAGGTCCTGATAGTTGTAGGCCACGTGCTCGGCGCCGGAGTTGGGCGGGCGTCCACTGAAGTTGGCGTCGTGCACACGTAGGAACTGCGAGGCGACGTCAGCGGAGGCGGCCACGACGACGTCGACAGCGCCGAAGCGGAGGCGAAACAGCGGGCCGTAGACCTTGGACAGAGCATGGAGGGTGTGGTGAGGCTTGGCGCCGAGCTGGGGCAGGTTACCGAGCACCGGCCATCCACGAGGTCCAGGAGGGAGCGGCCGGGCGCCGCCGCCTCGAGGAGTCGGCTTGCGATAGAAGAGGAAGAAGCAAGAGAGAAGAATGGAGAGGAAGACTAGGAGTAGCTCAAACATGGCTGTGTGCCTTGTGGCATGGAGATGGGTCACTCGGTTTATAAAGCGGAGCTAGGGGAGGAAGACAGCGACGACCAGCCGACGAAGGCATGGTTAAGCCGGTTCGACCAACAGGAAGGGAACGGTCGTTACCTTTCCTTCTTCTGGGAATGGGAAAGTGAAGGAGAAGGGGAGATGTAGCAGCGTCGTTGCCGCACGTTATCCCAACTACCTCTCCTCCCGTGCTCGATCCAGCTGTCCGTCGTCCTTAATGGCCCGTTTACTAGTCGCCGCCGACGACAGCATGGCCTGTTCGCTGATAGAGACCAGAGAGTGTAAAAAACAAAAAGAGAATTATTATTTTTATCGATTTATTATGATAAACTGACGTGCTTATTCGCAAGCAGACATATACGGACCGATTCAAATTCGAAATCAAATCAGATTCAATTCATTAAATTTAAAATCTAAATCGATTCGGATGAATCGAATTTGGAATCAAATCGAAATCGTTTCAATTCTAGTTTAGTTTGGTTCCAATCAGTTTGGAACCGTTTCAAAATCATTTTGAAATCGTTTCGAAACTGATTTGAATTCCGATTTAAATCTCATTTCGATTGCTAATTTAAGAATGGAAACTCTTGACATGCTAATGTGTCTATAAAATTATTTTACGATAGAAAAAAAAATAGAATCACTAATGATCGAAATCGATTTGGAATCATTTCGGAATCGATTTGGATTGATTTGGTTTCAAAGTTAAAACTTTGGAATCGATTTTGAATCGATTCTAATCGGTTCCAACGTCAATGGATCCAAAATCGATTAGAATCCAATCGAAACCAAAAAATCAATAAATATGCCTATTCATAACTCAAATGTATGGCATTTATATTATGTCAATAATAATAATTAAATCTTTATTTTTTATTTTTGATAAGTCAAATATCCAAAACTATAAGAGGTGAACGACTTTACAAATGCATTCACACGAATTTAGAAAATACATATGACTGTCTAAAATTTCTTCCATTGATAGGATTAAAATTACAGTATTGCCTTCTAAAAATTTCACATTTAATTTTAAATCTTTATGAATTATAATTAATTTGAACGGAGTCTTATTTTTGTCGTCATTATTTGCTCAGCGCGGACGAAGCGTTGCACGGAAATGGACATTGAACCGGACAGTGTTTATTAGTTAAAGTATTAAAAACATCTGTCTTAAATTTGGAGATTTCTAGAAGAAATATATATAGAGAGAGAAAAAATACACTACACATTGCCGTGCGTGTCATCCGACGTCGCGGTCACGATCGATCGGCGCTGACTTCGTCGGTGGTCCGAATCTCTATCGATTAGCGTCGAAATTCAAGCCGTCGAAATTGGCCAAAATACGCGGCAAACGGTGGCGCGATCGGGTTGATTCAAATTGAATTACGGTGGGAATCCGACGTCGGACGGCGATGTTGGCCGCGATCCATCCGATATACTCGAGCGACCACGATCGATCGGCCGGTGGCGAATCGCGATCGCTTCGAGTATCACGGACGACGATCGGCCGATCGGCGTCGGCGTCGCATCGGTTCGGATCCATAATCTGGTCCGATCGCGGCCGAAATCAATCGCCTAATCGGCGACGACCGGCGGCCGCGATCGCGATGATCGAGGCCGACGTCACCGGACGGATCGGATCGACCGGCCGTCCGGCAAATCAACCGCCTAATTCGACGGCCTCGAATCGCGCGCACCACGGTCGGACAGCGGCCGACCGATGCGCCCGCGTCGGATTCAGATCGCCATTTGCGCCGATCCGGCGTTATCGGTCGGAATTTTAATTCCGTCGAGCGTCGGCGATCGGAATAGCGTCGGTCGGTTGATCGGCGATGGCGAATCGGCGATGCGGCGGCGGCGATGGCGACGTGTGTGTGCCTCAGTGTCGAGTGGAGTGCACAGACGTGCAGGGTGAAGTATATAGTGTATCTTTTTATATATAAAAGGAAGGAAGAAAAAAAACACTATATAAAATTTCTTATTTTAATATATTATAAATATTTTAAATTTTAAATATATATATATATCACATACTTAAATAAAAATAAAAATTAATTCTTTTACTTAATTAAATGAACATAAATAAATTACATCAAAATAAACATTATTTTTTTTAAAAAAAAATCTCATCCTTCTCTTTCACCTTTTTGCTCTCCTCCTTTATTTATTTATTTTTTCTCCTCACTGAGGAAAATGAATGGATTACAGTTTAATAAAAAAAATATAAGCACACGTAGGATTAATGGAATGATTAAATGAGATTAAAGAAGAGGATAATGAGATTTAAATTGCATACTTCTTTTTATCAAATTTAATGGTCTTATTAAAAAAAGATACACATAAATATAGCATGGTCGAGAAGTTATCAAATAAAATATTATTAGTTACGTTTGTTATATTTTATTAATTTATTTTTTAAATGTAATTAAAATTCAAAAGATCAACAAAGAAAATATTATATAAATAGATACAGAGAAATAATAATAATAATAATAATAAAAAAGGGTCAGATGTACAGGAATAGTGTACTTACAAATTTTGTCTGACTATATTGTATTAATATTTGTTAGATTGCCTTTTAAATTTCGATTAAAGTAAAAGTTTCAATGTCAATAATTTGTAAAATTCAAATATATATTGAATGTGGCTAATTAATACTCCAATCGGCTGTCGGTTTAATTAGATATGGACATATCTTACTTTATTAAATATTTATTGGGTATTATTTATTTATTTAAAAAATAAATTTTCCATTTATTGCCGTCTAGTCTTTTTAATAAATATTAATAATTAACTTATTATGAAAAATAAAACTAAATAAATTTATAAAGGCATCAGATATTTTAATTTACCAAAATATGTATCTAAGGAGTAGAGCTAATTAGTCATTGAGTTCGCTAAGTGAGTTTATTCTATTTGAATTAATTGTGCATTTTGTCTATTTTTTTTTTAATAATTCAGTTTCAGATTTTTACAAACTCAATTAATATTGAAGATGAACAATATTCTTTCCTGTTCGTTCATCAATAAGAATATTATTTTGATAATGGATAATTCTACTGCACTCTACTTGCATTAAATACACTTAAATTTTTAAATACAATCATCAATATTTTTTTATGATAAATTTTTTCTAAATACATCCCATAATATTCTTATTATATCCTTTCTAAAAATCGATGCTCATCACTCGACATCGCCGTCAAGTGATCGGATTTTGATCACAATTTGATCGGAATCCGACGATCAATATCAGAGTCCGTTCGAATCACGGTCAAATTCCAGTCATAATCTGATTCGAATCCAGTCGTGATTTGATCGGACTCCGACTTCGATTAGATCGCAATCAAATTTCGATCGGATTGTAGTAGGAATCCGGTTGATTTATGACCGCCAATGTCGCAATCGCAATCGCGATCGAATTTGACCGTGGTTCGATCGACGACGACGACTATCTGATGGATTCAGAATTGATTATAGTAATCACCGAAGTAATAACGTGCGAAGATGAAGCACTATACATTTTCGCACCGAACACATTGATGCCTATTTGACTGTCATCTATTGAACACACTATAATATATCGATCATGGTTCACCGAACACAATATATAATGTGTTCAATTTTTATCTATTGAACAAAAAGGGAAAGAAAATACTGTGAGAGAGAAAGTGGATTAAATTTTATAAAAAGAGTATTTTAATTTTTCCATCGGGTATTTAAAAAAAAAATAAAATGTATTTGGATGATTAGTACAAAATTATAAAAAGGATCAACTTCTACTGTTAAATAAAAATATCAATTAAAATATTTTATCTATCAACGACATAGATACTATTATAAATAGATATGAAACGAATCTCGATGTAAGATCTAGAATTTTTATTCGGATTCAGAAGTTTTTCGTTGTTTTTAATCATCGAATCAAAGAATATCAAAGAATATAGTCTTTCGTGATTTATCTTTCTTCATCGTCACTAAAAAATTGATGGTGAAGAACATTGACGACGAACGTAATCATTTTTTACTTTATATCAACTTATAGATCGCTCGCGGACTAGCGAGTAGAATTTATTAAAAAAGCAAAGTTAATCTTCCATTTTAGATCAATAAATTTTTTTAATTTATTTTTTTTACGATAATTCTAAGATGGACTAGATCATTAGTAGGCATGGTTCTATCCGGAATTGAGTCAGAATTATTCCGTTAAATTCGGAATCGGAACCGATTCAAATGAACCGATTCTTCTAGTTCCGATTCGATTCGGTTCTAATCGATTTCGAAATCGGTTCGAAACCGTTTCGGAACCGATTCTTATTTCGATTTGGATCTAGTTTTGGTTGCTAATTTAAATATGAAAACTCTTAATATGTTAATATGTTTATAAGATATGGATCACCGATGCGATAGATGAATTTGAAAGTTTAAATTCGAGAAAGATACAATTCAAAATCGTTTCGAAATCGATTTTGAATCGATTCAGATTAAATTGATTTCAAAATTAAAATTATGAAATTGGAATCAATTGGACAAATCCAAAATCAATTAAAATCGAATCTGAAGCACGCCTAATCACTGGATTGACGGATTAATCTTGCCCCAGGATAAAGTCATAGGTCGACCGTCCTTTTGCAGAAGCAAGCGAAGCTTATAAAACCATAGAGGAGACTGCACAGTGGAAGCCCAAACCCCTACCTTCCGTCTCCGCTGTCTCGGAGATGGAATCCGGCCCAGGTAGCGGAAGCGGAAGCGGAGGCGGCGATGAGTCCGCGCGGCGTGTGCAGGTGCGATTCACCATCAAACTGAGGCCTAGCTCCACTTCGGCTGCCGCTGCCCTCACTCGCCGTCCCCTCCAACCTCGCCTGGATGGGTCTTTCCGAGATCGTCGATCTCCTTCTTAAAGGATCTCCCTTTGCAGTTTGCCTTTTTGTCGTCGGACATGCTATATCTGATCAGAACTGTACCCGGTCGGTCGATTAAACATTGAAATGACACCTTCGCGCAGTTCACGACGAGCACGTGGTCCAACCGTTTGATTTCCTGATCGATGGAGAGCTCGTTCGTCAGCCCCTTGAGGATTTCCTGTTGGCAAAAGGATTCTCTGCTGTGTGTTCTTACTAGATTTCTCTTCCATCTTGGTTGTCCTTTTTTTAAAAAAAGTTTTATTCTGTGCTGCAGGAGAAAGTGTTTGAAATTGAGTATATAAAGGCCATAGCTCCAAGGAGGCAGCAAGATCCTTCTTTGGATAATGATTGGGTTAATTCCGCGGGCGGGGTTCTAAATCAAGGTGCAATTATTATCATCTGATTTTTCTTCGTCCTAGCATTTTGGCTTCTCTTCTAACTTGGTATTCTTTTGTTTTTATTCTTCGCGTCATAAATTTCATAAGCTCCTACGTCATTCAATGTTGAAGTCTCTGCTCTCTCATACAAAATGCTATAGACCGAATTGTGTTATTTGATACATCTGCCGTGTCTGAAAGGATACGACGAAAATTCTTAAGACGTTCCTCTTTCATTCCCTCTTTCTTAAGCCTAGAAAGCCGTAGACTCCCTAGGCTTCCCTGTCACAATTGATTCAGTCTCTGATAGCTTCCCTGTACCGGCTGTTAATCAATCATATAGTGCATTTAGTGCTGTTTCTTTTGCCATTTGTGTCAGCTCATTGTCCACCAACCAACAATTTGAAACATTATGTCCTGAATTTTAGATTATTTCAAGCCATTCTTCCTTCACCTTAATTTTCACAATACAGTTTTACTCCTATGGTAAACATATTCGGGAACATCAATATACGAAGCACAATTTGCATGAAGCTGAACTGGCCACTTATTATCTATCATGGAAAATTTCCATTTTGATTCACACAGAAGTTTCTGGAACAAACTCCCTGTCCATGGATTATTATCTTCTCATACCTCGTCCTTGTCCTATTTTATATTTTGATCATTTTTCAAATACTGTTTTGGAGTCTCTGAATTATTTTTTTCTTTATCGTGGCTTGTGAGGCTGCATATTGATTGAATTTGTGGTACGTCTTGAATTTATACTCATGGAGGTCGTATGGGGATTATCCATGTTGTATTAGTTGTCCTGTTCTACAATCTACATTTTTTATTTACAGTAAGATCTGCATGCTTTACTATGTATATTTCTGTGAATTAATTTTACTTGTAAAAAAAATGAAACTTCTGGGTTGGTGACGGTTTCTTTGGTTTAAGTGATTATCGACAGAGTAATCTATTCTTTGCGTCACTTTATGTAATTGCAGTTCTTACTCTTGCCTTTTGATTATCTTGAGAGCCTACAGTAATTTTAACCGTATGATTTTTCTGTCATTGCAATTAGATATTAATAGGTTGTTATGATGGCATTGCTAGGTGAACTTTCTGATTCTTCCTAGTGCTTACCATTCGTTATTCTTCATATATCTTCTTAATCAGTAGTGTGACAATGCATGCTTATGACGTATTCTCCATAACATTTTCTTCTCTTATTAGGCTATGGAAAGATGGTGCTGAATGTACACATATTATCGCAGGGCAAGCTGGTGTAATCACTTCTGCTGTTGTAATCAATGGGAAAGGTTGTATGCATATTTTGAATTTATCTTTCTTCTATTTACATGATTTACGTCTAACTTTGTTCTTCTGCACCAGGTGATAGTGAAAATACCTTCCACATTGCCACTGGTTCAAAGGTCACTCTGGCTATGGAAGGTAAGTTAGTTTATGTTTCACACACAATTTTCGTGGACTCCCCTAACTATTGTTTGTTCTTGCACTATCTACTAGGCTCAATTGCCTATTAACTTTGATGGTACTAAATATTTAGAGAAACCAATCAATATCACATAATTTAAACTTCTACAAGGGCACACATCGTCAGTTCAGAGCATCACCTCAGACCCTTCAGGTGATATGATTTAAGTCCTCACTCATATCTATCATAGGTTATGCCACTTGGATCTGTTTTGTTTTAATCTTTTCAAGCAGATTTGTTCAGGCTCCTGGGATAGCTCTATTAAGTCGTGGAAAGCGAGCAAGTCTGAAATAGACAGTGATAGTGTATCTGTAAAGAAAAGAAAACTGGTGTCTAACATCACTGCAAATGATGTAGAGTCGCAGTTGGAGGTATGAATGTTCTCTGAAACTGATGGAACGATCTCATCTACTCTCTAATTAGCCTTAAGTTTAAAGAAGAATATGGACAGGGAAGGATTTTGTTTCGTTAAAACTCAATTTTGCAAGTTGATATTTGTGATGGTGTTTTGCTTTTAGTTCTGTAACTCTAGCTATCTAGGCTGAACAAATTCCATCCTCTTTTTGAACTTGTACGTCGAGATACCAAATCTTGAAATTCTATCATTTAATTTCATACTCAATGATGGTTGCTTACATTCCATGAATCTTCTGGT
Source organism: Wurfbainia villosa (assembly GCA_025175895.1). Lineage (NCBI taxonomy): Eukaryota > Viridiplantae > Streptophyta > Magnoliopsida > Zingiberales > Zingiberaceae > Wurfbainia > Wurfbainia villosa. The sequence continues at coordinate 31,064,099 of CM045991.1, forward strand.
TCATTGCATGGTATGGCTGTCTCAGCACTTGTGGGGCATTCACAATCTGTATCTTCTGTCATTTGGCCAGAGCCTGAAACGATATATTCAGCATCATGGGATCATTCTATTATACAATGGGATGTGCAAACTGGCAAAGATTCATGGAATGTGGTACGAATTATGATGGAAAACATCAATTATAATACCAGATACAATGTTGCTGATTAAAATGAAATAAATGAGATATCACCCGTTGGTTTTCTCTTTGTCTGTCTATTGGTTCTATGCACACAACTTGTGTTGCTGCTACTTAGGAACAAAAGTTATACCTGCTAAGATGGATTTATTCTTTTAAGATCCTCGTCGTTTGTTCGTGCCTAGGGGTCCTAGTATGTTTCTGCATGCTTTGGTCAGGTTTGGAAGTAGGTGATTTAGTTGTGCTCAGGCATCCTGGTGGTTAGTCAAGTTTTATGATGTTTGATTTACTAGACATGTGGGTAAGTTCTTAATTGCCTTGATGTTGGTGGCGAGAGCTCTGCACTTATTGCTGGTGGTTCTGAATTCTGATCCTCCCCTCAGGATTTGGGACCCTAGAAAACCAGGTGAAGTAATTGGGAAAATACTAGACCAGTTAAACTTTCTCTATTTTGCTAATGCTGCAATGAAAGATCGACTCTCCTATTGAACAAGAAACCTGGTTCCAATTCTCATCCCATTCGTCGTGGCACAGGAAGTCCTGGTTCCACTGGTTATCAGCATCCTGTGATGGGAAGGTGATGCAGATGCTGTAGGACCTTAGAACTGCGGTAAAATTCCACTTGCCTTATTTGTGGGCACATGGTTGACTTGAATTCACTTATTATCTTCATTTTTGACATACTTTCTTTGCAGTGGCATTGGCAATTATTGATTCACACAAGGAAAAGGTAAGCTTGTTTTTTCTGTTTTTAATATAAAAATTCGATTCTGAGTTCTGATTCATTTGTTCCTTTGTGTAAAGGTATTATGTGCAGATTGGTGGAAGGATGATTCTATCATCAGTGGAGGAGCTGATTCCAAGTTACTCATGTTCTGGAGTGTCTACCGATAAAGAACTGGTGAGATCTTTTTCCCCCTATTCTCGCAACGCATCAGAAGAAAATAAAAAAAAAATACGAAAAATATTGTTTGATTTGCGTTTTTCCATTTTTGTTTTCTAGAAAATGAGAGAGAATTTTTTGGAAAAATGAAAAACATGAAAGGCAACGGCGGACAGGATCGTTTTCATGATTTTTCTCAAAAATCGTTGTTTTTCTCACCAAAGAATAAATGCGATCTCGTGGAGGCATTTATTTAATAGATCTTATTCTTATTTAATAGATTTTAATTTGTACTGCGATGAGAGTTCTACGTCAAATTTATTCTTTGGTTCATCAGAAATCATTTATGTTTGTTTAATTTGAAGAAACTATAAACCATCGATGTTGAGCGTTCTTATCCTTCAACTTTGATATTAACTTGCTGTTAGATTATCTTTATTGCAAGCCATTATATATTTTTAATTGTTCCATATATTTGAGTAATTGATCCTAAATTTCTTGTGGTTCGATTTTTGGTTTATTGAATAGGAAATAAATGAAACATTATGAACAGTGGAGACAAAGGTCGAGATTAAATTACATGGATAACAAGCTAATTACTTCCCTCTAAAGCGTAATTAATTAAGTTTAATTAGTCCTGATTAAGTACAAATACCATTTGCTCATGCATTGTCGTCACTGTCGTCCATGTAGGCGACGGCCACCAGCCGCTGCAGCACCGCCACTTGGCTCCTCAGAAGCAGAATGTACTCCGCCGTCTCCTCAAAGAGCCTGTCGGTGGCGGCCGCCGTCTCCTTCTCCTTCGCGCTGCCGGTTCTGGGCCGCGGTACGAGGTTCCTCAGCGCCTCCAGCCGCTCCGCCACGGCTTTCTGCGGCGGCGACGGCGACGAGGCGGATTCTCGCTCGTCCAGCTTACTTCCGGCGCCAGCTCTGTGGTAGGAAAGCCCCTTCCTTCTTCTCCGATCGCTCATCCTCTGCGTCGGCCTTGCGACCTTGGGAGCGAAGCCAATCCTCGCCGGCGTCGGCATGGCGGCGACGAGTGGGAGGGGAGAGAGCGGAACAAGTGGCGGCTGGAGATGAGAGAACACACAACGGCGACTCCTCTGGGTCTTATAGACATGAACAGACAAAATACCCTTGTGTGTGTGCCATAACTACATTAATGCCACGCCAATGACGCTGAACGCAGGTGGCTATTCACGCCCAATCAAATATTATACATATTTCAATTTTTATAAAAAATTTAAAATATCTTTTCTCCTTTCAATTTCTCATTTTCTCCTGTACTCGGGCATTTATTGTCGCTCGATATCATCATCGAGAAGTCGGATTTCAATCGGAATTTAATTGTGCTTCAATCGGCTTTGGAGTCCGATCAGATTGTGATTGGATTCCGATGGAATTGCAATCGGAATTCATTATCATTATGGTCGTCAGAGCTGCGATCGTTGGCGACTGTAATCGTGATCAATTCCAACTGTAATTCGAATGGAATCCGATTGTGGTCCGATCGAAATCGGAGTTCGATTGGATCGCGATCAGATTTCGATTGTAATTCGATCGGAATTCGATCACAGTTTAATCAATATCGAAGTCCGATGAGATTTCGATCGAATTGTAATCAGAATTCATTGTCATTACGACTGACAACGCTGTGGTCATTGGTGGTTGCATTCACGGCGAATTACGATCAGAATTTGATCGTTTGGTGACAACGTCGAGTGATTGTGGGTGTTCAAGATCGCAGTGTTTGAGTATGGAGAAAGGGGAAGGAATAAAGGATATTTTTAAAAATTTTATAAAAATTAGAGTATATATAGTATTTAATGGAGTGGGGATAGCTGCTCTCTTCCATGAATTGGTATAATTGTAAATCTAAGGCCACACGCGGATGTGCCCAACGTTCTGCCACCGTGCCCCGTAGCACGTGGGGATCTGAATTATTCACGTGCTTCAATGACAAAAACGCTCATCAAATCGCCTTTCGCTTTGTATTTTTTTTTTTTATAAAAAACAAAATTATTCTCATCCCATGCGTTCGGTTCTCTTTCTTATTTTGAGATGGAACGTTAAGTATGAGAAGTTTTTTTTTTAAAAAAAAAATGAGATGTGCATTTTAAGGTTTATTATGTTTAAGATTCCCTTAACAATTGTGTTCATAGCTAATGTTGACTATTTTTTTTTAAATTTCAGTAAAGTTGATGATTTTTTTTATTGATACTTTTTGATTCGATTAATAATTCTAAAGATGATTGATTTAATTTTATAAATTTTTAATGGAGTGTTAAATAATTTTTAAATGAAATTTTTATGTATCATTAGGATATATCAGAGAAGTGACGACGACTCAATAATCAAGTTTCGACAATATGATCACTTTGTCCTTGTAAGATAGATCGGTCATCGAAGATTTATTCCATTTGAGAAAGCAAACTTTCGATCCACATCGAGTTCAGGACCTATTGTTTAAATTTTTTGAAATTTAAAATCAAATTTATCCCCAATAGAAAATCGAACGGTGTTAATATGTGAAATGTTGCACAGTACCATTGGAGGCGAATGTTTTTTTTTATTGATACCAGAGTATCTGAGTTTTTGATTGAATTAATCTCTAGAGATGATCAATCCAATCTCATGTTTCTATAGGAATACCTTTTCAACAGTTAAGTCGAAAGAGATCACAGTTCTTACGGATCTCCACCAACCACCTTAGTACATAAAAGCACTCTTGGCGATCTAATTTGGATTCCGCAGTTGTGTCATCCCTAAAAAAGTATTCAATATCGAAGCCTTATTTCATCCGCAGAATAAATTCCTATACAGAGGATTGTTTTCATGGATTTTTTCAAAATTTATTATCAAACATTATCTCAGTAAAAAAGTGTGAGATGACTTTTCACCTTAGGACAAAAGATTTGTAAAGGTTGGAATCGTCAATCTAGCGATCCACATCGGTCTGTTCCACGACGACCATTGTGAAGGAGGTAAATCATGGAGGATCCTATGGGTCTTGACGTGATAATCAAGATATATGAGGATCATCTAAATAAAAAAAAAAGACTGTAAATCTCATCCAGAATTAATTCATATCATTTCTATAAATACCGTTCGTACCTTAGCTATTGTTTTTACGATGCAAAAGTTGGAATCCACCAACCTAGCGGCCCCTACGAGGTCGCTCCCAGACCATCATAAGGGAGGTAAATCACGGTAGGTCTTTGGCCCTTGAGACTAGTAATTAGCACATGGAGGGACAACACCCTTGCATTTGCGAAGGACTGATCCGTTATCCTATGATGCAACATCTGCAACCTATCGACCCCTATTAGTCCACTTCCGGACAATCGTAAGGGAGATAAATCACGGTAGGTCTTTTGATCCTTGAAATTAATAACTAGCGTATGAAGGGATGGTACCCTCGTATTTACGAATGATTGATCCGTTGTCCTATGATACAACGTCTATATTTACTAGCCACTAAACCCTTCCAATGGAACTTTAGCTATTGTTTTTATTATACACCAATGCGTAGTCAGAATTGTAACTTTGATCTTCGATCGATCAGCGTGAAGTATCAAGGGGAACAAACAGTTGTCCCCTCGGTGTGACCGGACCTGGGGCATCACCGTCGTTACACAGATGGTGTATATCGAGTAACCAAGACGACGCAGTGGTCGACCATACCTCATCAACATCGTTGTATGGCGACGCGGCCATACACGCACGCAGCAAGATGTCCCTCCTGTTCTGGAAACGACGCGGGGGCACTGGCCAGCACGTGGGCCATGCGGTATCGTACCGGGAGCGCGTGTGCCAGCGCTGAGTGAGATCCCCGACCTGTGGCGACTGGCGACGTATAATTGGGCGTCACCGTGCATGCAGCCGACGCATAATTAAAAGACGGTACCGAGAAAAGACAAGGAGGGTGGTTTGGTCTGATCGCTCGTCCCCGCATCATCACAGCATGCAGCTGCTGGCTGCATGCATGTGGACGCCAGCCTTGAAATCTCGAACGGATGCAGGCACGTTAGGGCTCTCGCGCGCAGGGGAGCAGGCACTGCAGGCGAGGTGGAAATTAATGGGGGAATGCATGTTGGCAGTGGGGGAGGGGGGTTGATTTTCGTGGTCTGCTCGGAGCAGCAGCAGGCTGGTGGCTGGCTGTATTCGGAGGAAGAGGGAGCATGTCGGCGGAGGTGGGCGCTGTACGCCCAAGAAATGATCAACTTGGCTGGGGGTTCCCTCATTTATGATCTGACCAAAGAAATATTAGTGCACCTGCAATCTGAAGAAATACTAGTTCTTTTTCCTATTTTCAGTGAAAACGAAATGTTGCAATTCCGGTAACCAGTTTGGTTAAAAATAATTGATGACTTAATCTTATTCGATTCGAATATTAAGTGATTGTCAAAGAATAGAACATGTCCACATATAATCCATAATCACATTGCAAGAGAAATTTTTCTTGATTTAAAAATTATGTATCTGATAATCACATAATCACATAACTAAAATTATACTAGAAAACTTGAATCAAACACACCATCCCTAGAATTATTCTCGTAAATGAGTATGCCAAGTAAAAGAAGGGGTGTCCGTAAAGAAATACGCTTTAGATAAGCCAGATCTCCCAGTATGTATCACTTCATGGTTGGATGATAAGTAGAGGCTGCGAAAGATAGATGTAGTTATAGAAGAGGGCGAGAAAGTGGAGATTGCGGAGTGAATTAGAAAGAGGTATACCATGTCGACGCTCACTGGCTTCGCATCTTGGTGTATCTCGACTACGGTTCCAGATTTATCAGCCTGAACAAAGAGGAAAACAATAAAAGACATGGAATTCACTCATTTCATTAAGCCCCATGTGAATTAAGCAAGGAGGGCATACATTGATAGAAAAGAGTTTCAATAATAAGACATTGCAGCAATGAATTGTAGCAACGTGATAAGATTACAAAATAAAATTCACCTCCATGACAGTAATGCATCTCCAAAATGTCATGATACGTACGTCTAAGTGTATGATGTCACATTACCTGCCTGCCTTAAGGCGGGTTAACGTAGAAGGAGGACAGAGTACCTCGAGTAAATGGAGCTTCGCATTTAATCATCTGAACCTTTCCCTCTCTTCCTCTCACTTTCCTAACTTTTCACCCAAGTAAACTCAGCCTTCGAAGTGAAATTCAGTAAATCCGGCATGACAGCATGTTTTAATTTCTTGACCAAGAGAAAATGAAACTCATGGGAAAAACGAAAGATCATAAGTAGCCCAAGGAATGGATTTTTCTTATTGGAAATAATAAGTTCTTATGTTTCATATATACAAATAATATTAAGGCTGAGTGGCCAACCTAGAATCTTCCTTTTAATAATTATTATTTGGGTAGTTTATGCAAACAGAAAGTGGCTCACAAAGTATTCTTGTCATTTAAATTATTTTTTAGTTTTAGTATTATTAAGACTCCTGAAAGGGAATCTTGGTGCAGCGGTAAAATTACTGTCGTATGGTCTAAAAATCACCGGTTTGAATCTCAAAATAACCTCTTGCAAAGCAGGATTAGACTACGCACAATAGACTCTTCCTCAAGACTCTGTATTGATGGAAATTTCATGTACCAGACTGCCCTTTTAGTATTATTACAACTCCTACCATTGACCAAGGCCCTTGTGTGCCTGTAAATGGATACTGGTCTTTCCGATGTACCTAATCACAAAGATTAATAAAAGAAGAAAAGGGAAAATTAGTTAATTTTAATACAACTTTTCACGGAATCTTTGCCTAACCCTACACTATCTTTGTACAATCCTCATATATAGAGATGGCATCAGACTGGTAGGCTTACAAGTGAGGTCGATAGTTATCTTTTATACTAGAGTAGCCTGTTAAAACAACAAATACATTCCTGGTTTTACAAAATCCTTTCTTTACTGCATTTAATCAAAATAAACTTCTTCAATGTAAAGACTGAAATAGAATGGAAGAAATTACCTCAATTTCATTCATCAATTTCATAGCCTCGATGATGCAAACAACTTGGCCCTTTTGGACTTTGTCACCCACCTACATGTTACTCTCGAATTAATTTGGGAAAAACTCAAAGTAGTTTGCTATAATAGCAGTAAAAAAAAACAAAAAGAATCGATAGAACAAGATATTACCTTAACAAATGGAGGTTCACCTGGAGCAGGGCAACAATAGAATGTGCCAGCCATGGGACATTTGAGAGCTGGGAGAGATGACTTGTTTACAGTAGTTGAAGGACCTGCTGATGGAGCTGGAAGTGCTTTAGATGGTGCAGGTGGGGTGGGTGGAGAGACAATGGTGGTCGCGGAAGGTTGAGGCTGGAACATAGGTTGATTTTGCAACATCATGGGGGGAGTATCAATTTCGGGCTGAGGCAAGGCTTCTTTTTTCCTTATTAGAATTTCGCATCCATCCTTCTTTAGATGCAACTCTGCAATATCTTTTGAATCTACAAGCCTGCCCAGAGACATGGTAGAGTAAAAGGTTTTATCAAACGTGATTTGAAACTCAACATTTGTACTAGCTGAATTTCTACAAATTACATGGATAAGAAGTGTTACATTTTGTCTTGCTAACAATTATCAAATACATCAAGATGGTATGAGATTCTGCAATCTATTATCATCCCTAGTAATATACCAAATTTGCAGTTGCACCAAGATTAGCTTGTTATGACATAATTTTCATTTCAATCTACCTTTCCTTGCATGTTAGAAGTTTACTGACGAAAATAACTTGTGAAAAAAGATCTGAGGCAAAGAAAAGATAGAGTCATATATTCACACAATCCTCTTTTGAACAGAGAAAAATTTCCTTACTCGACAAGACTTGAAACTTCAGACATGAAAGCAGACATAGTGGTATCTGTCATTCCAGGTTGAGTAGGAGATGCCTCCAGCCAATCTGCATCTTCACTCTTTGGAAGTTGAGTGTCTGACTTTGTCGATACCAAAGGGGAAGAATTTGATGGACCCTGAAAAACCTTTGGAAAGGAATCAAATGAAATGTTATTTTCATTTTATTTAATAAATTTAAAATCACAGATAAGAGAGATGCATCTTGAAAATGTGCCTTTAAAATAGGAAAATGTCCATGATTCTGTTCCTGTGACAAAATCAAACCTTTCAATAAAAAATTTTACTGTAAGAGAAATGAAAAAGTACGTTGCATAAGACTTCGAGACATAACAGAAAGTTTAGATAACTAGATCAGTAAAGAAAAAGGGTGAAACATTTTAAACCCTTCAACTTGATATCATCCAACAAATAAACAAACCATTGGTCAATAGAAGAGAGAGTTACCACTTCAAGCATTACATTTCCTATATTACATTTAGATAAAGCTTTCCATGATTTTATCATGAAGGGTAATCTATTACATTGCCTTAATTTATTCTTCCCCTTTGTGGTCTTAATGATAGTAGAGATAAAAGAGCTGTTATTCTTAAGAACATATAGTCGTAAACCCTGTGGTACAACACAAATCTTTTGTTGTGAAAAAAAAAAAAGGGTTTATGGCGTCACACAAACTAGTTGACAAATTATAAGCACACATTTGCTACTAAGCTCCTATTGAAATTAGTCATCCTCTCTAAATTATTCCAAATGTAAAGCTAAAGCTAACTTCTAATCCACTGGATGTATGAATGGAATCACTCACTTATTCCCCCTACGTAAAAGATTTCAATCGAGTTCACAAGTGCCCTTGACTTTTCAATAATGTAGTAACTAGAAATTTTTGTAAGATAGTCCCACTGTAAAATGAATCAGATGACTAATATCAGGAGGTAAAAAGGTCTACAATCCCCTTTGTCATTAAGAGCAGAATATTTTTGATTGAATATCATTCATGATCCTTTAGGAAAGTATCACAATATGTTACAGATCCTTAAATATCAAAGAATAAGTTTAGGAATCCCCTAGTTGCCTATTGCAGATTGGGCAATTCACTGCGTCACCATTTTGATTTATCTTAATAAAAAATGCAGAATCTATCTACTATCTACTTTTATATCTAGATAGAAATCGAACCTCGTATTACAATTTCATTCTAATTCTTTTGTTTCATAACTCGCTTATTGAAATCCATTCCTATGATGGTGACAATTACTTAAGCAAGAGGTATACGGTTGTCTTCTTGTTGTAGATTAGTAAACTGACAATATAATTGCCAAGTGAACGCTACAGAAATATGGATTTCTAACACAGAAGACGCATAGATCACTAAATGACCAAAAAGATACTCCCATGTTCTCACTTCAAGTGACAAATTTGATCAGCATATCTAATTAATGGGCAACGGGAAGAAATAGAAACAAAAATTATGAGAAGGGACACAAACGTCCAAAAAGATCCATGCAAAAGCGGCGCGAACAACCCGCAAATAGAAAATTGCAACATTACCATAAATCAGAAAGGAAGAAGTGTTGGTCTACCCGAACACTACTAGTTCTCACAGAATCCCATATTCTAACAAGTCTCGAAGAGGCAAGCAGCTTCATCAAATCGAGAACAGAAGCTTCTATCCAAACAGGAAAGACTAGTACCAAATAGAATACCTTTAACGAAGGGAACCGAGTAGATCCTGGAATCGAAGAGGGAACCGGTTTCAGAAATGAGGCCGAAAAGCTCGCCATTCTCCTCGAATTTCGACTCCACGCCCCGCCACGGGGGATCGCAGAACACTTAGGGCACGGAACAGAGATTGCCGCCATGGACACCAGCGTCGGAGGAAGAAGCCAAGGCCGCAGTCCGGAGAGGGCAACAAGCGGAGCTGGATCGGAACGGAGCGGAGAGTTTTAACTTTTAAGGGGAAACTGGCGGAGGGAACGATGCGAGCCTGAGGCGGAAAGCATCGATTCCGGCTGGCGCAGATGATGAAATATCCGCCCTCCGATCGATGCGATCGAGGAGAGCCGTGTCATCTGACATCTCGTCCATTTCCCCTCGTATCACGATTAAAATCCGTTTTGCCGTTGTTAATCACGTGCTTCTTACACTGATAAAATTCGGGTCGGGTCGGGCCGGTCAGGCCAGGGCCCCACCCAGCCCACAGCAGTGCTACTTAATTATTCCTATAGATACTAAAGCCGACCAATTGTTCTATCCTATCAAATAATTTAGAAGGATTGAATTAAAATTTTATTAAACGAATTTAGATGAGTTGACAGATTCGAGTTAGTTCACAGATTGAAAAAAATTCTTCTATTAGATACTTCAATTGTTGTTATTCATTCGTATATAATTTTTATTAATTTTTATTGTTCCATTCGTTACAATTTAAATATATTTTAGATGGATATATTTATAATTATTTTAAATATTTATTTTTCTTATTTTAGTCGTTTTAAATGTTTACTTTCAATGTTTTAATAATTGTAGAGATTTTTTTTTAAGCATGAATTAACCCATTTAATTCGCAATCTATATTGAATTAGAGATTTTTACACTACAAGAAATGAATGAATTAGCGACCGAATTAGTGACGGAATATAAAGTCAATCATTAATTTAGTTACCGAATATTAAATCGGTCACTAATTAATGACAGAATATTAAATTGGTCACTAATTAACGACGGAATAATATTTTCGTCATTAAAATAGTGACGGAAATAAATTTCCATCACTATATTAGTGACCGACAATTAATTCGATCACTAATTTAGTAACCGTATTAATTTTCGGTCACTAATTAATATTAATTAATATTTTCAATTGATAATAAAAAATAATAATTAGTGTCTGAAAATTATTTCGATCATTGAATTTGTGACCGAAATGATATTCGATCACTAATTATCATGATTAGTGACCAAAAATTAATTCGGTTACTAATCACTATTAATTAATATTTCAATCAAAAATAAATAAATAATGATTAGTGACCGAATATTAATTCAGTCACTAATTAGTGACAAAATTTAATTTTGGTTACTAATATAGTGACCGAATTTAATTTCGATCACTAATATAGTGACCGAATTAATTTTCGGTTATTAATCTTCATTAATATTATTTTCATGAAAAAATAAATTAATATTAGTAAGTGATGAAAAAATAATTGGCTCACTAAATTAGTGACCGAAATTAAATTCGGTCACTAATTTAGTGACCGAAATTAAATTTGGTCACTAATTTAGTGACCGAATTAAGTTTCGGTCACTAATCTTTACTAAATTAGTGACCGCGATAATATTCGGTCACTAATTATCATGATTAGTGACCGAAAATTATTTCGGTCACTAATTTATTGATAATTAATTTTCAATTATTAACTATTGTTTATTTATTTTATTTTTTTTGCATAGAAAAGAAATTAATGAAGATTAGTAACCGAAAATTTATTCGGTCACTAAATTAATGACCATGATAATATTCGGTCAATAATTATTATGATTAGTGACAAAAATCATTTCGGTCATTAATTTAGTGACATAATTAATTTTTGATTATTAACAATTGCTAATTTTTTTTAATAGAAAAAGAAAGTAATGAAGATTAGTGACCGAAAATTAATTCGGTTACTAAATTAGTGACCGCGATAATATTCGGTCACTAATTATCATGATTAATGACCAAAAATTATTTTGGTCACTAATTTAGTGACATAATTATTTTTTAATTATTAATTATTATCAATTTATTTTTTGCATAGAAAAAAAAATAAGAAAGATTAGTGACCGAAAATTAATTCGGTCACTAATTTAATTTAATGACCGTATTAATTTTCGGTCAGTAATATAGTGACCGTATTAATTTTCGGTCACTATGGATTCGATCACCCATTTTCTCTCTTTCTTTTTCTGCTCACGTCCGATCAAATTATTTCATTCTTTCCCTCCTTCTCTCCTTCTCTCTCCTTACCTTACCTCAAGTCCCATCCAATTAATTCCTTTCCTTCTTCCCAGCATCGAGAACACAAGAGAAGGAAAATTTGATGCAAAGAGAAGGAAAATCGGATTTCTCCTCGTGTTCGGCTGAATACTTTGGATTTCTTCTCCGTCCCAGTGATCTCCTCCCTCCGTCCCGACGATCTCCTGACAGGTACGATCTTCCCTTCTCTCCTCTTCCATCAATGCGTCATTCCGTTCTCGCATCGGCCGCAACCGAGCTCAACCTCGGTGCGGCCACAGTAGACCGCGACCTCGGCCGCGGCCGCAGTAGACCGCGACCTCGGCCGCGGCTGTAGTTGAGCACGATCTAGGGCGGGGGCGGGACCGAGCGAACGCAATCTAGGGCGGGGGCGGGACCGAGTGTGACCTCGGGCGCGACCGCGGCCTGGGTCTCCGGCCACCTGGGCCTCCGCTGCTCCGGCCGACCGCGACCTCGGGCCAGCGGCCGAGTGTAACTCGGCCCGCGGCCGTGGCAGTACCACCGAGCCTCCACGCGGACGCTGCTACCCGTGACTTCCATCGCGTGGCCGAGTGCCAACTTGGCCTCCATCAGAGTCGAAGCGCCACCTTAGGCTCGGCCATGGGCGAAGTGCCACCTTGGCCTTGCTGTGGCCAGCGTTACCTCACCGGCGTGCGGGCATACTTTCACCGCACGATTGAGGTGCAAGGATTTGTCCCCGGCACAGAGGCATGGGTCTAACACGACCTTGGGCGTGGCCCATCGACCTCGCCCATGGTCAGACATTTGAGTTGCAATCAGAATTAGTTCATGTCCAAGTTGCAAATTGTGATTGCGACCAAAGAAATTACATTTTGCTTTTAGAAAATTTTCTACTTTCCATGTAATATGAATAATTTAATAATATGCATGTTAAAATTTACTAGTTTAATGATGATACAAATTTATTTCTGTTTAGGTTACAATGTATAAGAATAAAGCTTGGATGTATAATAGGTTAGTAAATGGATTTATCACTGATGAATTTTTGATGGAGTAGAAGAGTTTGTGAACATCGCTAAGCAACATCCAACCTGTATGGATGGTGACAAATTATGTTGTCCGTGTAATCATTGCAAATGTAGAAATATAACTTTTCATGATGAGGATACTGTGAAAGTACATCTAGGTAAAAATGGTTTTGTTCCAAATTATTACAATTGGTACTGTCATGGCAAGCCTTATGTGTTCGAGCCAATTGGACCTTCTGGTGCTTCGTCATCCAACTCTATTGCTCGGGAGGAATCATCATCTAATGAAAATGCAATGCAATCGATGGTTTATGACGCGATGAATGCTCTTGATCATTCAAATATATACCCAGAGATACCAACACCTGAAATCCAAAAACTGTATGACATGTTAAAGGCTAGTGAAAGGGAAGTTTGGGAAGGTATTCCCTCAGGTCATTCCCAACTATCAGCTATTGCAAGACTATTAAACATCAAGGCAGAACATCATTTTTCAGAACGATGTTACAATGACATTTGTCAATTGATGTCAGAGTTGCTTCCTGCTGATAACATAATGACCGATAGCTTTTACAATACAAAAAAACTTGTCAAGGGTTTAGGTTTGCCTATAACAAAGATTGATTGTTGTATAAATAATTGTATGATCTTTTGGAATGAAGATAGTGAACTTATTGAATGCAGAATGTGTAAGCACCCTCGCTATAGGCAGCGTAATCGGATATTAGGGAAGATGAAGAAAAATTTAGCATGGAAAGTTATGTATTACTTTCCATTAACTTCTAGACTTCAATGCTTGTATGCATCTGCGACAACAGCAAGCCACATGTGGTGGCATCAAGATCATATACACGAAGGAAATATAATGTGTCATCCTTCTGACTCCCCTGCATGGAAACATTTTGATTCAACATTTCCCTCATTTGCAAATGAACCACGTAATGTAAGATTAGGACTTTCAGCAGATGGATTTCAACCATTTGGTCAATCTGGACAACAATATTCATCTTGGCCAGTCATATTAACACCATATAACTTACCACCATGGATGTGCATGAAAGATGAATACATGTTTCTTACTGTGCTTATTCCAGGTCCAAAGAATCCGAAAGAGAAGATAGATATTTTTTTACAACCTCTGATTACCGAAATGAACTAATTATGGAATGTAGGGTCAAGACTTATGATATTGCAAGTAAAACTAATTTTACCTTGCATGTGCTTTATTATGGACAATTAGTGATTTTTCACTCAATGTTATCGATGGAGCATAGTGTGTAAGTTAGCATGTCCACATTGTATGGTAGTCCGATGCATTTTCATTACCTTGTAGTGGGAAGATATCTTGGTTCGATAATCATCGTAAATTTTTACCTCTGGAGCATCCTTTTAGACGAAATAAGAAAGAGTTCATAAAGAATGAAGTTGTCACAAAACTTTCACCCATAATTAAGTCGGGAGAGGAAATCTCGGAGGAAATAGACAATTATGGATTTGTTCCAGTAACTCAAATGGGTTCTGATGATATCAATAAATACATTGCTAGGGTGTGTAAGTGTGGCTGGAAGAAACGGAGTATATTTTGGGAGTTACCATATTGGAAATATCTGCTCATTCGACATAATTTAGATGTGATGCATGTCGAGAAAATTTTTTTCGATAATATTTTCAATACTGTGACGAATATTCCAGGAAAAACTAAAGACACAGCAAAATCACGCAATGAATTGAAAATATTGGTGAATAGACCTGAGTTGCATCAGAATGAAACAAGTCATAAATTTCCAAAGGCTTGTTATACATTGGACAAAGATAATAAGCAAATATTATGTACTTGGCTGAAAGAAATCAAATTTCCTGATGGGTATGCCTCAAATATGGCTCGATGTGTGGATATGAACAAATTAAAATTTTTTGGAATGAAGAGTCATGATTGTCACGTGTTTATACAAAGACTTATTCCAATCGCCTTTCATGATCTACTTCCTAACAATGTTTGGCAAGCACTCACAGAATTGAGTCTTTTTTTCAAAAATTTGACATCAAGAGTTATTACGACAGGGGATATGCTTGGGTTGGAAATAGAAATACCAGTGATACTCTGTAAACTTGAGCGTATATTCCCACCTAGTTTTTTTGATTCAATGGAACATCTACCGGTTCATTTAGCTTACGAGGCACGATTAGTTGGTCCTGTGCAATACAGATGGATGTATCCATTTGAACGTTTTTTGAGGAGATTGAAGAATAACGTACGTCACAAAGCCAAAGTTGAGGGGTCAATATGTAATGTTTATTTGGTTGAAGAAGCATCTTCTTTCTGCTCATATTATTTTGCTGATAATGTGCAAACCAGATATCGCAAGTGTCCTCGAAATTCTGATGATATTCAATCGATAGATCCAGATATGTTATCTATTTTCAAGTTTCATGGTAGGTCATTTGGTGCATCTGTTTATAGATGGTTAAATCACAAAGAATATCATGCAGCAAGAACTTATATACTCCTGAACTGTGACGATGTTAAACCCTACATTAAGTGAGTTTACTTCTACAGTTAAATATTTATCCACTTTTGTTTATTTGTTATAGGGGTAGGGAAAATATCATATTTCTTAAAAATACATTCCTTGACAGCTTGTTCGAACAACAAATACAACTACAGAATTCAGGAATAGCTGCAAGTGAGATAGAAAAAAAGCTAGAGACAGAATTTGCATTCTGGTTTGAAATCTATGTAAGTTAGATAATAAAGCATTTTCTTCAATTGTATTATATAATTGACAATTTATATCATAACTATTTTTCTAGGTCAAGGAAAATAGATCAGATAGGCAAGATCAAAGGTTATTGGATCTTGCATCAGGACCTCTCCACAACATAAGAGTCTACTCTGGTTACTATGTTAATGGCTTCAAATTTCACGTGGCACAACGCGATTCACACACACTGGCCTATAATTCAGGTGTTTGCGTAAAAGGATCTATCAACAATATTAATACTGAATTTGATTACTATGGTAGACTTGATGAAATCATTGAGGTTGAATATCCGAATTTACCCATAAAGAGGTGTGTGTTATTCAAATGTTCATGGTATGATCCAACTCCAAGAACAGGTACTAGAATACATTCAAAGTACAATTCAGTTGAAGTTAATGCAAACAAAAGATTCAACAAGTTTGAACCTTTCATTTTCGCGGTACAAGCTGGTCAAGTTTTCTATCTTAAATACCCAACGAAGAGAAGAAGATATAGTGAATGGTTAGCAGTTTGTCAAATGAAGCCTCGCTCAACCATAGAAATGCCAAACTCCATCACAACCCAAACCCATGATGCATTTCAAAATGAGGAAGTGGAGATACATTCTGTTGATTCACACATCCAAAATACATCTCAATTACTTGTAGATGTAAATGTTACTTACAAGGAAATAGATGATGGAGAGATGTCGAACAGTGACGAGCTTAATGAACTAATAACGTCTAGTGATGAAGACTTAGAAAATATTAATGTTAATGATTCAGATTATAATGATGATTAAATTTTAGGATTGAAAACTATATATGATAAAGTGATAGTTATATTATTAAATTTTAGCATTAATGTTAATGATTTAGTTATGCATATGCTTGCTTTTTACATGTAAATCTCACTAGTTCTATCAGATATCTTAATTATTATTCTGATTTAATTATTAGTTGGAACGAGTATTTGTTGTAATGCTATTTTGCAGATCTAATCATGGAGGATATTATACCAGTACATGATAGCCAGATTATATTGAGAGTTATTGGGGATTGGTAAATATTGATGCTATTGTAATTTAAATTCATTTAATATTTTATTAATTATTTCAAAAAATGCATGTTTATTTTATGCAGTTTTATTCCCAATGGTCATAGTATAGCTGCATACATCACAAAAAAATTTAAAGAACGTCAGTGCGCTTCCGGATCTACATGGAGGCATGTAGATCAACATCTGAAAGATTTTTATTATCATGAATTTTTGGTAAGTAAATTGAATATTAATAATGTTGTAGAATATCATTTTATACTTATTTTCTTGATGTTGTTGTAGAAAAAATATATATGGGAACCCGGATATGAAGTAGAATTTAAAGAAACATGGAATAAATATTGTAAAAAACTATATAAGAACTTGTTATACAATTGGAGAAGCAACGGAACAAGACCATCCTATGTACCAGATGAGATTTGGAGTACATGGAAAAGTAAATGGGCTGAAGAAAAATGGTAGTATAATTCATCGATTGCTAAAAAAAATAGAAATACTGAGCTCGCTGGCCCAAACTCAGGATGCACAAAGCATACGGGTGGATCACGATCTACTGTGGAGCATGTAATAGATTTCGTGAGTTTACCATAAAATTATATAAGATTTTTATATTTATTAATTAACTTGCTTTGAATTGAAGATCTTTGAATCACATAATAATATTGCAGTCAATTAAATAAGTTTTTGCTTTGTTATTATTTGTATTAAAATCTAAGTTGGTAATGGGTCCATACATGAACAATATATTAAAACTTCTTGTTTACGTGAGCAGGGATCTAGCTTTAAATATATAAGTATTGGAAATTTATATAATTATTAAATAATTTATTTTAATTTATAAAGACATGTGCGTGCAGGGTACTACCTTAGATAGACCTGACAATTATTGGGAGGTATTTCAGAGTACACACCGAAAAAAAGATGGTAATTTTGTTGATGCTCGATCTAAATCAATAGATGTAAGAATAAACACTTTATTACTGATCAGATTTTATTTCTATTTGATAATACTAATATTTTTTTTCCATAGGACGATATGAATGATAGAGTTGCACAGGCATCTCAGCTTGCGATAGAGGGAGAGGAATTACAGACTCTATCACATGATGCTATAAATGATATCTATTATGACGTTGTTGGTGGAAGGATAAAAAAAAACTCCCTCTATGGCCTTGGCTCCCAAGCAAAAGTTGTATATGATCGATTGATGGCTCCTAGATTCAGGGGTCGTCCTAGTTCTTCATCTATTGAAGTGGAAACATTAAGAAAAGAAAATCAAGAATTGAGGAATGAGGTGACGGAATTAAAGCAATCGATAGATGATCGGGTCAAGACTGCAGTAGAGCGGACGATAGAAGATCGTGTCAAGACTGCAGTAGAGCGGCAAATACATGACTACTTTTCTCGATATTCATTAATGAGCCCTTCTGCTTTTCCAACGCTACAAACGCCGCATAGGTTCGATTCACAGGAGACTCAAGACCCCAACACTACTACAACCCCAGATCCTTTTGAGGTATTTTTTTTATTTATCACTCTATAAACATGCAAAAAAAAATTCATGATAGAAGTAGCTAATGATTATTCCTTACTAATTAACTATCAATAGCAATGCAAGTATTCTGTTAATATAGAATGGTTAATAAAATAAGAACTTAGCCAACAGTCAGGATATGCAATAAACCAATTTTGATTCCGCATAAGAAGCTAAGAATTTAAAAGATGAACTAGAGTTCCTTCTAATTGAGTAGGGTATCAACTGTTATAGTTTTAACAACCCGTACTCTAGGATTCATTTATTACCTAAATAAAGACGGTTACAAAGCAGTTAGAGCTTTAGACTACTTTCTAGGTTTACATTTTCTTGTAAGATTTCTGTCGCGCACAGCCGAAGAAAGCAGAAGAGAAAAGGAACCAAAATTACGTGATTCGGTCACCACGACCTACGTCTACGGCAAGAAGAATGATTTATCGAGAGTATTTTTACGAACCTAAGAATCCCTATTTAAGAGAAATAAACCAGATTCGGTTACTAACGGTCCTCCACAATCCGGATCCGTCCAATATTATTCAAGACAAATAACAATTCTCCACCTTGACTTGAATCTTCCTGTCATCCATGCCCCGAAAGGCATTATACTATGCGAACATTCACCAAGTCCAAGCTATGCTTGAACTTCTCTGTAGGCAACGGCTTTGTCAACATATCTGCTGGATTATCAACTGTGGTTATCTTCTCTATGGAAAATGATTGATTCTCTATGACATCTCGAATGAAATTTAACCTGACATCAATATGTTTTGATCTTTCATGATATACTGGATTTTTCGCCAAGCTCAATGCACTTTGACTATCACAATAAATGATAGGTTTCTGCATATCCAAACCCAAGCTATCAATAAGACCATACAACCACATACCTTCTTTTACTCCTTCTGTCAATGACATGTATTCTGCTTCTGTAGTAGACAAAGCAACTGTAGACTGAAGCGTTGCTTTCCAACTAATAGCACATCCATAAAGAGTAAAGATATAACATGTCAGGGATCTCATTCTCATAAGATCTCCACCATAGTCAGAATCTGCATAGCCAATAAGACTTCTGGTATATCCATTAATACCATAAACCAAACAAATATCACTCGTGCCTTTCAAGTATCGCATAATCCATTTAACTGCCTCCCAGTGAGCTTTTCCAGGATTACTCATAAACCTGCTTACCATACTAACAACATGAGCTAAATCTGGTCTAGTGCATACCATGGCATACATCAAGCTTCCAACAACATTTGAATAAGGAACTCTACTCATGTAATTCCTTTCTTCATCAGTACTAGGTAATACACTAGCATCAAGTTTAAAGTGTGCTGCCAAGGGAGTACTAACCGGCTTAGATTGTTCCATCTGGAAAAACTGCAGCACCTTCTCAATGTATTTCTTCTGAGATACATACAGTAGGTCTGCTTTCCTGTTTCTCCAAATTTCCATGCATAAAATTTTCTTGGCTGCACCCAAATCCTTCATTTCAAACTCACTGCTCAACAAACTTTTAAGATTGTTAACATCAATCTTATTTTTCGCTGCAATTAACATGTCATCCACATATAGCAACAAATAAATAAATGAACCATCAGACAGTTTTCTAGAGTAAACACAGTTATCAAAGGAATTCCGAACAAACTTCTGGGAGATCATAAATGCATCAAACCTCTTGTACCACTACCTAGGAGACTATTTCAACCCATATAAGGATTTATTCAGCAAACACACATGGTCTTCCTTTTCAGAATCAAGAAATCCCTCTGGCTGTGACATATAAATCTGCTCCTCTAGATTCCCATGTAAGAAAGCAGTTTTCACATCAAGTTGTTCTAACTCAAGGTTAAATGTAACACACATGGTCTTCCTTTTCAGAATCAAGAAATCCCTCTGGCTGTGACATATAAATCTGCTCCTCTAGATTCCCATGTAAAAAAGCAGTTTTCACATCAAGTTGTTCTAACTCAAGGTTAAATGTACTCACCATGGCTAGAAGAACTCGAATGGTCTTATGCTTCACAACTAGTGAGAACACTTCATGATAATCAATTCCCTCCTTTTGTGAAAAACCTTTCGCCACAAGCCTTGCCTTGAACCGAGCTGGTTCGACTCCAGGAATTCCTTCTTTCTGCTTAAATACCCATTTGCATCCTACTGGTTTCACCCCCTTTGGCAATGGTACTAGATCCCATGTTTTGTTCTTTGAAAGTGATTGCATCTCCTCATTCATGGCAATCAACCATGCAGCTGCTTCCTTACTCTGTACTGCCTCCTTGTATGACTTCGGTTCATCAGAATCAATATTCTGAGCAACTGTCAAAGCAAATGCAACAGTATTAGTATCAATACCCTCAACACATTCTTCATATCTTGAAGGCTTTCTGATTTCCCTCCTTGACCTCCTTGTTGCTATATTTTCTGACTCTTCGTCTTGCACATCTCTGGACTGTTCTATAGGATTTGTAGTCATCCCTTTAGGAGTTTCAATCTCAAACTCCACCTTCTGGTCAACACCCTTATATCTCTTACCTGCAAGATCACCACGCTCCTCTTTCTGGCCAAACATAGCAGACTCATCAAATGTGACATCTCTGCTAATAATAAATTTTGGAGTTCTATCATTTTCAATACACCATAATCTATACCCTTTAACTCCAGCAGCATACCCTAGAAATATGCATTTCATTGCCCTAGCCTCAAGTTAACCATCATTAACATGAGCATATGCAGGACAATCAAATATACGCAAGCCAGAATAATCAGAGGAAGTACCATATCATACCTCTTGAGGAGTCTTCAAATCAATTGCAGTTGATGGAGATCTATTTACCAGATAGCAAGCAGAATTAACTGCTTCAGCCCAAAATTATTTTGCAAGTCCAGCGTTTAATCGCATGCATCGAGCACGCTGCAATGATTTAGTTCATACGCTCGCAACTCCATTACATTGTGGTGTATGTGCGGTGCCTCACTATACCTTCTTTCTTACAGAACTCATCAAACGATGCATTGTAGAATTCTAATCCATTATCGGTTCTGAGTGTCTTGACTTGTTTCCCAGTACGTTTTTCCACCATAGTCTTCCACTCCTTGAACCGACCAAACACTTCATCCTTTGTCTTCAGAAAATATACCCAAACCTTTCTAAAGCAGTCATCAATAAAGGTAACAAAGTATTTGCATCTGCCATGTGATTCAACCTGAGAAGGACCCCACAAATCTGAATGAATATACTCAAGGATACTTGTAGAAGTGTGTCTGCCAGAACTGAACTTGACCCTGCGCTGCTTACCCATAACACAAGTCTCACAGAACTTCAGTTTCCCTGTTTCTGCTCCATCTAACAATCCTTGTTTGCTCAATATTGCAAGTCCTTTCTCACTCATATGACCCAATCTACGATGTCATAACTCTGTACAATCATCGTGCTGCTCTAAAGAACGAGATACTGGCACTGTTCCAATCACTGAATTTCCTACCAAGATGTAAATTCCATGCTGCAATTTACCCTTCATTACTGTCAGAGCACCCTTTGAAACTTTAATTTGCCCATCTCCACTGGAATAATTGTACCCTTGCTTATCAAGAGCACCCAAGGAAATCAAATTTTTCCGTAGGTCAGGTACATGCCAAGCATTGATTGTTCTAACCATCCCATCATACATCTTAATCTGCACAGAACCACTGCCCTTGACACTAAGCTCCTCATCATCACCCAATTTCACACTACCATTCCATTCCTTAAAGGAAGTAAACAGATTCTTTGAAAAAGTCATGTGATAAGAAGCACCTGTGTCCATGACCCAAGTATTTGCAGAACCTGAAGTATAGACAGTCAAAACATCACTACCCTCACCTTCATCAGAACTATCGTGTACTACACTTGCACTAGCTTTGCCATTTGATTCCTTCTTTTCATTTCCCTTCTTCCGCTGTGGGCATTCCCTTCTAATGTGCCCCTTTTCTTTACGGTGATAGCACCGAGGTCCATAATTTGACTTCGATTTCGAACGTGACTTACTCTTGTTGCCTCCATCCCTTTCCTTGTTCCTGCCCCTGCTAACAATCAGACTAGAGTCTGCTCCGCCTTCATTAGAACTAGAGACCTTTCTTTTCAATTCTTTAGACTGCATAACATCCTTCACATCACTAACAGAAATAGTCTCTCTTCCATAAAGCATAGTGTCAACAAAATTCTCATATGAATTAGGCAAAGAACATAAAAGAATGATTGCTTGATCCTCATCATCAATTTTAACCCCAACACCTTGCAAGTCTAAGATGATTCGGTTAAAATTATCAACATGATCTTTTACCTGTGTATTTTCTGACATCCGCAAAGTATACAAACGCTGCTTCTGATACAAACGGTTCGTTAAGGATTTCTTCTGATACTTGCTTTCCAGTTTCTTCCATAACGACGCAGCAGTGGTTTCATCAACCACCTCTCTCAAGACTTCGTCAGTCAGACTCAACAAAATCGCACTATGCGCTTTTGCCAGAATCTCAATCTTCTCCTCTGCCTTCAAACTTTGAGACAAGTTTTCTTCTCCGTCTAATGCTGCTGCACATCCCTGCTGAACCAGAACAGCTTTCATCTTCACCTTCCACAAAGTGAAATCGTTTGAACCATTGAACTTCTCAATATCAAACTTGTGAGATGACATCTTCCAGATCTTGATCAGCAAATGCAATCCCAGATATTTTTCAGATCAAACTTTGACTGAGATACAAAATCCCAAACTTTGACCTAAAAAAAATAACTTTCCTTAAAAAACAAACAAACTGTCCGTTGTTTATTTTTCCCTCCTGTCTCTTGTTTTTTTTCCTTCGGTTTAATTTTTTCTTCGTTGTTTTTTTTTTCTTTCTTCTCCTGCGTGCGCTCACCAGCCCTTCCTCCTTCTGCTCGGTGGACCAAAGGCGGTTCTTTCTCAATACTGCGGCGGCGGCTTAGGAAGATGCTTCTTCCTCTTCGAATCGATCGAGTTTAGCGCGGAAAACACCGAGATCAGCTTCCTCCTTCTGCGCGGTGGCGAACCAAGGCAGCGGTCCTCCTTCTGCACGAGCCGAGGCAGCGAAGACGATGCCCCTTCTCAAGCTCCTCCTGGCGACGGATCAACGAACCGAGGCAGCGTCCCCTTCAACTCCTCTTAGCGGCGGATCGTCGAACTGAGGCAGCGATTCGTCGAGACGAGGAGACGAAGACAGCGCGCGGCGGCAGATCGACGACCCAGGCGACGAAACAACGAGATGAGGCAGCAAAGACAGCGCCAAACTCCTCTTGGCGACGCTGCTCCTCTCGCCAATGGATGGACTCCGGTGGCACAGGAACGGAAGCTCTGATACCAATTGTCGCGCACAGCCAAAGAAAGCAGAAGAGAAAAGGAACCAAAATTACGTGGTTCGGTCACACGACCTACGTCCACGGGCAAGAAGAATGATTTACTGAGAGTATTTTTTACAGCAACCTAAGAATCCCTATTTAAGAGAAATAAATCGGATTCGGGTTACTAACGGGTCGGTCCACAATCCGGATCCGCCCAATATTATTCAAGACAAATAACAATTTCCTTCCAGTTATATTTTTTGTTTTACTTCTTGTGGTTTAGGAAATGTGTATTAATCTTTGTTTCTAGTGTGAAATAAAGGTGTTAGAAGCACAGTGAACAAGTATAATTTGAAGACAATGAACACTTCATGACTATTAAACAATAATTTTTTATCCGTTTTTCTTTTTTATTCTGGTGTGAAATCAAATGCATGGAACCATTCGAGTTTGTTTGCTTTTTACTGTAAGTGCTTTACTTTGAATTACAACTGGCTTAATCAATGATTGACATGATAGTATTCCTTCTTAAGCATCCTAATGAGATCACATGTTTATTGGAAGAATGATTTTTCTGAGCAGGACATGCATGACAGATTGACACACGACAGTCTAGATGAAAGCACACGAGAAGATGAGCTCCATTAGGTAGCCTTTCTTTTGTCGATGGAATTTTATATCGTGACATTTTATAGTTCATCAAATGTCAATTTCTTGTTGTTTCTATATGCTTTTGTCATACTAATTCTCGAGGCACAATAGACATTCTGAAATAGTAGTGTTGTTGAAGTATTAATTGTACTAAATATTAATTCATGTACTTATCCGACAAAGACATCCTTTTATTTTCTTCTTTGATGAATCATGTTCTCCATTGTAAATGTGAGTTGGTTACATTGTCGATGGCTAATTTTCTTGGCATTTTGGAGTTTTGATTGCTGTGATTGTTTTATTTGGTGAATGAATTTTATATGACAGTATTTGAATTCTTGTTTTCTTGAATTTTTATATGTTGTTCATGTATTGTCTACATGAACTTAACCAGATACTTGGAAATTTATACTGCTATAATTATCTTTCCAAGTAATTCAAATATTTTGTTGGGTTCGGAGTATGTGAATACGTATTTCATAAATAGATATTTTATGAGATTTTTTTCCATTTGTTATAGGCTAAATATTCACATATGGTTCATTTTTTCATAAAATTGATTGGGAGATGTATTTTATTGGTATTTATTTTATTTATTTTTTTAATAGATTTTTTATTTTTTGGGTTGTTAGAAAGGACGGAAGAAAAGTTTTATTATTTATAAAATTAAATTTATTTTTAAAGAATTATTTTTAATATATATATATAAGCAGTATCTATATCATAATTAAAAAATATGTTAAATTTTCGATGGCAATTATATTATATTTTATGATAAATGAAAATATATTTTTATTATAAAATTAACGATGAAAATTTAATTTTTGTCACTATTTTTTATTTTTTTATGACGGAATAAAAAATATTTTTATTATCGATTTTGTGACGGAAATTTAATTTTCGTCGCTAATTTAGCGATGGAAAATTAATTTTCGTCACAAATATTTCCAAGTAATTCAAATATTTTGTTGGGTTCGGAGTATGTGAATACGTATTTCATAAATATATATTTTATGAGATTTTTTTCCATTTGTTATAGTCTAAATATTCACATATGGTTCATTTTTTCATAAAATTGATTGGGAGATGCATTTTATTGGTATTTATTTTATTTATTTTTTTAATAGATGTTTTTTTTTTGGGTTGTTAGAAAGGACGGAAGAAAAGTTTTATTATTTATCACAGTAAAATTAAATTTATTTTTAAAGAATTATTTTTAATATATATATATAAGCAGTATCTATATCATAATTAAAAAATATTTTAAATTTTCGATGGCAATTATATTATATTTTATGATAAATGAAAATATATTTTTATTATAAAATTAGCTACGAAAATTTAATTTCTGTCGCTATTTTTTATTTTTTTATGACGGAATAAAAAATATTTTTATTATCGATTTTGTGACGGAAATTTAATTTCCGTCGCTAATTTAACGACGAAAAATTAATTTTCCGTCACAAATATTAGTGACCGATATTTAATTTCCGTCACTAAATTAGCAACGGAAATTAAATTTCCGTCGCAAAAATTAATGACCGATATTTAATTTCCGTCACTAAATTAGCAACGGAAAATTAATTTCCGTCACAAATATTAGCGACAACAGCATTTTGTTGCCAGGAAATTTTACTATAAAATTAATGACATAATGTTAATTCCGTCACTAATTTAGTGACAGAGTATATCTTCCGTCATTAAATTTAGTGACCGAAATTTATTTCGGTCACAAATTTAATGACGGAATATAAATTCTGTCGCTAATTCAAGTAGCGACCAAATAAACTATGACGGATTTTTTCAGTCACTAAATCTATTTAGTGACCGATTAGTGATCGAAATTTCGATCACTATTTATTGTATTTCTGGTAGTGTTAGTTCGTCGAAAATGCGAGCCAATTCACTTCCTCCCGTTATTGTTGGGACTCTCGCTCGCTCAAAATTTGATCTTTCACTATCAAAAACATTCCTTTTATACTTTGGTTGATCTATTAAAATTTTTATTATTTTAGAACAGTCTTTGTACAGGGCGTATTCGGTGAGAGATAATTAACCTTAGAATGTAATCAAGATTACATTATAAGATGGATTAATTTATTTGACATAATTTTAAAAACGTAATATAATGTAATCGGATTACAAAAGAGAAGGTAAGATTCGTAATATGGATTATGAAGGAAAAACTATGGAATTTGATTACAGTACGGACTCAATATTTATCATGACAAATATATCCTTCTATTATTTTTCTCATTGCTTTCCGACGCTTATTGACGACGACCACCAGCGACAATCGTCGACAACCGCCATCGGTCGATCGACGATCGATTGGTGGCCGATCGGCGAGCGACAATCGTGACCGACAATCGGCGGACGGCGAACAAATGGTTGATGAAGTCCGATTATAATTCCGTAGCTAATTCCGATTATAATTCGATCGGAATCCGACTATAGTCCGATCGAAGTTGAAGTTCTATCGGATCGCAATCAAATTTCAACTGTAATTCCATCGGAATTCAGTCAGTTTAATCGACATCGAAGTCCGATGAGATTTCAATCGAATTGCAATCAGAATTCGTCATCATTACGACTGTCAATACTGCGATCGTTGGTGGTTACATTTGCGGTGAATTACAATTAGAATTTGATTGTTTGGTGATAATGTCGAGCGATTGTGGGTGTTCAAGATCGCGGTGCTTGAGTATGGAGAAAGCGGAAGGAATAAAGGATATTTTTAAAATTTTTATAAAAATTAGAGTATATATAGTATTTGATCGAGTGGGGATAGCTGCTCTCTTCCATGAATTGGTATAATTGTAAATCTAAGGCCACACGTGGGTGTGCCCAGCGTTCTGCCACCGTGCCCCGTAGCACGTGGGGATCTGAATTATTCACGTGCTTCAATGACAAAAACGCTCATCAAATCGCCTTTCGCTTTGTAATTTTTTTTTTATAAAAAACAAAATTATTCTCATCCCATGCGTTCGGTTCTCTTTCTTATTTTGAGATGGAACGTTAAGTATGAGAAGATTTAAAAAAAAAAATGAGATGTGCATTTTGTTGTATTATTTCTTCTTTAAAGGGGAGATAGGTTGCAATGACTTCGAGCAGAGTGGATCCGCAGAGTGGATCGGTATAATGGATCGACAGAGTGGATTCGCAGAGTGGATCGATAGAGTGAATCCGCAGAGTGGATCCAGTGAATCACAGAGTGGAATAGAGCCGATTTGGCGAGTGGAATCAACAGAGCCGGGCGAAGGCGCAGTCAACCGCAGTTGGACTTGCGGCAGAGTCGAATCGGCCAGAGTCGGTCGGCAGAGCCAATTTGGCAGAGTCGAATCGACAGAGGCGAAGGCAGAGTCGAATCGGTAGAGTCGAATCGACAGAGCCGATTCGACAGAATCGAATCGATAGAGGCGAAGGCAAAGTCGATCGACATAGTCAACTTGGCAGAGTCAAATCGACAGAGTGGACGACGCACTCGGACATGTCGGAGAAGTGCTCGGTTGTTCCGCAACATCACTCGGTGTCGAGACCTATGATTTCCACAGTGTCCTTAAAATAGATTTGTCCCCTCTTCCGTGCTTTCGAGGGTGATGAACGACTGTTTTCCAAGATACAACGATAGAATCGAGAAGCGATCAAGCACAGATTGTCTCCGACGAACTTGTTGGACACAAGAAAGTTATCACCGACGCAGAGGAAAAAGGAGGAGAGTTCTTTCCATATCTCAAACGCTTTCTTTTTTATAACTTCGTAGCATATCTCCAATTAATTATGTAATTAATGGATTAATGACTCGTTGTTGAAACGTCTACAATCAACTCGATCGTTTCAATGCCAAGCAATTATCAATGCATACATTACAAAAAGAAAATGGAACGAATTAGTAAAATGTTGGTTGGATCTACTTAGACAAATTATGTCCTGACCGATTGTACATTCGACGCGCGCAGGTCGCGTACGAGTCACCTTGTGGTAGTGTAATCTGGGCCCTGGATTCGCATCCCCCTGCACACCTACGCGTGAGAGAGAGTCTTTTCCCTTGCATATATTCACAACTACAATGCTTATGATACATTATAAATCAACTAAGTTGTCCTTCAACTTCCAATGTGAGACTAAACTCCTCCACATGAGGATTTCTTCATCCTTTCATTTTCTAATTTCCATTCACATTTCCAACACATTTTAAGGTTTATTATGTTTAAGATTCCCTTAACAATTGTGTTCATAGCTAATGTTGACTATTTTTTTTTTAAATTTCAGTAAAGTTGATGATTTTTTTTATTGATACTTTTTGATTCGATTAATAATTCTAAAGATGACTGATTTAATTTTAAAATTTTTTAATGGAGTATTAAATAATTTTTAAATGAAAATTTTATTGATCATTAGGATATATCAGAGAAGTGACGATGACTTAATAATCAAGTTTTGACGATATGATTACTTTGTCCTTGTAAGATAGATCGCCCATCGAAGATTTATTCCATTTGAGAAAGCAAACTTTCGATCCACATCCGGTTCAAGACCTATTGTTTAAATTTTTTGAAATTTAAAATCAAATTTATCCCTAATAGAAGATCGAACAGTATTAATATGTGAAATGTTGGAGGCGAATGTTTTTTTTTTTTGATTGACACCAGAGTATCTAAGTCTTTGATTGGATTAATCTCTAGAGGTGGTCAATCCAATCCCACCTTTCTATAGGAATACCTTTTCAACTGTTAAGTTAGAAGAGATCGGAGTTCTTATGGATCTCCACCCACCACCTTAGTACATGAAAACACTCTTGACGATCTAATTTGGATTTCGCAGTCGTGTCATCCTTAAAAAAATATTCAATATCGAAATCTTATTTCATCCGCCGAATAAATTCATATACAGAGGATCATTTTCATAGATTTTTTTGAATTTTATTATCGAACATTATCTCAGTAAAAAAGTATGAGATGACTTTTCGCCTTGGGGCAAAGATTTGCAAAGGTTGGAACCGTTAATTTAACGATCTCATCGATCTGTTTCACGATCATTGTGAAAGAGGTAAATCATGGAGGATCCTATGGGCCTTGACGTGATAACCAAAACATATGAGGGTCATCTGAATAAAAAAAAAAGACTTTAAATCTTACCAGAATCAATTCATGTCACTTCTATAAATACCGTTGTATCTTGGCTATCCAGTGGAGACAAAGATTTTGTTTTTATGATACAAAAGTTGAAATCCGTCAACCTAGCGGCCTCTACCAGTCCACCCTCGAGCCATCGTAAGAGAGATAAATCACGGTAGACCTTTAACCCTTGAGACTAGTAACTAACGCATGGAGAGACGACACACTCGCATTTACGAGAAATTAACCCGTTATCCTATATACAATATCGTATGTGCTAGCCACTAGGTCTTTTCCAGAGGGGCCAAAGATTTTGTTTTTATGTGGAACCGCCACATTAGCGGCCCCCCACCATTGCCTCTACGTGTGGAGGGGGTAAATCAACTCCCAGGTGACTAGCGTAGAAATGCAGAGTCATCGATAGTTTGATCGTCACCTTCAGGAATCGACCCCTTGTCCTTTCAAATCTTAACACGACTGCACTAGTCATATGTATCTGTCCGAGGGCTAAAGATTTTGTTTTTATTATGATTCACCAATGCGTAGCCATAATTGTAACTTTGATCCTCGATCGATCAGCGTGAAGTATCAAGGGGAACAAATAGTTGTCCCCTCGGTGTGACCGGACCTGGGGCATCACCGTCGTTACACAGATGGTGTATATCGAGTAACCAAGACGACGCAGTGGTCGACCATACCTCATCAACATCGTTGTATGGCGACGCGGCCATACACGCACGCAGCAAGATGTCCCTCCTGTTCTGGAAACGACGCGGGGGCACTGGCCAGCACGTGGGCCATGCGGTATCGTAACGGGAGCGCGTGTGCCAGGGCTGAGTGAGATCCCCGACCTGTGGCGACTGGCGACGTATAATTGGGCGTCACCGTGCATGCAGCCGACGCATAATTAAAAGACGGTACCGAGAAAAGACAAGGAGGGTGGTTTGGTCTGATCGCTCGTCCCCGCATCATCACAGCATGCAGCTGCTGCATGCACGTGGACGCCAGCCTTGAAATCTCGAACGGATGCAGGCACGTTAGGGCTCTCGCGCGCAGGGGAGCAGGCACTGCAGGCGAGGTGGAAATTAATGGGGGAATGCATGTTGGCAGTGGGGGAGGGGGGTTGAATTTCGTGGTCTGCTCGGAGCAGCAGCAGGCTGGTGGCTGGCTGTATTCGGAGGAAGAGGGAGCATGTCGGCGGAGGTGGGCGCTGTACGTCCAAGAAATGATCAACTTGGCTGGGGGTTCCCTCATTTATGATCTGACCAAAGAAATATTAGTGCACCTGCAATCTGAAGAAATACTAGTTCTTTTTCCTATTTTCAGTGAAAACGAAATGTTGCAATTCCGGTAACCAGTTTGGTTAAAAATAATTGATGACTTAATCTTATTCGATTCGAATATTAAGTGATTGTCAAAGAATAGAACATGTCCACATATAATCCATAATCACATTGCAAGAGAAATTTTTCTTGATTTCAAAATTATGTATCTGCTAATCACATAATCACATAACTAAAATTATACTAGAAAACTTGAATCAAACACACCATCCCTAGAATTATTCTCGTAAATGAGTATGCCAAGTAAAAGAAGGGGTGTCCGTAAAGAAATACGCTTTAGATAAGCCAGATCTCCCAGTATGTATCACTTCATGGTTGGATGATAAGTAGAGGCTGCGAAAGATAGATGTAGTTATAGAAGAGGGCGAGAAAGTGGAGATTGCGGAGTGAATTAGAAAGAGGTATACCATGTCGACGCTCACTGGCTTCGCATCTTCGACGAGTATCTCGACTACGGTTCCAGATTTATCAGCCTGAACAAAGAGGAAAACAATAAAAGACATGGAATTCACTCATTTCATTAAGCCCCATGTGAATTAAGCAAGGAGGGCATACATTGATAGAAAAGAGTTTCAATAATAAGACATTGCAGCAATGAATTGTAGCAACGTGATAAGATTACAAAATAAAATTCACCTCCATGACAGTAATGCATCTCCAAAATGTCATGATACGTACGTCTAAGTGTATGATGTCACATTACCTGCCTGCCTTAAGGCGGGTTAACGTAGAAGGAGGACAGAGTACCTCGAGTAAATGGAGCTTCGCATTTAATCATCTGAACCTTTCCCTCTCTTCCTCTCACTTTCCTAACTTTTCACCCAAGTAAACTCAGCCTTCGAAGTGAAATTCAGTAAATCCGGCATGACAGCATGTTTTAATTTCTTGACCAAGAGAAAATGAAACTCATGGGAAAAACGAAAGATCATAAGTAGCCCAAGGAATGGATTTTTCTTATTGGAAATAATAAGTTCTTATGTTTCATATATACAAATAATATTAAGGCTGAGTGGCCAACCTAGAATCTTCCTTTTAATAATTATTATTTGGGTAGTTTATGCAAACAGAAAGTGGCTCACAAAGTATTCTTGTCATTTAAATTATTTTTTAGTTTTAGTATTATTAAGACTCCTGAAAGGGAATCTTGGTGCATGTAAAATTACTGTCGTATGGTCTAAAAATCACCGGTTTGAATCTCAAAATAACCTCTTGCAAAGCAGGATTAGACTACGCACAATAGACTCTTCCTCAAGACTCTGTATTGATGGAAATTTCATGTACCAGACTGCCCTTTTAGTATTATTACAACTCCTACCATTGACCAAGGCCCTTGTGTGCCTGTAAATGGATACTGGTCTTTCCGATGTACCTAATCACAAAGATTAATAAAAGAAGAAAAGGAAAATTAGTTAATTTTAATACAACTTTTCACGGAATCTTTGCCTAACCCTACACTATCTTTGTACAATCCTCATATATAGAGATGGCATCAGACTGGTAGGCTTACAAGTGAGGTCGATAGTTATCTTTTATACTAGAGTAGCCTGTTAAAACAACAAATACATTCCTGGTTTTACAAAATCCTTTCTTTACTGCATTTAATCAAAATAAACTTCTTCAATGTAAAGACTGAAATAGAATGGAAGAAATTACCTCAATTTCATTCATCAATTTCATAGCCTCGATGATGCAAACAACTTGGCCCTTTTGGACTTTGTCACCCACCTACATGTTACTCTCGAATTAATTTGGGAAAAACTCAAAGTAGTTTGCTATAATAGCAGTAAAAAAAAACAAAAAGAATCGATAGAACAAGATATTACCTTAACAAATGGAGGTTCACCTGGAGCAGGGCAACAATAGAATGTGCCAGCCATGGGACATTTGAGAGCTGGGAGAGATGACTTGTTTACAGTAGTTGAAGGACCTGCTGATGGAGCTGGAAGTGCTTTAGATGGTGCAGGTGGGGTGGGTGGAGAGACAATGGTGGTCGCGGAAGGTTGAGGCTGGAACATAGGTTGATTTTGCAACATCATGGGGGGAGTATCAATTTCGGGCTGAGGCAAGGCTTCTTTTTTCCTTATTAGAATTTCGCATCCATCCTTCTTTAGATGCAACTCTGCAATATCTTTTGAATCTACAAGCCTGCCCAGAGACATGGTAGAGTAAAAGGTTTTATCAAACGTGATTTGAAACTCAACATTTGTACTAGCTGAATTTCTACAAATTACATGGATAAGAAGTGTTACATTTTGTCTTGCTAACAATTATCAAATACATCAAGATGGTATGAGATTCTGCAATCTATTATCATCCCTAGTAATATACCAAATTTGCAGTTGCACCAAGATTAGCTTGTTATGACATAATTTTCATTTCAATCTACCTTTCCTTGCATGTTAGAAGTTTACTGACGAAAATAACTTGTGAAAAAAGATCTGAGGCAAAGAAAAGATAGAGTCATATATTCACACAATCCTCTTTTGAACAGAGAAAAATTTCCTTACTCGACAAGACTTGAAACTTCAGACATGAAAGCAGACATAGTGGTATCTGTCATTCCAGGTTGAGTAGGAGATGCCTCCAGCCAATCTGCATCTTCACTCTTTGGAAGTTGAGTGTCTGACTTTGTCGATACCAAAGGGGAAGAATTTGATGGACCCTGAAAAACCTTTGGAAAGGAATCAAATGAAATGTTATTTTCATTTTATTTAATAAATTTAAAATCACAGATAAGAGAGATGCATCTTGAAAATGTGCCTTTAAAATAGGAAAATGTCCATGATTCTGTTCCTGTGACAAAATCAAACCTTTCAATAAAAAATTTTACTGTAAGAGAAATGAAAAAGTACGTTGCATAAGACTTCGAGACATAACAGAAAGTTTAGATAACTAGATCAGTAAAGAAAAAGGGTGAAACATTTTAAACCCTTCAACTTGATATCATCCAACAAATAAACAAACCATTGGTCAATAGAAGAGAGAGTTACCACTTCAAGCATTACATTTCCTATATTACATTTAGATAAAGCTTTCCATGATTTTATCATGAAGGGTAATCTATTACATTGCCTTAATTTATTCTTCCCCTTTGTGGTCTTAATGATAGTAGAGATAAAAGAGCTGTTATTCTTAAGAACATATAGTCGTAAACCCTGTGGTACAACACAAATCTTTTGTTGTGAAAAAAAAAAAAGGGTTTATGGCGTCACACAAACTAGTTGACAAATTATAAGCACACATTTGCTAC
Organism: Wurfbainia villosa; assembly: GCA_025175895.1. Taxonomy (NCBI): domain Eukaryota; kingdom Viridiplantae; phylum Streptophyta; class Magnoliopsida; order Zingiberales; family Zingiberaceae; genus Wurfbainia; species Wurfbainia villosa. The sequence goes on from CM045991.1 coordinate 31,098,070, forward strand.
TAAGCTCCTATTGAAATTAGTCATCCTCTCTAAATTATTCCAAATGTAAAGCTAAAGCTAACTTCTAATCCACTGGATGTATGAATGGAATCACTCACTTATTCCCCCTACGTAAAAGATTTCAATCGAGTTCACAAGTGCCCTTGACTTTTCAATAATGTAGTAACTAGAAATTTTTGTAAGATAGTCCCACTGTAAAATGAATCAGATGACTAATATCAGGAGGTAAAAAGGTCTACAATCCCCTTTGTCATTAAGAGCAGAATATTTTTGATTGAATATCATTCATGATCCTTTAGGAAAGTATCACAATATGTTACAGATCCTTAAATATCAAAGAATAAGTTTAGGAATCCCCTAGTTGCCTATTGCAGATTGGGCAATTCACTGCGTCACCATTTTGATTTATCTTAATAAAAAATGCAGAATCTATCTACTATCTACTTTTATATCTAGATAGAAATCGAACCTCGTATTACAATTTCATTCTAATTCTTTTGTTTCATAACTCGCTTATTGAAATCCATTCCTATGATGGTGACAATTACTTAAGCAAGAGGTATACGGTTGTCTTCTTGTTGTAGATTAGTAAACTGACAATATAATTGCCAAGTGAACGCTACAGAAATATGGATTTCTAACACAGAAGACGCATAGATCACTAAATGACCAAAAAGATACTCCCATGTTCTCACTTCAAGTGACAAATTTGATCAGCATATCTAATTAATGGGCAACGGGAAGAAATAGAAACAAAAATTATGAGAAGGGACACAAACGTCCAAAAAGATCCATGCAAAAGCGGCGCGAACAACCCGCAAATAGAAAATTGCAACATTACCATAAATCAGAAAGGAAGAAGTGTTGGTCTACCCGAACACTACTAGTTCTCACAGAATCCCATATTCTAACAAGTCTCGAAGAGGCAAGCAGCTTCATCAAATCGAGAACAGAAGCTTCTATCCAAACAGGAAAGACTAGTACCAAATAGAATACCTTTAACGAAGGGAACCGAGTAGATCCTGGAATCGAAGAGGGAACCGGTTTCAGAAATGAGGCCGAAAAGCTCGCCATTCTCCTCGAATTTCGACTCCACGCCCCGCCACGGGGGATCGCAGAACACTTAGGGCACGGAACAGAGATTGCCGCCATGGACACCAGCGTCGGAGGAAGAAGCCAAGGCCGCAGTCCGGAGAGGGCAACAAGCGGAGCTGGATCGGAACGGAGCGGAGAGTTTTAACTTTTAAGGGGAAACTGGCGGAGGGAACGATGCGAGCCTGAGGCGGAAAGCATCGATTCCGGCTGGCGCAGATGATGAAATATCCGCCCTCCGATCGATGCGATCGAGGAGAGCCGTGTCATCTGACATCTCGTCCATTTCCCCTCGTATCACGATTAAAATCCGTTTTGCCGTTGTTAATCACGTGCTTCTTACACTGATAAAATTCGGGTCGGGTCGGGCCGGTCAGGCCAGGGCCCCACCCAGCCCACAGCAGTGCTACTTAATTATTCCTATAGATACTAAAGCCGACCAATTGTTCTATCCTATCAAATAATTTAGAAGGATTGAATTAAAATTTTATTAAACGAATTTAGATGAGTTGACAGATTCGAGTTAGTTCACAGATTGAAAAAAATTCTTCTATTAGATACTTCAATTGTTGTTATTCATTCGTATATAATTTTTATTAATTTTTATTGTTCCATTCGTTACAATTTAAATATATTTTAGATGGATATATTTATAATTATTTTAAATATTTATTTTTCTTATTTTAGTCGTTTTAAATGTTTACTTTCAATGTTTTAATAATTGTAGAGATTTTTTTTTAAGCATGAATTAACCCATTTAATTCGCAATCTATATTGAATTAGAGATTTTTACACTACAAGAAATGAATGAATTAGCGACCGAATTAGTGACGGAATATAAAGTCAATCATTAATTTAGTTACCGAATATTAAATACTACTAATTAATGAGAATATTAAATTGGTCACTAATTAACGACGGAATAATATTTTATTATTAAAATAGTGACGGAAATAAATTTCCATCACTATATTAGTGACCGACAATTAATTCGATCACTAATTTAGTAACCGTATTAATTTTCGGTCACTAATTAATATTAATTAATATTTTCAATTGATAATAAAAAATAATAATTAGTGTCTGAAAATTATTTCGATCATTGAATTTGTGACCGAAATGATATTCGATCACTAATTATCATGATTAGTGACCAAAAATTAATTCGGTTACTAATCACTATTAATTAATATTTCAATCAAAAATAAATAAATAATGATTAGTGACCGAATATTAATTCAGTCACTAATTAGTGACAAAATTTAATTTTGGTTACTAATATAGTGACCGAATTTAATTTCGATCACTAATATAGTGAATAGAATTAATTTTGATTATTAATCTTCATTAATATTATTTTCATGAAAAATAAATTAATATTAGTAAGTGATGAAAAAATAATTGGCTCACTAAATTAGTGACCGAAATTAAATTCGGTCACTAATTTAGTGACCGAAATTAAATTTGGTCACTAATTTAGTGACCGAATTAAGTTTCGGTCACTAATCTTTACTAAATTAGTGACCGCGATAATATTCGGTCACTAATTATCATGATTAGTGACCGAAAATTATTTCGGTCACTAATTTATTGATAATTAATTTTCAATTATTAACTATTGTTTATTTATTTTATTTTTTTTGCATAGAAAAGAAATTAATGAAGATTAGTAACCGAAAATTTATTCGGTCACTAAATTAATGACCATGATAATATTCGGTCAATAATTATTATGATTAGTGACAAAAATCATTTCGGTCATTAATTTAGTGACATAATTAATTTTTGATTATTAACAATTGCTAATTTTTTTTAATAGAAAAAGAAAGTAATGAAGATTAGTGACCGAAAATTAATTCGGTTACTAAATTAGTGACCGCGATAATATTCGGTCACTAATTATCATGATTAATGACCAAAAATTATTTTGGTCACTAATTTAGTGACATAATTATTTTTTAATTATTAATTATTATCAATTTATTTTTTGCATAGAAAAAAAAATAAGAAAGATTAGTGACCGAAAATTAATTCGGTCACTAATTTAATTTAATGACCGTATTAATTTTTCAGTAATATAGTGACCGTATTAATTTTCGGTCACTATGGATTCGATCACCCATTTTCTCTCTTTCTTTTTCTGCTCACGTCCGATCAAATTATTTCATTCTTTCCCTCCTTCTCTCCTTCTCTCTCCTTACCTTACCTCAAGTCCCATCCAATTAATTCCTTTCCTTCTTCCCAGCATCGAGAACACAAGAGAAGGAAAATTTGATGCAAAGAGAAGGAAAATCGGATTTCTCCTCGTGTTCGGCTGAATACTTTGGATTTCTTCTCCGTCCCAGTGATCTCCTCCCTCCGTCCCGACGATCTCCTGACAGGTACGATCTTCCCTTCTCTCCTCTTCCATCGCGACTTCTACGCAGCGCTGTAGTTGAGCACGATCTAGGCGGGCGGACCGAGCCAACGCAATCTAGGGCGGGCGACCGAGTGTGACTCTCGGGCGCGATCACGGTCGGTCTCCGGCCACTGGGCTCACGGCCCGGCCGATCGCGACCTCACCGGGCCACGGCCGAGTGTAACCGCCGCGACCGTGGCAGAGTACCACCTGAGCCTCCGCTGCGGACGCGTGCTACCTGCACTTCCACTGTGACCGAGTGCCAACTTGGCCTCCACTGTAGTCGAGCGCCACCTTAGGCTCGGCCATGGGCGAGTGCCACCTTGGCCTTGCCTGTGGCCGAACGTTACCTCAGCCTGGCAGCGGCGGGCATACTTTCACCGGGCACGATTGAGGTGCAAGGATTTGTCCTGGCAGCGTAGGCATGGGTCTAACACGACCTTGGGCGTGGCCCATCGACCTCGCCCATGGTCAGACATTTGAGTTGCAATCAGAATTAGTTCATGTCCAAGTTGCAAATTGTGATTGCGACCAAAGAAATTACATTTTGCTTTTAGAAAATTTTCTACTTTCCATGTAATATGAATAATTTAATAATATGCATGTTAAAATTTACTAGTTTAATGATGATACAAATTTATTTCTGTTTAGGTTACAATGTATAAGAATAAAGCTTGGATGTATAATAGGTTAGTAAATGGATTTATCACTGATGAATTTTTGATGGAGTAGAAGAGTTTGTGAACATCGCTAAGCAACATCCAACCTGTATGGATGGTGACAAATTATGTTGTCCGTGTAATCATTGCAAATGTAGAAATATAACTTTTCATGATGAGGATACTGTGAAAGTACATCTAGGTAAAAATGGTTTTGTTCCAAATTATTACAATTGGTACTGTCATGGCAAGCCTTATGTGTTCGAGCCAATTGGACCTTCTGGTGCTTCGTCATCCAACTCTATTGCTCGGGAGGAATCATCATCTAATGAAAATGCAATGCAATCGATGGTTTATGACGCGATGAATGCTCTTGATCATTCAAATATATACCCAGAGATACCAACACCTGAAATCCAAAAACTGTATGACATGTTAAAGGCTAGTGAAAGGGAAGTTTGGGAAGGTATTCCCTCAGGTCATTCCCAACTATCAGCTATTGCAAGACTATTAAACATCAAGGCAGAACATCATTTTTCAGAACGATGTTACAATGACATTTGTCAATTGATGTCAGAGTTGCTTCCTGCTGATAACATAATGACCGATAGCTTTTACAATACAAAAAAACTTGTCAAGGGTTTAGGTTTGCCTATAACAAAGATTGATTGTTGTATAAATAATTGTATGATCTTTTGGAATGAAGATAGTGAACTTATTGAATGCAGAATGTGTAAGCACCCTCGCTATAGGCAGCGTAATCGGATATTAGGGAAGATGAAGAAAAATTTAGCATGGAAAGTTATGTATTACTTTCCATTAACTTCTAGACTTCAATGCTTGTATGCATCTGCGACAACAGCAAGCCACATGTGGTGGCATCAAGATCATATACACGAAGGAAATATAATGTGTCATCCTTCTGACTCCCCTGCATGGAAACATTTTGATTCAACATTTCCCTCATTTGCAAATGAACCACGTAATGTAAGATTAGGACTTTCAGCAGATGGATTTCAACCATTTGGTCAATCTGGACAACAATATTCATCTTGGCCAGTCATATTAACACCATATAACTTACCACCATGGATGTGCATGAAAGATGAATACATGTTTCTTACTGTGCTTATTCCAGGTCCAAAGAATCCGAAAGAGAAGATAGATATTTTTTTACAACCTCTGATTACCGAGCTGAACGAATTATGGAATGTAGGGTCGAAGACTTATGATATTGCAAGTAAAACTAATTTTACCTTGCATGCTGCTTTATTATGGACAATTAGTGATTTTTCAGCTTACTCAATGTTATCAGGATGGAGCATAGCTGGTAAGTTAGCATGTCCACATTGTATGACTGAGTCTGATGCATTTTCATTACCTTGTAGTGGGAAGATATCTTGGTTCGATAATCATCGTAAATTTTTACCTCTGGAGCATCCTTTTAGACGAAATAAGAAAGAGTTCATAAAGAATGAAGTTGTCACAAAACTTTCACCCATAATTAAGTCGGGAGAGGAAATCTCGGAGGAAATAGACAATTATGGATTTGTTCCAGTAACTCAAATGGGTTCTGATGATATCAATAAATACATTGCTAGGGTGTGTAAGTGTGGCTGGAAGAAACGGAGTATATTTTGGGAGTTACCATATTGGAAATATCTGCTCATTCGACATAATTTAGATGTGATGCATGTCGAGAAAATTTTTTTCGATAATATTTTCAATACTGTGACGAATATTCCAGGAAAAACTAAAGACACAGCAAAATCACGCAATGAATTGAAAATATTGGTGAATAGACCTGAGTTGCATCAGAATGAAACAAGTCATAAATTTCCAAAGGCTTGTTATACATTGGACAAAGATAATAAGCAAATATTATGTACTTGGCTGAAAGAAATCAAATTTCCTGATGGGTATGCCTCAAATATGGCTCGATGTGTGGATATGAACAAATTAAAATTTTTTGGAATGAAGAGTCATGATTGTCACGTGTTTATACAAAGACTTATTCCAATCGCCTTTCATGATCTACTTCCTAACAATGTTTGGCAAGCACTCACAGAATTGAGTCTTTTTTTCAAAAATTTGACATCAAGAGTTATTACGACAGGGGATATGCTTGGGTTGGAAATAGAAATACCAGTGATACTCTGTAAACTTGAGCGTATATTCCCACCTAGTTTTTTTGATTCAATGGAACATCTACCGGTTCATTTAGCTTACGAGGCACGATTAGTTGGTCCTGTGCAATACAGATGGATGTATCCATTTGAACGTTTTTTGAGGAGATTGAAGAATAACGTACGTCACAAAGCCAAAGTTGAGGGGTCAATATGTAATGTTTATTTGGTTGAAGAAGCATCTTCTTTCTGCTCATATTATTTTGCTGATAATGTGCAAACCAGATATCGCAAGTGTCCTCGAAATTCTGATGATATTCAATCGATAGATCCAGATATGTTATCTATTTTCAAGTTTCATGGTAGGTCATTTGGTGCATCTGTTTATAGATGGTTAAATCACAAAGAATATCATGCAGCAAGAACTTATATACTCCTGAACTGTGACGATGTTAAACCCTACATTAAGTGAGTTTACTTCTACAGTTAAATATTTATCCACTTTTGTTTATTTGTTATAGGGGTAGGGAAAATATCATATTTCTTAAAAATACATTCCTTGACAGCTTGTTCGAACAACAAATACAACTACAGAATTCAGGAATAGCTGCAAGTGAGATAGAAAAAAAGCTAGAGACAGAATTTGCATTCTGGTTTGAAATCTATGTAAGTTAGATAATAAAGCATTTTCTTCAATTGTATTATATAATTGACAATTTATATCATAACTATTTTTCTAGGTCAAGGAAAATAGATCAGATAGGCAAGATCAAAGGTTATTGGATCTTGCATCAGGACCTCTCCACAACATAAGAGTCTACTCTGGTTACTATGTTAATGGCTTCAAATTTCACGTGGCACAACGCGATTCACACACACTGGCCTATAATTCAGGTGTTTGCGTAAAAGGATCTATCAACAATATTAATACTGAATTTGATTACTATGGTAGACTTGATGAAATCATTGAGGTTGAATATCCGAATTTACCCATAAAGAGGTGTGTGTTATTCAAATGTTCATGGTATGATCCAACTCCAAGAACAGGTACTAGAATACATTCAAAGTACAATTCAGTTGAAGTTAATGCAAACAAAAGATTCAACAAGTTTGAACCTTTCATTTTCAAGCAAGTCGGGTCAAGTTTTCTATCTTAAATACCCAACGAAGAGAAGAAGATATAGTGAATGGTTAGCGGTTTGTCAAATGAAGCCTCGCTTCAACCATAGAAATGCCAAACTCCATCACAACCCAAACCCATGATGCATTTCAAAATGAGGAAGTGGAGATACATTCTGTTGATTCACACATCCAAAATACATCTCAATTACTTGTAGATGTAAATGTTACTTACAAGGAAATAGATGATGGAGAGATGTCGAACAGTGACGAGCTTAATGAACTAATAACGTCTAGTGATGAAGACTTAGAAAATATTAATGTTAATGATTCAGATTATAATGATGATTAAATTTTAGGATTGAAAACTATATATGATAAAGTGATAGTTATATTATTAAATTTTAGCATTAATGTTAATGATTTAGTTATGCATATGCTTGCTTTTTACATGTAAATCTCACTAGTTCTATCAGATATCTTAATTATTATTCTGATTTAATTATTAGTTGGAACGAGTATTTGTTGTAATGCTATTTTGCAGATCTAATCATGGAGGATATTATACCAGTACATGATAGCCAGATTATATTGAGAGTTATTGGGGATTGGTAAATATTGATGCTATTGTAATTTAAATTCATTTAATATTTTATTAATTATTTCAAAAAAATGCATGATTATTTTATGCAGTTTTATTCCCAATGGTCATAGTATAGCTGCATACATCACAAAAAAATTTAAAGAACGTCAGTGCGCTTCCGGATCTACATGGAGGCATGTAGATCAACATCTGAAAGATTTTTATTATCATGAATTTTTGGTAAGTAAATTGAATATTAATAATGTTGTAGAATATCATTTTATACTTATTTTCTTGATGTTGTTGTAGAAAAAATATATATGGGAACCCGGATATGAAGTAGAATTTAAAGAAACATGGAATAAATATTGTAAAAAACTATATAAGAACTTGTTATACAATTGGAGAAGCAACGGAACAAGACCATCCTATGTACCAGATGAGATTTGGAGTACATGGAAAAGTAAATGGGCTGAAGAAAAATGGTAGTATAATTCATCGATTGCTAAAAAAAATAGAAATACTGAGCTCGCTGGCCCAAACTCAGGATGCACAAAGCATACGGGTGGATCACGATCTACTGTGGAGCATGTAATAGATTTCGTGAGTTTACCATAAAATTATATAAGATTTTTATATTTATTAATTAACTTGCTTTGAATTGAAGATCTTTGAATCACATAATAATATTGCCTCGAGTCAATTAAATAAGTTTTGCTGCTTTGTTATTATTTGTATTAAAATCTAAGTTGGTAATGGGTCCATACATGAACAATATATTAAAACTTCTTGTTTACGTGAGCAGGGATCTAGCTTTAAATATATAAGTATTGGAAATTTATATAATTATTAAATAATTTATTTTCGACAATTATTGGGAGGTATTTCAGAGTACACACCGAAAAAAAGATGGTAATTTTGTTGATGCTCGATCTAAATCAATAGATGTAAGAATAAACACTTTATTACTGATCAGATTTTATTTCTATTTGATAATACTAATATTTTTTTTCCATAGGACGATATGAATGATAGAGTTGCACAGGCATCTCAGCTTGCGATAGAGGGAGAGGAATTACAGACTCTATCACATGATGCTATAAATGATATCTATTATGACGTTGTTGGTGGAAGGATAAAAAAAAACTCCCTCTATGGCCTTGGCTCCCAAGCAAAAGTTGTATATGATCGATTGATGGCTCCTAGATTCAGGGGTCGTCCTAGTTCTTCATCTATTGAAGTGGAAACATTAAGAAAAGAAAATCAAGAATTGAGGAATGAGGTGACGGAATTAAAGCAATCGATAGATGATCGGGTCAAGACTGCAGTAGAGCGGACGATAGAAGATCGTGTCAAGACTGCAGTAGAGCGGCAAATACATGACTACTTTTCTCGATATTCATTAATGAGCCCTTCTGCTTTTCCAACGCTACAAACGCCGCATAGGTTCGATTCACAGGAGACTCAAGACCCCAACACTACTACAACCCCAGATCCTTTTGAGGTATTTTTTTTATTTATCACTCTATAAACATGCAAAAAAAAATTCATGATAGAAGTAGCTAATGATTATTCCTTACTAATTAACTATCAATAGCAATGCAAGTATTCTGTTAATATAGAATGGTTAATAAAATAAGAACTTAGCCAACAGTCAGGATATGCAATAAACCAATTTTGATTCCGCATAAGAAGATAAGAATTTAAAAGATGAACTAGAGTTCCTTCTAATTGAGTAGGGTATCAACTGTTATAGTTTTAACAACCCGTACTCTAGGATTCATTTATTACCTAAATAAAGACGGTTACAAAGCAGTTAGAGCTTTAGACTACTTTCTAGGTTTACATTTTCTTGTAAGATTTCTGTCGCGCACAGCCGAAGAAAGCAGAAGAGAAAAGGAACCAAAATTACGTGATTCGGTCACACGACCTACGTCTACGGGCAAGAAGAATGATTTACTGAGAGTATTTTTTACAGCAACCTAAGAATCCCTATTTAAGAGAAATAAACCAGATTCGGGTTACTAACGGGTCGGTCCACAATCCGGATCCGTCCAATATTATTCAAGACAAATAACAATTCTCCACCTTGACTTGAATCTTCCTGTCATCCATGCCCCGAAAGGCATTATACTATGCGAACATTCACCAAGTCCAAGCTATGCTTGAACTTCTCTGTAGGCAACGGCTTTGTCAACATATCTGCTGGATTATCAACTGTGGTTATCTTCTCTATGGAAAATGATTGATTCTCTATGACATCTCGAATGAAATTTAACCTGACATCAATATGTTTTGATCTTTCATGATATACTGGATTTTTCGCCAAGCTCAATGCACTTTGACTATCACAATAAATGATAGGTTTCTGCATATCCAAACCCAAGCTATCAATAAGACCATACAACCACATACCTTCTTTTACTCCTTCTGTCAATGACATGTATTCTGCTTCTGTAGTAGACAAAGCAACTGTAGACTGAAGCGTTGCTTTCCAACTAATAGCACATCCATAAAGAGTAAAGATATAACATGTCAGGGATCTCATTCTCATAAGATCTCCACCATAGTCAGAATCTGCATAGCCAATAAGACTTCTGGTATATCCATTAATACCATAAACCAAACAAATATCACTCGTGCAAGTATCGCATAATCCATTTAATCGCTTCCCGGTTGAGCTTTTCCAGGATTACTCATAAACCTGCTTACCATACTAACAACATGAGCTAAATCTGGTCTAGTGCATACCATGGCATACATCAAGCTTCCAACAACATTTGAATAAGGAACTCTACTCATGTAATTCCTTTCTTCATCAGTACTAGGTAATACACTAGCATCAAGTTTAAAGTGTGCTGCCAAGGGAGTACTAACCGGCTTAGATTGTTCCATCTGGAAAACGCAAAGACCTTCTCAATGTATTTCTTCTGAGATACATACAGTAGGTCTGCTTTCCTGTTTCTCCAAATTTCCATGCATAAAATTTTCTTGGCTGCACCCAAATCCTTCATTTCAAACTCACTGCTCAACAAACTTTTAAGATTGTTAACATCAATCTTATTTTTCGCTGCAATTAACATGTCATCCACATATAGCAACAAATAAATAAATGAACCATCAGACAGTTTTCTAGAGTAAACACAGTTATCAAAGGAATTCCGAACAAACTTCTGGGAGATCATAAATGCATCAAACCTCTTGTACCACTGCCTAGGAGACTGTTTCAACCCATATAAGGATTTATTCAGCAAACACACATGGTCTTCCTTTTCAGAATCAAGAAATCCTCCGTCGTGACATATAAATCTGCTCCTCTAGATTCCCATGTAAGAAAGCAGTTTTCACATCAAGTTGTTCTAACTCAAGGTTAAATGTAACACACATGGTCTTCCTTTTCAGAATCAAGAAATCCCTCTGGCTGTGACATATAAATCTGCTCCTCTAGATTCCCATGTAAAAAAGCAGTTTTCACATCAAGTTGTTCTAACTCAAGGTTAAATGTACTCACCATGGCTAGAAGAACTCGAATGGTCTTATGCTTCACAACTGGTGAGAACACTTCATGATAATCAATTCCCTCCTTTTGTGAAAAACCTTTCGCCACAAGCCTTGCCTTGAACCGAGCTGGTTCAACTCCAGGAATTCCTTCTTTCTGCTTAAATACCCATTTGCATCCTACTGGTTTCACCCCCTTTGGCAATGGTACTAGATCCCATGTTTTGTTCTTTGAAAGTGATTGCATCTCCTCATTCATGGCAATCAACCATGCAGCTGCTTCCTTACTCTGTACTGCCTCCTTGTATGACTTCGGTTCATCAGAATCAATATTCTGAGCAACTGTCAAAGCAAATGCAACAGTATTAGTATCAATACCCTCAACACATTCTTCATATCTTGAAGGCTTTCTGATTTCCCTCCTTGACCTCCTTGTTGCTATATTTTCTGACTCTTCGTCTTGCACATCTCTGGACTGTTCTATAGGATTTGTAGTCATCCTTTTAGGAGTTTCAATCTCAAACTCCACCTTCTGGTCAGCACCCTTATATCTCTTACCTGCAAGATCACCAAGCTCCTCTCTCTGGCCAAACATAGCAGACTCATCAAATGTGACATCTCTGCTAATAATAAATTTTGGAGTTCTATCATTTTCAATACACCATAATCTATACCCTTTAACTCCAGCAGCATACCCTAGAAATATGCATTTCATTGCCCTAGCCTCAAGTTAACCATCATTAACATGAGCATATGCAGGACAATCAAATATACGCAAGCCGTAATAATCGAGGAAGTACCATATCATACCTCTTGAGGAGTCTTCAAATCAATTGCGTGATGGAGATCTATTTACTGCAGAATTAATCGCTTTCCCAAAATTATTTTGCAAGTCCAGCGTTTAATCGCATGCATCGAGCACGCTGCAACAGTATTTGGTTCATACGTTCTGCAACTCCATTCTGTTGTGGTGTATGTCGTACAGTGCGGTGCCTCACTATACCTTCTTTCTTACAGAACTCATCAAACGATGCATTGTAGAATTCTAATCCATTATCGGTTCTGAGTGTCTTGACTTGTTTCCCAGTACGTTTTTCCACCATAGTCTTCCACTCCTTGAACCGACCAAACACTTCATCCTTTGTCTTCAGAAAATATACCCAAACCTTTCTAAAGCAGTCATCAATAAAGGTAACAAAGTATTTGCATCTGCCATGTGATTCAACCTGAGAAGGACCCCACAAATCTGAATGAATATACTCAAGGATACTTGTAGAAGTGTGTCTGCCAGAACTGAACTTGACCCTGCGCTGCTTACCCATAACACAAGTCTCACGTAACTTCGCTTCTGCTTCGCTCCATCTAACAATCCTTGTTTGCTCAATATCGCAAGTCCTTTCTCACTCATATGACCCAATCTACGATGTCATAACTCGCACAATCATCGTCTTCTAAAGAACGAGATATCGCAATCGCTCCAATCATGAATTTCCTACCAAGATGTAAATTCCATGCCGCAATTTACCCTTCATTACCGCTGAGCACCCTTTGAAACTTTAATTTGCCCATCTCCACTGGAATAATTGTACCCTTGCTTATCAAGAGCACCCAAGGAAATCAAATTTTTCCGTAGGTCAGGTACATGCCAAGCATTGATTGTTCTAACCATCCCATCATACATCTTAATCGCATGTAACCACTCGCCTCGACACTAAGCTCCTCATCATCACCCAATTTCACACTACCATTCCATTCCTTAAAGGAAGTAAATGATTCTTTGAAAAGTCATGTGATAAGAAGCACCTGTGTCCATGACCCAAGTATTTGAACTCAAGTATAGACAAAACATCACTACCCTCACCTTCATCAGAACTATCGTGCACTACACTTGCACTAGCTTTGCCATTTGATTTCTTCTTTTCGTTTCCCTTCTTCCGCTGTGAGCATTCCCTTCTAATGTGCCCCTTTTCTTTACAATGATAGCACCGAGGTCCATAATTTGACTTCGATTTCGAACGTGACTTACTCTTGTTGCCTCCATCCCTTTCCTTGTTCCTGCCCCTGCTAACAATCAGACTAGAGTCTGCTCCGCCTTCATTAGAACTAGAGACCTTTCTTTTCAATTCTTTAGACTGCATAACATCCTTCACATCACTAACAGAAATAGTCTCTCTTCCATAAAGCATAGTGTCAACAAAATTCTCATATGAATTAGGCAAAGAACATAAAAGAATGATTGCTTGATCCTCATCATCAATTTTAACCCCAACACCTTGCAAGTCTAAGATGATTCGGTTAAAATTATCAACATGATCTTTTACCTGTGTATTTTCTGACATCCGCAAAGTATACAAACGCTGCTTCTGATACAAACGGTTCGTTAAGGATTTTTTCTGATACTTGCTTTCCAGTTTCTTCCATAACGACGCAGCAGTGGTTTCATCAACCACCTCTCTCAGGACTTCGTCAGTCAGACTCAACAAAATCGCACTATGCGCTTTTGCCAAAATCTCAATCTTCTCCTCTGCCTTCAAACTTTGAGACAAGTTTTCTTCTCCGTCTAATGTTGCTGCACATCCCTGCTGAACCAGAACAGCTTTCATCTTCACCTTCCACAAAGTGAAATCGTTTGAACCATTGAACTTCTCAATATCAAACTTGTGAGATGACATCTTCCAGATCTTGATCAGCAAATGCAATCCCAGATATTTTTCAGATCAAACTTTGACTGAGATACAAAATCCCAAACTTTGACCTAAAAAAAAAAACCTTTCCTTAAAAACAAACAAACTGTCCGTGTTTTTTTTCTTCTGTCTCTTGTTTTTTTTCTTCGGTTTAATTTTTTCTTCGTTGTTTTTTTTTTCTTTCTTCTCCTGCATGCGCTCACCAGCCCTTCCTCCTTCTGCTCGGCGGACCAAAGGCGGTTCTTTCTCAATACTGCGACAGCGGCTTAGGAAGATGCTTCTTCCTCTTCGAATCGATCGAGTTTAGCGCGGAAAACACTGAGATCGGCTTCCTCCTTCTGCGCGGTGGCGAACCAAGGCAGCAGTCCTCCTTCTGCACGAGCCGAGGCAGCGAAGACGATGCCCCTTCTCAAGCTCCTCCTGGCGACGGATCAACGAACCGAGGCAGCGTCCCCTTCAACTCCTCTTAGCGGCGGATCGTCGAACTGAGGCAGCGATTCGTCGAGAGGAGGAGACGAAGACAGCGAGCGGCGGTAGATCGACGACCCAGGCGACGAAACAACGAGATGAGGCAAAGAAAGACACGAAACTCCTCTTGGCGACGCCCTTCTCGCCAATGGATGGACTCGGTGGCACAGAACTAAGCTCGATACCAATTGTCGCGCATACCAAAGAAAGCGTAAGAGAAAAGAACCAAAATTACGTGGATTCGGTCACGACCTATCGTCCCACGGGCAAGAAGAATTATTTACTGAGAGTATTTTTTACAGCAACCTAAGAATCCCTATTTAAGAGAAATAAATCGGATTCGGGTTACTAACGGGTCGGTCCACAATCCGGATCCGCCCAATATTATTCAAGACAAATAACAATTTCCTTCCAGTTATATTTTTTGTTTTACTTCTTGTGGTTTAGGAAATGTGTATTAATCTTTGTTTCTAGTGTGAAATAAAGGTGTTAGAAGCACAGTGAACAAGTATAATTTGAAGACAATGAACACTTCATGACTATTAAACAATAATTTTTTATCCGTTTTTCTTTTTTATTCTGGTGTGAAATCAAATGCATGGAACCATTCGAGTTTGTTTGCTTTTTACTGTAAGTGCTTTACTTTGAATTACAACTGGCTTAATCAATGATTGACATGATAGTATTCCTTCTTAAGCATCCTAATGAGATCACATGTTTATTGGAAGAATGATTTTTCTGAGCAGGACATGCATGACAGATTGACACACGACAGTCTAGATGAAAGCACACGAGAAGATGAGCTCCATTAGGTAGCCTTTCTTTTGTCGATGGAATTTTATATCGTGACATTTTATAGTTCATCAAATGTCAATTTCTTGTTGTTTCTATATGCTTTTGTCATACTAATTCTCGAGGCACAATAGACATTCTGAAATAGTAGTGTTGTTGAAGTATTAATTGTACTAAATATTAATTCATGTACTTATCCGACAAAGACATCCTTTTATTTTCTTCTTTGATGAATCATGTTCTCCATTGTAAATGTGAGTTGGTTACATTGTCGATGGCTAATTTTCTTGGCATTTTGGAGTTTTGATTGCTGTGATTGTTTTATTTGGTGAATGAATTTTATATGACAGTATTTGAATTCTTGTTTTCTTGAATTTTTATATGTTGTTCATGTATTGTCTACATGAACTTAACCAGATACTTGGAAATTTATACTGCTATAATTATCTTTCCAAGTAATTCAAATATTTTGTTGGGTTCGGAGTATGTGAATACGTATTTCATAAATAGATATTTTATGAGATTTTTTTCCATTTGTTATAGGCTAAATATTCACATATGGTTCATTTTTTCATAAAATTGATTGGGAGATGTATTTTATTGGTATTTATTTTATTTATTTTTTTAATAGATTTTTTATTTTTTGGGTTGTTAGAAAGGACGGAAGAAAAGTTTTATTATTTATAAAATTAAATTTATTTTTAAAGAATTATTTTTAATATATATATATAAGCAGTATCTATATCATAATTAAAAAATATGTTAAATTTTCGATGGCAATTATATTATATTTTATGATAAATGAAAATATATTTTTATTATAAAATTAACGATGAAAATTTAATTTTTGTCACTATTTTTTATTTTTTATGTGAATAAAAATATTTTTATTATCGATTTTGTGACGGAAATTTAATTTTCGTCGCTAATTTAGCGATGGAAAATTAATTTTCGTCACAAATATTTCCAAGTAATTCAAATATTTTGTTGGGTTCGGAGTATGTGAATACGTATTTCATAAATATATATTTTATGAGATTTTTTTCCATTTGTTATAGTCTAAATATTCACATATGGTTCATTTTTTCATAAAATTGATTGGGAGATGCATTTTATTGGTATTTATTTTATTTATTTTTTTAATAGATGTTTTTTTTTTGGGTTGTTAGAAAGGACGGAAGAAAAGTTTTATTATTTATCACAGTAAAATTAAATTTATTTTTAAAGAATTATTTTTAATATATATATATAAGCAGTATCTATATCATAATTAAAAAATATTTTAAATTTTCGATGGCAATTATATTATATTTTATGATAAATGAAAATATATTTTTATTATAAAATTAGCTACGAAAATTTAATTTCTGTCGCTATTTTTTATTTTTTTATGACGGAATAAAAAATATTTTTATTATCGATTTTGTGACGGAAATTTAATTTCCGTCGCTAATTTAACGACGAAAAATTAATTTTCCGTCACAAATATTAGTGACCGATATTTAATTTCCGTCACTAAATTAGCAACGGAAATTAAATTTCCGTCGCAAAAATTAATGACCGATATTTAATTTCCGTCACTAAATTAGCAACGGAAAATTAATTTAAAATCACAAATAAGCGACAACGCATTTTGTTGCGAAATTTTACTATAAAATTAATGACATAATGTTAATTCCGTCACTAATTTAGTGACAGAGTATATCTTCCGTCATTAAATTTAGTGACCGAAATTTATTTCGGTCACAAATTTAATGACGGAATATAAATTCTGTCGCTAATTCAAGTAGCGACCAAATAAACTATGACGGATTTTTTCAGTCACTAAATCTATTTAGTGATCGATTAGTGACCAAATTTCGATCACTATTTATTGTATTTCGTAGTGTTAGTTCGTCAAAATGCGAGCCAATTCACTTCCTCCCGTTATTGTTGGGACTCTCGCCGCTCAAAATTTGATCTTTCACTATCAAAAACATTCCTTTTATACTTTGGTTGATCTATTAAAATTTTTATTATTTTAGAACAGTCTTTGTACAGGGCGTATTCGGTGAGAGATAATTAACCTTAGAATGTAATCAAGATTACATTATAAGATGGATTAATTTATTTGACATAATTTTAAAAACGTAATATAATGTAATCGGATTACAAAGAGAAGGTAAGATTCGTAATATGGATTATGAAGGAAAAACTATGGAATTTGATTACGATGCGGACTAATATTTATCGCATGAATATATCCTTCTATTATTTTTCTCATTGCTTTACGCTTATTGGAGCGACCACGGCGGCAATCAATCGACAACCGCCATCGGATCGATCGACGATCGATTGGTGGCGATCGGCGGCGACAATCGTGGCCGTGGTTGATGAAGTCCGATTATAATTCCGTAGCTAATTCCGATTATAATTCGATCGGAATCCGACTATAGTCCGATCGAAGTTGAAGTTCTATCGGATCGCAATCAAATTTCAACTGTAATTCCATCGGAATTCAGTCAGTTTAATCGACATCGAAGTCCGATGAGATTTCAATCGAATTGCAATCGACTCCATTCATTACGATCACAATCGCGATCGTTGGTGGTTACATTTGCGGTGAATTACAATTAGAATTTGATTGTTTGGTGATAATGTCGAGCGATTGTGGGTGTTCAAGATCGCGGTGCTTGAGTATGGAGAAAGCGGAAGGAATAAAGGATATTTTTAAAATTTTTATAAAAATTAGAGTATATATAGTATTTGATCGAGTGGGGATAGCTGCTCTCTTCCATGAATTGGTATAATTGTAAATCTAAGGCCACACGTGGGTGTGCCCAGCGTTCTGCCACCGTGCCCCGTAGCACGTGGGGATCTGAATTATTCACGTGCTTCAATGACAAAAACGCTCATCAAATCGCCTTTCGCTTTGTAATTTTTTTTTTATAAAAAACAAAATTATTCTCATCCCATGCGTTCGGTTCTCTTTCTTATTTTGAGATGGAACGTTAAGTATGAGAAGATTTAAAAAAAAAAATGAGATGTGCATTTTGTTGTATTATTTCTTCTTTAAAGGGGAGATAGGTTGCAATGACTTCGAGCAGAGTGGATCCGCAGAGTGGATCGGTATAATGGATCGACAGAGTGGATTCGCAGAGTGGATCGATAGAGTGAATCCGCAGAGTGGATCGACAGAGTGAATCCGCAGAGTGGAATCGACAGAGCCGATTTGGCAGAGTGGAATCAACAGAGCCGATTTGACAGAGTCGAATCGGCAAAGGCGAAGGCAGAGTCAACCGGCAAAGTTGACTTAGCAGAGTCGAATCGGCAGAGTCAATTCGGCAGAGCCAATTTGGCAGAGTCGAATCGACAGAGGCGAAGGCAGAGTCGAATCGGTAGAGTCGAATCGACAGAGCCGATTCGACAGAATCGAATCGATAGAGGCGAAGGCAAAGTCGATCGACATAGTCAACTTGGCAGAGTCAAATCGACAGAGTGGACGACGCACTCGGACATGTCGGAGAAGTGCTCGGTTGTTCCGCAACATCACTCGGTGTCGAGACCTATGATTTCCACAGTGTCCTTAAAATAGATTTGTCCCCTCTTCCGTGCTTTCGAGGGTGATGAACGACTGTTTTCCAAGATACAACGATAGAATCGAGAAGCGATCAAGCACAGATTGTCTCCGACGAACTTGTTGGACACAAGAAAGCTATCACCGACGCAGAGGAAAAAGGAGGAGAGTTCTTTCCATATCTCAAACGCTTTCTTTTTTATAACTTCGTAGCATATCTCCAATTAATTATGTAATTAATGGATTAATGACTCGTTGTTGAAACGTCTACAATCAACTCGATCGTTTCAATGCCAAGCAATTATCAATGCATACATTACAAAAAGAAAATGGAACGAATTAGTAAAATGTTGGTTGGATCTACTTAGACAAATTATGTCCTGACCGATTGTACATTCGACGCGCGCAGGTCGCGTACGAGTCACCTTGTGGTAGTGTAATCTGGGCCCTGGATTCGCATCCCCCTGCACACCTACGCGTGAGAGTCTTTCCTCGCATATATTCACAACTACAATGCTTATGATACATTATAAATCAACTAAGTTGTCCTTCAACTTCCAATGTGAGACTAAACTCCTCCACATGAGGATTTCTTCATCCTTTCATTTTCTAATTTCCATTCACATTTCCAACACATTTTAAGGTTTATTATGTTTAAGATTCCCTTAACAATTGTGTTCATAGCTAATGTTGACTATTTTTTTTTTAAATTTCAGTAAAGTTGATGATTTTTTTTATTGATACTTTTTGATTCGATTAATAATTCTAAAGATGACTGATTTAATTTTAAAATTTTTTAATGGAGTATTAAATAATTTTTAAATGAAAATTTTATTGATCATTAGGATATATCAGAGAAGTGACGATGACTTAATAATCAAGTTTTGACGATATGATTACTTTGTCCTTGTAAGATAGATCGCCCATCGAAGATTTATTCCATTTGAGAAAGCAAACTTTCGATCCACATCCGGTTCAAGACCTATTGTTTAAATTTTTTGAAATTTAAAATCAAATTTATCCCTAATAGAAGATCGAACAGTATTAATATGTGAAATGTTGGAGGCGAATGTTTTTTTTTTTTGATTGACACCAGAGTATCTAAGTCTTTGATTGGATTAATCTCTAGAGGTGGTCAATCCAATCCCACCTTTCTATAGGAATACCTTTTCAACTGTTAAGTTAGAAGAGATCGGAGTTCTTATGGATCTCCACCCACCACCTTAGTACATGAAAACACTCTTGACGATCTAATTTGGATTTCGCAGTCGTGTCATCCTTAAAAAAATATTCAATATCGAAATCTTATTTCATCCGCCGAATAAATTCATATACAGAGGATCATTTTCATAGATTTTTTTGAATTTTATTATCGAACATTATCTCAGTAAAAAAGTATGAGATGACTTTTCGCCTTGGGGCAAAGATTTGCAAAGGTTGGAACCGTTAATTTAACGATCTCATCGATCTGTTTCACGATCATTGTGAAAGAGGTAAATCATGGAGGATCCTATGGGCCTTGACGTGATAACCAAAACATATGAGGGTCATCTGAATAAAAAAAAAAGACTTTAAATCTTACCAGAATCAATTCATGTCACTTCTATAAATACCGTTGTATCTTGGCTATCCAGTGGAGACAAAGATTTTGTTTTTATGATACAAAAGTTGAAATCCGTCAACCTAGCGGCCTCTACCAGTCCACCCTCGAGCCATCGTAAGAGAGATAAATCACGGTAGACCTTTGATCCTTGAGACTAGTAACTAACGCATGGAGAGACGACACCCTCGCATTTACGAGAAATTAACCCGTTATCCTATATACAATATCGTGTATAGCCTCTTCCAGAGGGCCAAAGATTTTGTTTTATGTGCCGCTTATTAATGCCCCCACCATTGCTTCTACGTGTGGAGGGTAAATCAACTCAAACGCAGATGATCGTCACCTTCTTTGTTTTTTATGATTCACCAATGCGTAGCCATAATTGTAACTTTGATCCTCGATCGATCAGCGTGAAGTATCAAGGGGAACAAATAGTTGTCCCCTCGGTGTGACCGGACCTGGGGCATCACCGTCGTTACACAGATGGTGTATATCGAGTAACCAAGACGACGCAGTGGTCGACCATACCTCATCAACATCGTTGTATGGCGACGCGGCCATACACGCACGCAGCAAGATGTCCCTCCTGTTCTGGAAACGACGCGGGGGCACTGGCCAGCACGTGGGCCATGCGGTATCGTAACGGGAGCGCGTGTGCCAGGGCTGAGTGAGATCCCCGACCTGTGGCGACTGGCGACGTATAATTGGGCGTCACCGTGCATGCAGCCGACGCATAATTAAAAGACGGTACCGAGAAAAGACAAGGAGGGTGGTTTGGTCTGATCGCTCGTCCCCGCATCATCACAGCATGCAGCTGCTGCATGCACGTGGACGCCAGCCTTGAAATCTCGAACGGATGCAGGCACGTTAGGGCTCTCGCGCGCAGGGGAGCAGGCACTGCAGGCGAGGTGGAAATTAATGGGGGAATGCATGTTGGCAGTGGGGGAGGGGGGTTGAATTTCGTGGTCTGCTCGGAGCAGCAGCAGGCTGGTGGCTGGCTGTATTCGGAGGAAGAGGGAGCATGTCGGCGGAGGTGGGCGCTGTACGTCCAAGAAATGATCAACTTGGCTGGGGGTTCCCTCATTTATGATCTGACCAAAGAAATATTAGTGCACCTGCAATCTGAAGAAATACTAGTTCTTTTTCCTATTTTCAGTGAAAACGAAATGTTGCAATTCCGGTAACCAGTTTGGTTAAAAATAATTGATGACTTAATCTTATTCGATTGGAATATTAAGTGATTGTCAAAGAATAGAACATGTCCACATATAATCCATAATCACATTGCAAGAGAAATTTTTCTTGATTTCAAAATTATGTATCTGCTAATCACATAATCACATAACTAAAATTATACTAGAAAACTTGAATCAAACACACCATCCCTAGAATTATTCTCGTAAATGAGTATGCCAATTAAAAGAAGGGGTGTCCCTAAAGAAATACGCTTTAGATAAGCCAGATCTCCCAGTATGTATCACTTCATGGTTGGATGATAAGTAGAGGCTGCGAAAGATAGATGTAGTTATAGAAGAGGGCGAGAAAGTGGAGATTGCGGAGTGAATTAGAAAGAGGTATACCATGTCGACGCTCACTGGCTTCGCATCTTCGACGAGTATCTCGACTACGGTTCCAGATTTATCAGCCTGAACAAAGAGGAAAACAATAAAAGACATGGAATTCACTCATTTCATTAAGCCCCATGTGAATTAAGCAAGGAGGGCATACATTGATAGAAAAGAGTTTCGATAATAAGACATTGCAGCAATGAATTGTAGCAACGTGATAAGATTACAAAATAAAATTCACCTCCATGACAGTAATGCATCTCCAAAATGTCATGATACGTACGTCTAAGTGTATGATGTCACATTACCTGCCTGCCTTAAGGCGGGTTAACGTAGAAGGAGGACAGAGTACCTCGAGTAAATGGAGCTTCACATTTAATCATCTGAACCTTTCCCTCTCTTCCTCTCACTTTCCTAACTTTTCACCCAAGTAAACTCAGCCTTCGAAGTGAAATTCAGTAAATCCGGCATGACAGCATGTTTTAATTTCTTGACCAAGAGAAAATGAAACTCATGGGAAAAACGAAAGATCATAAGTAGCCCAAGGAATGGATTTTTCTTATTGGAAATAATAAGTTCTTATGTTTCATATATACAAATAATATTAAGGCTGAGTGGCCAACCTAGAATCTTCCTTTTAATAATTATTATTTGGGTAGTTTATGCAAACAGATAGTGGCTCACAAAGTATTCTTGTCATTTAAATTATTTTTTAGTTTTAGTATTATTAAGACTCCTGAAAGGGAATCTTGGTGCAGCGGTAAAATTACTGTCATATGGTCTAAAAATCACCGGTTTGAATCTCAAAATAACCTCTTGCAAAGCAGGATTAGACTATGCACAATAGACTCTTCCTCAAGACTCTGTATTGATGGAAATTTCATGTACCAGACTGCCCTTTTAGTATTATTACAACTCCTACCGTTGACCAAGGCCCTTGTGTGCCTGTAAATGGATACTGGTCTTTCCGATGTACCTAATCACAAAGATTAATAAAAGAAGAAAAGGGAAAATTAGTTAATTTTAATACAACTTTTCACGGAATCTTTGCCTAACCCTACACTATCTTTGTACAATCCTCATATATAGAGATGGCATCAGACTGGTAGGCTTACAAGTGAGGTCGATAGTTATCTTTTATACTAGAGTAGCCTGTTAAAACAACAAATACATTCCTGGTTTTACAAAATCCTTTCTTTACTGCATTTAATCAAAATAAACTTCTTCAATGTAAAGACTGAAATAGAATGGAAGAAATTACCTCAATTTCATTCATCGATTTCATAGCCTCGATGATGCAAACAACTTGGCCCTTTTGGACTTTGTCACCCACCTACATGTTACTCTCGAATTAATTTGGGAAAAACTCAAAGTAGTTTGCTTTAATAGCAGTAAAAAAAAACAAAAAGAATCGATAGAACAAGATATTACCTTAACAAATGGAGGTTCACCTGGAGCAGGTGAACCTCCATTTGTTAAGGTAAACATTTTAAACCCTTCAACTTGATATCATCCAACAAATAAACAAACCATTGGTCAATAGAAGAGAGAGTTACCACTTCAAGCATTACATTTCCTATATTACATTTAGATAAAGCTTTCCATGATTTTATCATGAAGGGTAATCTATTACATTGCCTTAATTTATTCTTCCCCTTTGTGGTCTTAATGATAGTAGAGATAAAAGAGCTGTTATTCTTAAGAACATATAGTCGTAAACCCTGTGGTACAACACAAATCTTTTGTTGTGAAAAAAAAAGAAGGGTTTATGGCGTCACACAAACTAGTTGACAAATTATAAGCACCAATTTGCTACTAGGCTCCTATTGAAATTAGTCATCCTCTCTAAATTATTCCAAATGTAAAGCTAAAGCTAACTTCTAATCCACTGGATGTATGAATGGAATCACTCACTTATTCCCCCTACATAAAAGATTTCAATCGAGTTCACAAGTGCACCTGACTTTTCAATAATGTAGTAACTAGAAATTTTTGTAAGATAGTCCCACTGTAAAATGAATCAGATGACTAATATCAGGAGGTAAAAAGGTCTACAATCCCCTTTGTCATTAAGAGCAGAATATTTTTGATTGAATATCATTCATGATCCTTTAAGAAAGTATCACAATATGTTACAGATCCTTAAATATCAAAGAATAAGTTTAGGAATCCCCTAGTTGCCTATTGCAGATTGGGCAATTCACTGCGTCACCATTTTGATTTATCTTAATAAAAAATGCAGAATCTACTATCTACTTTTATATCTAGATAGAAATTGAACCTCGTATTACAATTTCATTCTAATTCTTTTGTTTCATAACTCGCTTATTGAAATCCATTCCTATGATGGTGACAATTACTTAAGCAAGAGGTATACGGTTGTCTTCTTGTTGTAGATTAGTAAACTGACAATATAATTGCCAAGTGAACGCTACAGAAATATGGATTTCTAACACAGAAGACGCATAGATCACTAAATGACCAAAAAGATACTCCCATGTTCTCACTTCAAGTGACAAATTTGACCAGCATATCTAATTAATGGGCAACGGGAAGAAATAGAAACAAAAATTATGAGAAGGGACACAAACGTCCAAAAAGATCCATGCAAAAGCGGCGCGAACAACCCGCAAATAGAAGGTTGCAACATTACCATAAATCAGAAAGGAAGAAGTGTTGGTCTACCCGAACACTACTAGTTCTCACAGAATCCCATATTCTAACAAGTCTCGAAGAGGCAAGCAGCTTCATCAAATCGAGAACAGAAGCTTCTATCCAAACAGGAAAGACTAATACCAAATAGAATACCTTTAACGAAGGGAACCGAGTAGATCCTGGAATCGAAGAGGGAACCGGTTTCAGAAATGAGGCCGAAAAGCTCGCCATTCTCCTCGAATTTCGACTCCACGCCCCGCCACGGGGGATCGCAGAACGCTTAGGGCACGGAACAGAGATTGCCGCCATGGACACCAGCGTCGGAGGAAGAAGCCAAGGCCGCAGTCCGGAGAGGGGAACGGAGCGGAGAGTTTTAACTCTGGCGCAGATGATGAAATATCCGCCCTCCGATCGATGCGATCGAGGAGAGCCGTGTCATCTGCATCTCGTCCATCGATGCGATCGAGGAGAGCCGTGTCACGTGCTTCTTACACTGATAAAATTTGGGTCGGGTCGGGTCGGGTCGGGCCGGGGCCCAACGCAGCCCACAGCAGTGCTACTAAATTATTCCTATAGATACTAAAGCCGAACAATTGAATGGGATCCACTGTATTGGCCTATCCTATCAAATAATTTAGAAGGATTGAATTAAAATTTTATTAATTCGTGATTTTGATTACGAATTTAGATGAGTTGACAGATTCGAGTTAGTTCACAGATTGAAAAAAAAATCTTCTATCAGATACTTCAATTGTTGCTATTCATTTTTACCAAATGTCTACGTTTTATGAAATCCTTATTTGTAAAAGTCCTTTCATTTATAATTAAGTACGATTTCACCGCATAAGTAATTTCTATATTTAGATAGACAGATATTCTTGGATCAATTATATACAAAATCTCGTATATAATTTTTATTGTTCCATTCGTTACGATTTAATTATATTTTAGATGGATGTATTTATAATTATTTTAAATATTTATTTTTCTTATTTTAGTCGTTTTAAATATTTACTTTCAATGTTTTAATAATTGTAGAGATTTTTTTTAAACATGAATTGACCCATTTAATTCGCAATCTATATTGAATTAGAGATTTTTAGTTCGTCAAAAATGCGAGCCAATTCACTTCCTCCCGTTATTGTTGGGACGCTCACTCATAGCTCAAAATTTGATCTTTCACTACCAAAAACATTCCTTTTATACTTTCGTTCAAGATCTATTAAAAATTTTATTATTTTAGAACGGTCTCTGCATTAAGGGCATATTTGGTAAGAGATAATTAACCTTATAATGTAATCAAGAGTATATTATAAGATGGATTAATTTGTTTGACAAAATTTTAAAGACGTAATATAATATAATCGGATTACAAAAGAGGAGGCAAGATTCGTAATATGGATTACAAAGGAAAAACTATGGAATCTGATTACATTACGAACTCAATATTTATCATGACAAATATATCTTTATATTATTTTTCTCATTGTTTTCCGACGCTTATTGACAGTGACCACCAGCGACCGCCGTCGATCGATGGTCAATCGACGGTCGATCGGTGGCCGACCGACGAGCGACGATTGTGACCGGCAATCGACGGATGGCGAACCGACGGCTGACAACTATGACCGACATTCAACCAATGACGGTCGACGATCGGTCGACACTCAGCGATCGACGACCGACGATTGACAGTCAATCGACAATCGGCGACCGACGACCAACAACCAACGATCGATCAATGGTCGACGCCCGACGATTGGTTGACAACTAGCGATCGATCGGGGGTTGACAATCGATGACTGACCAAGGGCCGACTTTCAGCGACTAACGATCGACGACCGACGACCGACCAACGATTGACGATTGGTTAAAGACCGACGATCGACGACCAATGACTGGCGACCGATATATCGACATCGGTCGGCGACCAACGACCAACCGACAACCCGCGATCGGTGACCGACGAGCGATGATCGATGACCTACGACCGACGATCGACAGTAGTCGGCGACCGTCGACACAGGAAATCAACTAAAATTTTAATTACCTTCAAACGAATTTATAAAGATATTTTTATCGTTTTATAATAATATGAATTATATTCTTTATAATAAATAATGGACACCATCAAATAAATAAATATAATCATTTTTATAATAAAAAAATACGTTAATAAAATATAATAATATAATACACATTATAAATTTGATTTAGTACCAAACACAGTCTAAATGTTAAATTTAAACTGAATTGATCCGTCTCATTGTGAATCTATACGCTTAACAGGTCTCTAGATTCCCCCTCACCCAACGGCCAACACAACAAACAAGGCGGAAGCCTGTGATTCCATGGCCAGCCTAAAAGTAAACTCGAATGATAGCGCAATTTAGTCACAGCAGTCCAGTCGAAGGTACCACTCGTCCACTGAGCTCAAAAGCGCCCTTGACAGCTCGAAGAATTCTCAAAAGGCACGAACCGGCTTCGCTGACTCGCCTTTTTGGTCAGGTTCAGATCCAGCATTGGACCCCAGATCAGATCAGGTCCCCATTCCTATTGCCTGCAGTTATGGATACCTCGACCTGCATTTCGAATCTGGAATGGTTCAGAAATAGCAGCATTTACTGCCTGGAGAGCATGAGCATCGCACAGCAAGCCTGGTGGTATCTCTCTCTCCACCTCCTCAGAGTCGTAGACCTCACGACGAGGACGGCCCACCTGCCCCCCTCCGACCTGCGCAACTGCATGAAGGATGATCCATTGAAGATCGATGCATGGATAAAGTCGTCCGAGTTGTCCTGAAAACAATTGAACTTCTCGCCTTTCTCGAGGTGCATTTCCACGCTTTTTCTTTCTCAGAGAGCCGAGCTTGTAACTCCCTGACCTTGCGAAATAACTTCCACCAAGTGACCCTGGAAAAAGGGAAGATTTCGCTCTGGACTGCCAATAAAGGAGGAGGCATGCAAGACCTGTTATCACAGCCCCACACAATGGCAAAATCTTTGCGAATTTTAATAGTGTAAGCCTGCATTTGCTTTCTTTTTTTTTTCCCCCCTACTTTTACTCCCCCCATCTTCAATTCCCTCCATTTGTCCCACCTTCGAACCTCAGTTAACTCTTATAAATCTCGCATCCTCCTTTCCCCCGAGGCAAATTAAGGCCATGGCTTTCCAGCGGAAAAGAGAGAGCTTTGAGCGAGAGGGAGAGGAAGAGGAGGAGACTTTGTCTCTCTCTGATTTCCCGGTGTGCTCTGGCAAGGATGATCGCGCGTGCAAGTCCGGCGACAATGTGGCAGAGGAGTTTGAGTTTCAAATATCTGCGGCTGGCGGACTCCTGACCAGTGCGGGGGAGATAGAGATGTGCGCGGCCGATGAGGTGTTCTTTCAGGGCCAAATTCTCCCTCTGCGGCCCTCTGTCAGCTCCGACAGTGGCTTTTTCAGTCACGGGGCGAGCCGGCGGTCGGAGTCCCTGGACCAGTACTACTCGTCGGCCATCCTTGGGCTGGGGTTCCAGAGTACGAGCCGGAGCAGCAGCAGCAGCAGCCGGAGCAGCAGCAACGGCAGCGGAATGAGCAGGAGCCATTCGTCGGACAGTCACTGCAGCAATTCGTCGATTAACTTCTACGCACGGCCTAGCCCGACGCCGCGGATCCGAACCAACAGAATAATAAACTCAGGCCGCAGGAGCGCGAGCTCCGCCCCACCGGGATGGGGAATATTCCGGCTCGGGGTCGCCAAAGCCCCCGAGATCGAACTGCACGACATAATGTCTCGGAGGCCGATCAACGGCAGCGGCGTCAATGCCCGGAAGAGCAACGCGGAGGCAGACCACTCGAAGAAGGAAAAATCCAGCCACAGCAAAAACGACGAGGTTCGCGGTGCGAAGACTCTCCAGAAGAAGCCCGCCGGCCGCGGCCTGATCTGCAGGTGCTCGCCTGAAGCGGTGGAGCCGGTGGCCGTACCAAGGAAGAAGAAGGAGGCGGAGACGAGGCCAAAAAGCGTCGCCATTGAATGGCTGGATCACAGGCGATCAATCGCAAAGGCATCAGCAGCAGCATCAAGGTGTTAATCAGGAACACGCGTCTTTTTGAATTCGCCATCAGCAATCGATTCTCGATCAACTTTTTAATTTTTTTTTTTTTTGTTTCCTTTTCCCTTTTCCTTCTGAAAAATAGAAACTTTTTCCTACTCTTTGAATCTTGCAACACGCTTCGATGATAAAATCTCGACTCTTTGAATCTTGCAAGTTCGAGATCTGAATCGCAGTATAATATTTCTAGCAACAGAACAGAAATTCCACAGACAGAAACAAACACGGAGAGCTCGACGAACTAGAGATTCAGCTAAATTCCCCCGAAAATAAAAATAAAACTCTATAATAGTTTGATAATAAAGAAAGAATGATCTTAAATTCTTGCCCATTAATCAGACGTCGTCAGCCCGATTACCAACGAGCCATCAGCCATGCGTCCAAAGTACCTTTACTAAAATTAAGAACTCAATTAATACGAGACAAGACACCCAATGAGCGACGTCACGGCTTAGAACGAGGCAATTCATTCTCCAAAAGCGAGAGAAGCAGTCGGAGATGAATGATGAGAGGGCACTGAACGTGACTGAATCATTAAAGGAAGGAAGAGAATGGCACCATTTGATTGGGAGAAGCGTAAAATACGGACTTTTGCCCTCTGTTTTTGCGACAGAGCGACGTGGAAGACTCTGCATGGGCTCCCCGTAGTTGAAGGGCAGCAGTGGCCCGCGGTTTCTTCATCCTTGGAAGCTAACGCTTTGGACGCGAGCTGCTCGAATTGTTTTATGGTTTTGGGTGGCGAATCCAGCGAACTCATTCGTTCTCGCAGTCATTGGATTCGGTCGTGGCGTACAAATGGAACATTCCTGCGAGGGGCCAAGCTCAGCGTCCACCTTGTCGAGGTCAAGGAAGGGTCTACCTTGCTGATTCGAGGATGTTTCTGTTCTTCGTCGCCTGCTTGCTCGTGTATTTGGAAGATTGTTACTGCAATGAAAACTGTTCTCGAGTTATCTTTTCGACTGCTTTAATTTTCTTCGAAAAATAAGAGTATTTCTGAATGTTAGGACTGGGAGGAATTGAGACCAGGCTGAAGTCTGCAGGCGAATGGATCTCTTAAGGTTGAACTGGATGAAATTCTTGGAGAGGGAAAATAAATTGCTCCTGCATAGAAAAAACTCACAAAAGCATGAGAAAGAAACGTCGAGAGATGTCTCGGTGTTACCGCTCCGACACTTGAATATATAAAAAAAAATAGAGACGTCATGAATTAATAGTGTAAAGAAAGAGTGATCCAGAAAAATCCTTCTTACCTTCTTCTTTTTTTACCTTTATATAGAAAATGATAGTTATGACCTCTTGACAATAGTGTGATGATTAAGAAAGGATAACAATAGTCATATCTTCATTAATACCAGAGCTGGCTTTGGTGCAGGGCAAATGAGGCGTCCGCCCAGAGCCCCAAAAATATTCCCTAAAATATAATAGGTAGAAGGGCCCAAAATTTATTAAAAAAAAATTTTTCTTTATAAGAGGGTCCAATTTATATTGATTCGCCCAGGACCTCTGTATACTCCGGGCCAACTCTGATTAATACTATGACATGTGGGAGTCAGAGTCTATCATTGATATTTCAGGCCTATGGGCGAAGAAAAAAGAATAGAAAAAAAAAATTCTTTTTCAATAAAATTGGATCTCTTTCTTATTTAATTATAAAAAAAAACTTCATTGGGCCCTGAGCGGAGGCCCCCGCTGCTCCTGCCCAGGGGCGACTCTATGAGAGGTACAACTATATATCCAGTCATAATCATATGATGTACGATAAGACTATTAACATGATGAGTCTAATAGGTTATGCTTCTTCGAAGATTGCACAGATGTACTTTATACGAGTCAGCAAGTTAAATCAAAATCGTCATATCATGTTGAGCCATCCGATAGAGAGATATATAATCTGTCAAGACATTCGACGAAGAGATAGTCTGTCGAAGCATCCGATAGAGAGACAACCTGTCAAGGTATCCGTCGGAGAGATAGTCTATCGAAACATCCGATAGAGAGATAACCTATCGAGATATCTGTCGTAGAAATAGTCTGTTGAGACATCTGATCGAGAGATAGTCAACCAAAGTCAAACATCGGAGACATTATACATTTTCCGAGAGTTTGAGCTAACTTGAGCCTCCTTTGAATCAGGACTACTCAAAAATCACATTACGATGTACCCGTTGATCTGACTCGACCAATCGATCCATATATGAAGGGCGGCTTCGTTCCCACATCACTGAAGAACTTGAAGTATTTGGTTGGTTTATTTATGGATTGGACTTTTGCCAATCAAATGCCATAGATTTCCTTTGGTGACTGACTAAGAAATAACTGTATTATTAGTATATATTAATGTTTTTTTAGTAATGTTATAAGTTATCCAATCGATTTAAAATTAGATTTTGAAAATTTGTTTTTCATATCAATTTAAAAGTCTATTCAGAATCCTCGCGCTTTTTTTTTTTTGCGTGTGATGGCCTTCGGTATAAAATTTTTAAATTCCGTCAAAACTTTTGGGAGCAAAGTGAAAAATTCCCGACATTGCGGCGGAGCGGATCTCCGTTTGCAGCCCTAGATCTGCGGCGTCCATTTGTATTTATTTTTCGCACCCCGCTAAGGTTTGATGGCGCGTCGGCCCACGTACCGTATCCTCTCCCTCAGTCGCCGGCGCTAGAAATGAGCGGCGTCGTCGTCGTCCGATGTGCCTTCTTCGGAATGCCCAATCTCTCCCTCGGCCGTTTTCGAGCTTCTCCTCTCCGCGGCGAGCTACCGCAGTCCCCGTCGACGCGCGCCGGAGCCTACTTCCGTCGCCCCCACCACCTGTCCTTCAACTTCAAGGCGTCTCTGCCATCCCTCCCGGCACCAGCCTTATCTTCGGTGGCATTTTTCGCGTCTTCTTCTTGGGCCCGGAGTGGGTTCGTAAATTGGTACCTCGGTGTCCTCGCAGCCCGCCCTGTACTTACCAAAAGCCTCACCGCGGCGGCTATCACTGTTGCCGCTGACCTCTTCTCTCAGGTTCCTGTTATTTCTCATTGATTAAAAGTCCTTTCTTTCCGCTGAATTTGTCGAGAGTTTGGTCGTATTTTTACCTATTGGAATCCACAACTGATTTCGTGTTTGAGAGGATGGTGATTCTGATAAACTTCACTTAATTTTTTTTATGGTTTAGTTTCGATTCAACTATTTGTAAACCAGGTTTTTAGAGTTCATGCATGACTTTGAAAATCATTACCCTTTTTGAAATATGGTAGTGTTAGTTATCTTATGCTTAATTTTCTCGCTTTTGATAACCGATAATTGTTTTTCGAAAGGTCTTTTTATGCAGGCTGCAGCTTCTAGTCGTTGAGTGTAAACTTCTTGTGTCTCAACTATTTGACATCAACTGTACTGATCTTATCATGCCGTTAGTTTATGTAGGGCTATGTGGCCAGTAATATCCAATTTTATTTGGTCTTTCTATCATCACTTCATTACATTCAACTTGTCAAATTATATAATTCACTGGTCAGCTTTGAACATAGCCATATAATCTCGACCTTTTCTCACCTTTTTATCCTCCATTTGGAGCTACACATAATTTCTAGCGGATAGTTTTTTTTTTTAATCAAAACCTTATACATCTATCTTATCAATTTCATCTTTGTTAGACTAATTTTGTTTTCCAATTGCCCAACGTTTTGACTGATATCATACGGTTGTATGTATTGCAAAATTCTCTTTTGCCCTAAGAAGCACATGACGATCTCATAACACTAAAGTAACTACAGTATGTATCCTGTTGATGCTATCTTCATCAATATATCTTCTTGTGAAAAATTAGATGTTCATTCTTATGTTTGTGTTATGCATTTGTGGGATTGATATTCATTGTTCGATTGAGATAAAAATTGGGTTTAGAATCCATAGTGTAATGGAAGTCATTACATATAGTAAGCAGAGCATTCCTAAGGTGCATTGTTGATTTCTTTTTCTTCTGTAATTCAATTATATTTTCTTTTCAGTAGTTATCACATAGATTTTCCAGCATCTGACCTTATCCACTGTCTTAAGCTTCAAATATGATCCCATTAATTTGTTAGTTTGGAATCAACATTTCTAGATTGGATGTCAATGACATCTAGTTTTCCTGCATCTTTAACAGATAATTTCATCCTCCTCATTCAAGAGTCTTGATTTCGTAAGAATCATAAGAATGGCTGGCTATGGGATGTTCATTTCAGGACCGTCGTTGCATTTTTGGTTCAATTTTGTTTCCAGAATTCTTCCCAAACAAGATATTCTTACTGCTTTCAAAAAGATGGCACTTGGGCAAACAATATATGGACCTATAATAACCGGAGTCTTCTTCTCGCTAAATGCAGCACTACAAGGTAGTGTACATTCTTTCCAGGAACTGCATTAGTAAATGAAATCTATGTTGTGGTTGGTATGGGAGATGTTGCATTATTCAATATGATAGATAATTTGTGTCATTACATCTACTTTTCTAATTGTCCCTTCTAATTAACTAGGTATCTGATTATTGATTTCACATTTTCAGCCACAAGATTTAAGCTTGAAATGATCTTGATTTGGTTTGAGCGAGTCAGGCTGAAGCTTGATTCACTTGAATAGATAAACAAATTCAATTTAACATTTTGGTTATTTACAAAACTAAATGAGTTCAAGGCAGAACAAACACATGCTTAGAAGCTTCACGTAAGCTTGCTCTTGTTTGAATGTTAATAGTCAAATATTCTACTCGTATGGTTGATTGACCATTTCACTATATATCAATATCTTATAAGAAGTAGTCGATTCTTTAAACTCACATTAACTTCTTGTTTCATGAATTTCATTTTAATTTTAAGATTTTATAGGTAAGCAATTGTTGCATCTGTAAAACTATTTGCCATAATTTTTACGGTAAAAGTCAGTCTTCTCCTTGCATTATCTAGAGGGATGCTTCGTTAAGGTACGTAAACTGTGAAGACTGAGTAAAGATCGAAGTGATCCTTCAACATTTAGACCTCTCCTAGTATTTTGGGTGACAGCCATCGAGCTAACTAAAGATACAGTTAGATTCGACTCTTACGACCCCTTGAGCTTTCTGATTAGTTTCCCTGCTCGCTCAAGTGCTTACCTAGGCTCGCATGGGATACTGCCTTGAACTACAAACCTATTTTCATCCAATTCTGGAAGTTCTTTTGATGGAGTCAAAGATGTTATGACTCAAGAAGAATAGGAGCATTCTACTTTGGATATTCTTGATGATCCATTACACATTATTGAAGGTCCAATTACAAGATCTAGAAGTAGAAAGATGAAGGAAATACTAAATATGTTAATTGAAGATTCTAATGTCAAAACTACAATTGAAATAGATTTGATAAAGAGTGAATCATATGACTTAATCAACCTAATTCAAACCATAAATGAGCTTAATTAGTCTCCAAATCATATTTTGATATAATCCTCATGTTTAGGCTCAATTGTTATCCTTATTTAGGTTGTAATAGTAACTTAGGGTTAATTTAACTATATAGTCTATTTAAGTTTTTTTCTACATGAGCTTCCTTTTGATCTTTTAGGATTTTTAGGTCACCCTATAGCTATAAATAAAGGGGTGACAACCACACATGTAATTTTTAGCCTTATTTCAATCTATAGCACGATGAGACTCTCACTTGTTAATTTTTCATTGAACTAGAACTTATCAAACAATCCCTTGGGATTGATTAACCTCAATCCCAAGATTACGGGCGTTTTCCATCTTCTATACCAAGGTTCATGCTTTCCTAAACAATGGATCTAGATTCTTTCCATTCATTTTATCGATTTATACTCTCCTTGTTTCTTTTTTTCAATTTGTTATGGATTCTTGAAACTTTCTTCTCATCGGATTCACATCATTTTTGGCCATTGTTTTCTAGTACTAGCTTTTCATGAGAAGTTGTAGTACATCTAAATGAAACTAATGTGTACTAGATGTATTCCAATTGTTCTTATGTAGATTAGCAACATTAATTTCTGCTTTAACTAATACAATCTGTTATTGTCTGACCTTAGGCGAAACCGTGGAAGAAATCTTTGCCAGGCTAAATAGAGACATGCTTCCCTCCCTAAAGAGCGGCATCGTTTACTGGTCTATATGTGACTTTTTCACCTTCAAATTCATCCCTATTCGTCTGCAGGTATTTTAAAAAGATCATTATGGACATTCTTAATTAGCAGGCTGTTTGGTGATGAACCATTTCCATTATTTCTCGTCAGCCACTGGTGAGCAATTTATTCGCCTTTGTTTGGACCATCTATATGACATACATGGCGAGCTTGGAGAAGGCAACCACCGAGACAATCTTGACTGTGTGACAATTTCATGACATTGTTGAGTTACGACGAACTGCAAGTTTAATTAGCTTCTTGAGTTTTAAGTCTGCAAAAGGTTTATTTGCAAGTACAAACGTTCTTAAAACCATGGTTGATAAATTTTTTTAATCGTAATGAAGGCATTCTTAGATCTTAATAGGTCTGTTTGGTACTTCCATTTCTAACAAGACTGAAACTCGAGAGAATACTAACCTCTGCGTGCTTGTGTTCACAGAACTCCTACCTTTTTTCTGCATTGTAGAATGAATCGTAAGGTTTTTTTTTAAAATTCATTGCAATCCTAAAGAAGCTACCAGGCTATGTTGCTTATTGCAGAGGAAGAGCCAAGAAGGCTGCTTCAGTTCATCCTGTCTCATTTTCTCAATCTTTAATCCTGTATTCTTCCTTTCGCCTCCGAATCTTATAGAATCATGCGTCAGAGTCCAGTCATTCTTCTTCGGCCTCCTACCTGCAGAGTCGCCTGAGGTTGAAGAAAAACCTGATCCTGAGTCTGAAATGTACGAAGCACTTCTCTTCTTCCATTGAGTTCTACTGCCGGTGGCAAGCGTCAGCTCCAAGTCACTCTCTTCGACGGCGTCTACTTTTGGTTCATCAGAGTGTTCGGGCGTCCACTTGTCCGAGTTAGTTTGATTCGTTTGCTCCGAGGTCTTGTGCTTCGGTC
The DNA here is from genome assembly GCA_025175895.1 of Wurfbainia villosa. Classification (NCBI taxonomy): domain Eukaryota; kingdom Viridiplantae; phylum Streptophyta; class Magnoliopsida; order Zingiberales; family Zingiberaceae; genus Wurfbainia; species Wurfbainia villosa. The sequence goes on from CM045991.1 coordinate 31,133,975, forward strand.
GCGCTTCTCTCATCAACAATTTCTGAATTTGGTACACGCGATGAAGTTCCTGGACCTGAATCAGGTGAGGAATCAAAAAAATCGCAGAATTTTACTTCAACTTCAGGGACGATCAGAGTTCAAACCAGAAGATCAGGAAGGAAGTCCTACCTGATGTCTGAAAGTTTCTTCCTGCTTCAACATCACCGTCTTCACTGACATGTATTCTTCTTTGCCGTGCTGATTGAGGAATCCTTCCATTTGCGCAAATGCGAGAATAGTTCTTCCAAAATGATATCTTCAGCACTTTTTGGCTGATTCTCCCGAGAAATGATCTCAAACAAGGATCGACACCTCTGTAAAAAACTGCAGATGCACAGTCGAGGTAAGTGTATCCTCAAGAACCGCAACAAATTCTAAGAAATTAAGTTTATCTTCAGCTTTTTGAGAAGAAGTAAATCATCCTTGCAACAAGGCAAGCTGCACAATCGACTTTGATCAGTTTCTTATTTTAACAGCAAGATCTTCCACTTTGTGTGCTTATCTCCTCACAGTTGGCCACTGGGATTAAAGCACACAACTGAAAGGTAAGATCAGTGTCATAATAGCAACCATTTTAATATCGATTTCTCCCCATCATTAACTCTTCTATTTGTGTAGCAGATTTACATGAAGAACTCAAAAACTTCCATGCAAAATTGGAACAAGGAACAACCCTCACCTGAGTTCTTTTATCAGCCACCTTCCTCGGCAACCTCGGCAGATCTTGGAGAAGTGAAATTATATCCTCTCTCTCTCTCAAGCAACTTGAAGCCGCAATTTGCTCGGAATGATCAATCTGGCAAGGCAGATGGAAAGTTTAAGCTTCCCCACGCAGGCTCCCACTGGAATATTTAAATAGACTGACTCTAACAAGCATGGCAAACAAATCCCAATACCTTGGCCAGGTACATGTCTAGCCTGCAAGGAAAACATGCCTCAGACAACGTCAGGGAAGGAAAACAGTTCAATAATTTAAAGGGAAACTGCAGGACTCCCAAAGGGGAGATAAAAACACGAAGCTAGCAGATAAGTTCGCCATGGTAGATCACATGCCTCCAGGATTTGCTGCAGCCATTAAATTACTAAGTTGGCTCTGCACGCAGGATCAGTTTAACTTTATTACTTCATCATTTAGGAAGTAGACGACAGTGACAAAGTTGACTGAGTTCATGATGTTAAAAAAAAAAAAGAAAAGAAGAGAAGAAGAAGAAGAAGAAGAAGAGAGAAACGGAGTTCTGCAGTCGTACAGAGAATTTTCAACAAGGTTTCGAGAGCCCAACGGTTTGAAAAGAGAACAAAAAGATGAACATGAGAGCGTGGAGACGATGATGCCCTTGATTCTGTGTTCCAGTTTTGAGACCGAGCTGGAGGTACAAACTCGTATGGTATAATGGTAAACATGAGCAGGACTTTGCAGAGCTGAAATTGAAAGGGACCATGAGCCAGGGAAGATCCAAATACCAGCAAGAAGTTCTTGGAAACGACAAGGATTCATTCATCACTTCCCTGTCTTTATTTATGTATTTATTTTCCTCCTGCTTTTTTTTTTTTTTCCTTTTCTTTTCTCAATTATTATCGCTTCACGTGGACGTCCGGGAGAGGAGTGAGAGAGGGCCGACATGGGCGCACGCGCTGCCGGCGAAGGGTGGCGCAGCCGTACGCGGGGGCGGCTCCACCACCACTAATACAAAGATCGGTGCGGTATCCGCCAAGACAGATCGACGAGCCCGCTCCATTTATGAATATTGTTTTGGGAATGATGAAGCAAAAGGTCGATGCTGATGACTTCATCTTGTAATTAAAAAAAGCTTCATTTTTCCAGCTTTCATTGCTGTCCCAAAGTTGAAATCGTCAATGGCTCCACCATTGATCGATCGTTTTTTTTTCCCGATAAGAAGTAGCGTAGAAATTTTTTTATTTTTTAAGAAAATAAAAAAATAATATTTAGTTGGTGTTCCATCTCCATTTTCTTCTGAGTGAGAATTTTCTAAAAAATTAAAAATAGAAAAAAAATATTTTTCGCTTTATGGAAAACAGAAAATGTGGCTGCTAACAAACACCACCTTAGTATCGGTGGTCAAATTATCTTGAAATAAAGATCAATCTAGGATTGTAAAATTTTGCGAATGTTTATTTTTTAGTTGGATAAAAATAATTTTTTCGATTCATCTTTCCTCATCTACGATGAGCGACGTTTGGAGTGAGTGTATCACTTTTTATTCTAAAAGTTTGTATATTTTTGTCGATGATCCATTGATTAGGACCGTATCGATATTGTTAGTTCTCTATTGTTTTTGTCAACGGATCAAGGGGTATATTTCTTTATGATTTATTTTTTTTCTGCATCACTGAAGGATCGACGATAAAGAATTAGAGCGAACTTATTCATCTTTTATGTTTTTTCCCTCTTATTTATACATTATATAATAAACTTCTGAAAAAATATTGTTTTGCCGATCAGCATTTTTCAAAAAAAAAAAATTTCCAAAGGGCCCTTCATAATATATATTTTAAAATTTTTAGTGTTGTTCCACCAAACGCCTTGCGATACATGTGCTTCATTGACTTGAATTATGAAGGCCCAACCACTTTGTGCTATTCGAACAAATAATATAAAAAACTTAGGGGGCCAAATAATTAAATGCGCTTCAATGCTAGTTCTCTTCGTGTGGATCCATCTTAATCGTATATAATAATTAAGGATAATTTAACACTTAAACAATATGCACTTAGATAAACTCTTAAAGAATTTGATGTATTTTAAAATTATTTATTAAAACTTATATTTTTAACGACAATTTATCAAACAACGCTCTTGAAGTTTGGAATCACTCAAAAAACATCTCATACTTTCATATTTATTAAATAACGCATTTAATTTCCTTTTTACCCTTCAGAAATAGCGCACTTAATTTTCGAACGTGATACTGAGATTTAAATTCTCAACATCACGTTCGAAAATTAAGTGCGTTATTTCTGAAGGGTACAAAGGGAATTAAGTGCATTATTTGATAAATATGAAAATATGGAATGTTTTTTGGACAATTCTAAATTTCAGGAGCGCTGTTTGATAAATCATCGTACTTTTAATGATTTTAAAATCTACTTTTTTTTTTTCCCATTATTATGAAAAAAAAATGATGAAAGTTTTTCTTTGACGAGAAAATTAAAATTAAAACGACATATGTTGTTTTCGTTATCCATGTTGAAAAATGTTCTGTATGATCGTTTTAGTCAAAAATACTAATATTGGCTAAAATTATTTTTATATTGATGAATATTATATCAATTTCATTAAAATTATTTAACCTAATTAAAATTGATCAAATACTTCTAAAATTAATGTCAAAATGATTACTACTCTCATAATTATGGTATAATGATAGAACATGGATGATAAAATCTAAAATGATGAGTTATTAGACTATTCAGTGTTGATATTTTTCAATCACTTCAAAATTAATCTATTCTTCAATATCTAATGCTAATTAAAAAAAAATAAAACTAAACAATTTTGGTTAGAGTATTTTTTAAAAAATAAAAAAAATTGTATATAATAACCTTTTATTTTTTTAAATATATAATTTTGAAGAAAAATCGATCTCTATAGATTTTTTATGGGTACTTAAAAAAAATAAAATCGTCAATCTAGCAATTTCCATCGATCTGTCCCATAACCATTGTGAGGGAGGTAAATCGCAGATGATCTTTGGACCTTGATGTATTGGTCAAAGACAGTGAAGAGTCATCTAAGTCCAAGGAGAAGTTTTAAATCTTCTTTCGAAATCGATCCATATCAATTCTATAAATGCTATGCTATCTCAATCAATACGTCATCTCCGTGAAAACCTTTTGATGGACATTCAATAATTTCTATACGAGATATGCTTCATTAATTATCAAGGTAAATGATGATCCTTGATTTATTTTTTTATTTAAAAAAGATATAAATATATTATAGTTGAAAAACGAATCATGACGTCATCGTACGGTAGCTGAGGAGGCATAATAAATGATATTTATGAAATAGAATTGATATCTCTTCGAAATTAATCGGATAAAAAAAAAATCGAACACTAAATTATAAAATAAAATAAAATCATTGATGTCCAGTCGCCCACCCCGCACTCAAAAAAGGCATAAAAAAAATATACGCACAAAATATGAGGCGGCGGCATCACTTCTTATCCTCTCGTGTGCGCGGATGGTGCGCGCCACGTAGGACCCAATTGCTCCCTGAACAAAAGAGGATAAATTTCGGTAGATTCTGCCTCCATCAAACATGCCGCATTTGGATCCGAATAGATCTTCTTGCAATCCGCATCAAATATTGTGTTCGGTTGATGCTCCGCAAGTCGCTATCCTGCTTACATTTTTGTCCCTTTGCCACGTACGGAGCCATCCACATTCTCCATCTCCACCGTCCATGACATTTTGCTCCCGTGGATGATCGAGTGGCTAGCGGATGCGATAAATTTATCACAATGAATAAAAGTTAATCCTCTTTGGAGATTTTATCCTCTTGTTAATATTTATAAGATTCATACACCTTCGTAATTATATGATATCATCTACTTTAAATCTAAATTCTTATAATTTTATTTTTGAATTTTATTCAAAAGATCTTATACCAATTGAGATGTTTTTTTCATCTTATAAGTATATGATCTTTTCAATGTCTTATTATTAATGTGAGACTTTAATTGTATTTTTCATCCTTTCAATAATCTCCCCTTAAACAAAGGATCACATTGAGTCATTTCAAGTCTATCCGTCCTTAAAGTTTCCTCTATTTGATGTCCGATCCTCAACCTACTAAAACTCCATGCCAACTGTTTGATCCTTCTGACCCAACTGAACTTCCTGCTAATTGTCCAACCCTTCTAGTCCAACTGGACTTCCTGTTAATTGTTCAGTCCTCCCGACCCAACAATACTTCCTACCTAATGTCTGATTCTTTTGATTTAGACATGGAAGTTCAACTTCCTTTGTTTGAGATTCATGAGTTGACATGGACCATAGTTTTGATATTAACTGTTAGTGTCTATAAGATCTATATATCTCTAAAATAGTATGATATTGTTCACTTTGGACCTAAGTTCTCATGGTTTTATTTTTCAATTTTACCCAAAAAGTCTCATATCAATGAAGATATTTTTTCATCCTATAAACATATGATCTTTTTTATATCTTACTAATATGATTTTATCTTTTACTACAATCATGCACAACAATTGAATGAATCCTTTTGGATGGAACCGTTGTGGCAAAGGAGGGAGGTTCACCCTGTGAATTGTGTTCTTAGTTATCTGTGTCATGGCTAGTCTTGATTCAGTAGACTAAAGGAGTACAATCTGATTTTGTTCTTGCTTTGTTCTGGTCTTGAGACTAAAACTCGGCGACTAGACTCATCGTTGCCGGCGGAAGGTTTTCAGTTGGTTCCTCAACACCTTCCATAATAAAGTATAGATCCTTTGTTGGCTAATTACCCCAGATAAGTCGAATACTGGAGGAAATCTACTAAAGAAGAAGATTCAGCTAAATGACAAGCTTACATTTACAATGTAGATGATATTTTGTGCACATTCATAAAAGAAGGAAATAGAAAGATGTCTCTGTTGAACACGATTTATGAGACAAGTATATGAATTAACATTTTCTGCAGTCAATACTTCGACAACAATTGTTTCTCAAAAAGAAAAAAAAAATTACTTGAAACAACACTCTCTCATTCTGTATGCCTCTTGTGCCTCGAGAATTCACTACAGCAATGGGCAGAATTAATGACAAATTGGCATTCTCTGATAGAAATCGCCGCTGAAGAAGGATAGATGGTGCCTACTGGAGCTCATCTTCTGGGGTGTTTTCATCTAGACTGCCCTGTGCCAATCTGTAGTACAATATTCCCATTGTTGCCATGCATGCCCTGCTCACAAGGAACATTCTTCCAATAAGTTTGTAGGCATAGATTTCCACTTTGCAGTTTCTATCGTCGTAATTACACACGAGGCTATTTATAAACCATATTAAAAGACAAATTAACCTTTATGTTGCGTCTAATCGAGAAGGTAGCACAATTAGAGAGAAAGGGGAGATGAAAGTAATCAAGTCCCTTGTCTGCGTAGAACAAAATGCAATAGTGTAGAAGAGAGCCATTGGAAGCTCATTTCCCCACTTTTGATCCTTGTACATAAGTGGATGGAAGAAAGGAGAAGAGCAGAAAGGAAAAAAAAAAAACATTGAACAAACTGTTTTAGCCCTGCAAATCTTGAGAATGACAAAATAAAAGGGCTAATTTTGCCATTTTCTCTCGTTTCCCTTCTTTCTTTTCTCTTCAAATAGACAAAATAAAGGAAACCCCTCTCCTCTCCTTTCCTTTCCTTTCCTTATATTTCTCCCTTCCTCACCACTTTTCCTTCCTTTCTTCTCTTCTCCACTCAAGTAGATACAATATGACTTAACATGTAATTAACTTTCAGATTGGAATGAAATCTATCGTAGGACAAGCACTTAGAATAGCCTCTTTGTATCTAAAATTTGAAAAGCAGTCAAGCAATTGGTTAGTTGCTTCTCAACAGTTAATACAAGTCCTTTTAACCTTCTTATCTAGCAAATGCAAGACTTATTAAATCAGATTTCCTGGAGTGAAATTGTTTCCTTCAACTTTCGTATAAATACAAGTCATGAAAGTTCATGCGTATTTTTATGAAGGGAAGATTTCTATTATTGAGATGATGGTATTATAATTGGAATAATTAATAAACTAGATAAGCAAGGGAAGGTGGAGGAATTACATAATTGCCATAATGAGTAGTATTTTCCTGGGATCCATCCTTGAAGATTTTTGATGGCGTAACTTTCCTTCATGTACACCAGTGCGTGGTGTTGGAGCAGTTACTGGTAGAGTAGGCAGTGCATTTGACCAGAAAGGCAGCAACATCCTTAGAAACTTGTTGCGAAAGGGACCTGCAGCTAGTAAAAGTCAGTAAGATATGAATAAATTTAAATTACTGCTGGCTTGTGGAAGGTCACTACTTTAACAATCCAAGCCAATCTCAAACATCCAGACAATAAGATTGAGACTACGGATTACCATATTGACTGAACACCATCAGTGAACTTACTCCTTGGATCATTACATACAATTTTTTCATCCAAAAGAAGCAACTTCTCATTATTCTTCGTTGGGAAACTAATTGATAGATATTTAAAAGCTGAATAGTTGTAACATAAGTAGACAGTGAAGAAGCATGAAGTTGTATCAAAGGTTGGAGAGTTCCACACAGACTTGTGGAAACTAGAGTCCTGGCGATGAAGAGATTTGGAGCAAGGAGTGAAAAATAAATTTCAGGAGCACTGTAAAAGATGAAAACTATATTGCAGATAGGTTAGCGAAGGCAGCTTTGAGGTGAAAGGGTATGGGTGTGTTACTAGATGTATTTCCTAATTATCTAAGCCTACATCCAGATTGTCAGATGATGGAGGATTGAAAGTGAGGGTGTAATAATTTGCATTTTTCAGTAAAGGATGGGCATATCAGTCAGCCTTTTGACAAAAAAAAAAAAAGTTGGATAATGGCAAACTCCATGGTAAACTATATCGTTAGGAAAACACTGAGGTCCATTTTTACCATATTTCCAGATGTAAAGAATCTAGTGAGTGAATATATGAGCTTTGGATTGATTTGGAGCGTCGGAACTGAAGGAAAATAGGATTACAATCAAAGTCACTTGCCCAAACAGATCTTGGATTGGCTTAACCCTGTCAACCAATCCCCTTACTTCTGGTGACTCAGGACATTGCAACTCCTGAGTCACCATGTTTCGCCTTGTAGATAGATAAAATATACCTGCATACCCTTGTATACAACCATACATCAAATACAAGGCAGACTATTAGCCCACCTTTCCTTGGAAAAAGGACAGTGCAATGATGTTGTTTAAAAGCACCCAGAATCCAAAGAAAATGCACTTTCAAACCCATGAGTTTTGTTTATTGATGAAACCAAATATATAATAGGAATTGACCGTATGCTTAACAGTTGAATTCACAGATATAATAGAGATCACAAACCTTCAGAGAACTCAATGTAGACACAAAGGTAGGGGCTTCATCATCTTACCTCGTCTTGTGTACTTTTTGTTCGTTCCATCTTCATCATCTGCATGGTATGATGTTTCAGAGTACTTCCTCTCATTGTATGTTGGCTTCCTTGTAGTGGCCCCTGGCTGCACAAGAGACAAAATGTAGCATACTTTTAAGATTACTGAGGCACTTTGAAAGACAATGGATGATAGAAACATAAAATGTCCTATACAGAAGTTTATTGCTTCAAATAAGACTACTGTTAATATCACTGAGGCACTTTGAAAGAAATCGGATGATAGAAACATGAAATATATCATGGAATGCTGCATACAAAAGCTTATTGCTTCAAATAAGACCTAGGTACATCAAACTCACAGTTTTTATAAGAAGGGGCTCCTGATCTTTCATCAATTGGTGTTCTAAAGCATTAGGACTGTCAATTTCAATAATCTCAGATTCTGTAACCTTGGAAGAACCAGCTCCAACACTCGAGTTATATACTTCATCAAAGTACTTGTCATCTGTGGCTGGTAAAGATATTGTTGGTCTTGAATCTTTATCAGAATTAACTGAAGCTGTTCTACCTTTGTCTTTCTCTTCAGCCACAGATATGCGAACCAGTGGATCAGAGGTAAAAGCAGGAGGAACTCGGTGCTCTGATGCAGGAGAAGAAACTACATGATTTCCAAATACATTTTTCCCCAGCTCACTCTGCAAAAGTTAGACAGAATATAGTAAATGTTCGACAATTCAAAGAGCTAGAACTACAGTATTCTTACTGGAGGATATTTATCAGAATAAAAGCATCTAAGGAGAATAAGAATAAAGCAGTAACTGAAAAATGAAAGCAATCAGTGCAACTGAATCTCAAACATCGTTAATTGAGTCATAGTTTGTAGAGGGATGGATATATGGTACTTATGATGAGAAACAAGTAATTTCCAGATATAGTCTTCTAGAGATACATCACACAGGCTGATTGAATTCACCTGAACCAAAGTGTAAGTTAAACTTAGTCTTACATTGTCCTTGCTAATTCTCTAATTTCATGTGTGAATCTAGATGACACCTCAAATAGCAAATAACAACAGCTTCATAGTTCGATCAGAAATATTCTTACTGCATTTAAAAGACATAACAATAAATTGATGGATGATAAACCACCAAAATAACCAGGTAAGTATCATACCTTAAAGTATGAAACTCTTAGGTGATAAGATTAATAATACAAAGTTACAAGCTAACAGAATAATAGTAAGGATTTAAAAACAAGCAGGTTTTACCTGAATTATTGCTTCCTTAAGCTTTGAATGCAAGCGAGATCCTGTATCTTTGATACTTACAGGGGGCCATATCTACAAAGTGTTATTAATTGTCATGAAAAAACTCATCGCTATTTCCAGGACAATTTCTCAATTAAACATGCAATGCCGTATAATTTTTACTTCAGTGATTAAGCCCAAGGAATCATGTATATGACCCGATTTTAATCAAAATAAATAGCAACAACTTCTAGATTTACCAGTAATAAGCATATATATAGGTAAGTGTAAGTAATAAATTATTTCAGTCTTTTGCAAGCAATATAAAAGAAAAGACAAGGAAAATTCTATATGGATTAACTCATGGCACATGAAAACATACAGTGTGGTCTTCCATGTATCTGATCTGTCGAAACTTTACATTTGAGTTCCATCAGGAAATCCTTTTGTTGAACCAATATCTTCGAACTACTTTATGACCTTTCTACTCTAGTTAGCTTTAATGATTCATTCATTGTGCTTTCTACCAATTATTTTCCTTGCCAATTTTATCAAAATTGGAGAACCATAATAAATGGTGTATAGTGGCCTGTAGTTGTATTGAGAAAATCCATTGAAATTGAAACAAAAAAAACTCCATATGAACACCAAAATAATGGCCAGAATAGTACTTGAGTTCTTTAAGGACAATTGCATGGATAAATTGATTTAACCATTAGGCTTCATTTAATTTTTGTATTTTGACATAAAAGTAATGTATCAAATCCTAACCTCTAATTGCTAACTAATTGTGCAACCAAAAAAGCTTTGATGAAAGGCTTGCTAGTATAACTTACAGGGGTAGAACATGTAGGACAAACATATCCTGCAGGTGCAGTTTGAGGAGGAAAACTCTTAATATGTGAGACCAAGCAACTCGTGTGCATCAGATCTGAATTTTTAAAAAAAAATACAATTACTATTGAGAAATTTCAAATTGCAAGAATAAATATAGACATATAAGCAACTTACGCAAACAACCCAATCTTGTAGTTTGATCCTTTCCTTCTTCTAATGTAGCATTGCAGAAAGAGCATGCCGGTGGCCAATCATATTCCCCATCAATGACCCAATCAGAGTACTTTTTCACCTGAAAATTTTTAAAGAAAAGTGAAGTGGTCAGAGTAATTCTTCACCTGAAAATTCAGTAAAAGTCAGGTGATCACTCTTGAATTACATTAATTACAATCTCACTAACCTAGATATAAGTTTTTTTGTTAGAGTACGAAGGAAAAGATCACGCCTAAAGTTACCAGAAGATACTCTCTACGTGGACAATTGCAATGCAAATTACAACCCAAAATTGAGGGGAAAAATAGTTGAAGATAATCATGATTATTGTTCATAATTAACATAAAATACATCATTACAAATGACACGGTGAGTTTTCAAACAATTAAGAATATACAAGAAATTCATGTAAATGAAAAATGAAAAGATGGAATAAGAACCGTACAAAGTGAGTAATATAATCACAAATGGTATCAAATTTTCATTGTCTTCTATAACTCTAGTAAGGTTGTTTCTGAGAAATTTCCAATGTCCCTCATTAAACATAGAAAAGAAAATCACCATAGTCAATGGAACAAACAGTCAAACCACACGAGTAATATGCAAACCCATATGTCTAAATTATTGAGCAAAAACAACATTGTTAGTGATCATCATCATAATGCGTGTGCTACTTAAAGTCCAACAGTGCAAGCAACAGGGGTTAATATCAAGGTGTTAAAGTCTTTGAAATACATCCTTATCTTCTTCGCAAACTTGATGCACTTGTTAAGAAACTGCACATATAATTAGAGTCAAAAGGCCTAGATCCAACCACGGTTTTTCCATCACATGTAAGTGAATCATGATTGAAGAAAGAAACCTACTCCTTGACAATAGTAAGCGTCAAATCAATGTACTGGAACTTATGACTTACAATAATAATATCAAGTTATAAATATCTTGACACAGATACAGAGCAGCAGCCTGAACTCAGAATATCAGAAGAAGGAAACTAACTATTCTGGCTCCATATCATCATCTATGTAAAATAAGAAGGTTTTGTTGAACGATGAGTATAAAAACAGGGATATCTTTATGACTGACTTGCAACGTTAAACAAGAACCTTTATATGTGCATTTACCTCTAGGTTTTTGTGTCAAGACAATTTATGTAAAAAATAAAAGACTGCGAGTTGAATTGGTCATATGAAAGAACTGGTTTTCTGAGTTTATTAGTAAAAATTTAGTTGAATAGCGCATCAGAGTGCCTCGAGTTATGAATAAAATGGCAAGAGTTGTAATCGCAAAGAATTCCAAATTAACCAGAAGCTAAGATCAGCAAGTTAGCACAAGAACTCTTTTATCACAAATGCTCAGCTAGGGGGGAAAATCGATTGGGATCACAAAAGTTTAGATGAGTACCGCACAAATTTGATGTTCTGAGAAACATATACATTCTCCGCAGACTGGAGTTTTGTGGACAAAGCAATAAAGCCTAGTTGCCTGCAAACCAAAGATCTATTAATTCAAGAAAACTCCACCGCCCAAAAAAAAAAAACCAATGCACAACAGTACTTCTCCTTCGAGAATAAATGGAGCTCTCTGTTAACGAAAGTCTGAAATAACATCAATTGGAACGTATTCATCGATCAGATTTTCAATAATCATCTCTTAAAGAATATTTAGCCACAAAAATCTAAGCTAGAAAATCGATGCCCTACCAAAGTGATCCGGGAAAGAATCGATGCCCTGCCAATATTACCTTTCCTCGTCATCGGGAAAACATAGCTCAAACAAATCGAGGTAAAAGGGGAAATTTTATCAAACTCTGAACGCAACAAATCGATCAAATATTGAAACAGAAACCTGCCAACATTTTTTTTCCTTTTTTTTTTTTTCAGTTTTGCAAAGGGTCAAAGCCCAAAGGCGATAGCTTCGAAGTTCCGGACACGATTTTGAACGGCAAAATGACCGGAAAAAAAAAATTGAACCCAAATCAACATAACTACGCGGTAATAGCAACTCTATAAAGCAGTGGAATCGGATCCAAAAGTACCTTGCGGCATTTGCAGACAACCATCGCATAGATCGAAGATCCAGCAAGTACCGGCGACAAACGGAGTGAAGAATGAACGAATCACGCCTGGAGATCAAAGCGATTCAGGAAAGCAACACGAAGGCGGACTACGGCGAGATCTGGGATTGACTTGAAACGACGAATCCAGGAGAACAGATTTCATACGCGCTCGGAATTCGGAAATGAAATGAATTAAAGTCGCAAAGACGAACTGCGTGTAAACCGGCTTCCACATAACGGGGAAAAGGACGGGCCGTTATAAATGTCGATGAAAGTAAATTAATTACGATAAAATTTTGATATTAAGTAAATCGCGGGGAATGTCGACACGGCAAGAAGGTGGGTCATCGAGCAGGGATTTTAGACTCTCCGGAATCGGCCCTCCGTTCCAAAGCAACACTACCTTACCAGCGTCATCCCGTGGGGACAAAGCTATGATGGGTAAACTTTTATAGTTCTTGCCAGCGCAAGACCCCTCATCAAAAACCAGCGATTTTGGTGACAGTTATCGTCTATCGAGGAGCGTGGTTTACTCCTCGGACATCGTTGGCTGTCCGCATATTCGTGAGTTGCAATTTGCACCTTTGGGATCGAACCGTGACCTCTAATTGGATACTCTTACGCTTGCTAAATTAGCGACTTAGTAAAATTTTGATATTATTGATATTTGGATCCTTATTCATTTAATATAAATTTATACTTATTAACCATCCGACAAAATTATACATGCCCATGTAATGTATATTGTGTATTATAACGAAATTATATATATTTATAATAATTATTCAAGTTAATATTATATCTTAAATAATATAAATAAGAAAACTTTAAAAAAAATTATTTTAAAAATATGTGTTTGGGCAAACAGATTTCAATATTATACTATACACATTTTTAAATATAATAAATTATTATTATTCAAAGTCGAACATTTTAGTGATTTTTATGAATGGAAGAATCATGCAATACAAAGATGAGAGAATGATATGGGTTAATGATATTGGGAAAAAAATAAAAAAATAATGAGTCAATCGAAGAAAAAATAATTATGGCGTACCAACAATTGTGTTTCATGTCGAATTAGTTATTTGTAGGATAACACCTACAAAAATTTGGGTTATTAAAAATTTTATGATAAAAAAAAACAAATTGAAATAATTAATGTGTATCGCACTCTTTTAGTGAAGTAAATGAATAGATTTATTTACTTTTTTTTTTTAAATCAATGGATGAGCTATTGAGCCATATGATTTTTTATAGGTTAGTAAGTATAAAAGGACAATTTTAAAGAGAGCAGGTGTCAATTTTTGAAGATATCATGATTCTATGTTATCGATCGACCTCCTACATTTGTCATCTAGGTTATTATTTATTTTCTCCACCGATAAGTCAGAAAGTATTTGTAGATAATCTTGGTTATACATATAGATTATTTCTTATAATCCCATTTAATTCAGAATTTAAATTATTTTCTAAATAATATTTCATCATCACTGAGTCAACGAATTAAGATATACAACTCGAAATTTTATTATCTAAAAAATAATAAGATTTTTTTTTATTCCGGAGTTAATGTTTTTTTTTTCAAAATTATCCTTCTATCTTTATCATTTTAAACAAAAATACCTCTAAGTTTTTATCAAATTTCAATTTTACCATAATATAATAAAAAGTCTAGCATTCCATATTTTATTTTTTTAATATATTCAAAATTATTATATTATTATAATCATATCTGTTTTAATTTGATCAAAATTAATCTAACTAAATTAAAATTAATTAAATATAGATAAATTAAAAAAATATGCAAATTTAATTTTAACCGAAATCACTATAAATATTAGATTTGAATAAGAATATTATCTTATACAATTTATCTATAAATATCCATAAGCATATTTATTATCTATCATCCAATATCTTATAATTCAAGGATTGAACTATAATACTTATTTGATCGGATGATGGATAATAAAAAGTAGATGATCATTCCTAAATATTTTTTTTAGAATGAAAAATATATTAAAATATTATTTTAATAAAAAAAATGAAACTATAATAAATAATAAAGATGGTGATTTTCAAAAGTCATTTGTACGAGTAAACATCCAATTAATATCATCAAGTTTAGAGCTGGATAAAAAATAACACAGTAAAATATTAACTAAAAATAATAAGTAAAATATTAAACTAAGTTATATATTAAAATTTTCAAACAAATAAATTTTTAATGTATTAATTTAGGATTAAATCAAATAATATAAATTATATTTTATTCATCATAATTTTGATTATGTAATTAATTAATCAAGATTATCCATGATAATTGAGATCAAACGCACTCCAAGAGTCATCAAATAATGAGGTAAAAATACAGGAGCGAAGTGAAAAAGTTACTTCACTTTTATTGTTTTATGATAATTGTGGCAAATTTACAATTTGACTTTCCGCTCCGTCAAATCCAAATCGAGCCCACTGGATCGGGTCCTAATTAAGTAGCCAAGTTTACGTTTCACGGCCTCTCCTGCCCTCAAGCGTCTCGTTGTTCTGCGTCGATCCCCTTTCGACCGCCTCCGCCTCCGCCTCCGCCTCCGAGCTCGCGACGCCATGTCTTCTGCCCCGCCGCAGCGCTCCCAAGGATCGAGAGCGTCGTATCGTTATCAGAAGAAGTTCGTCCCCAGGAACAATCCCCCCTCCTCCAACACCAGCGGCGGTTCCTCCTCCTCATCTTCATCAGCAAATCCATCGATTTCTACTAGCAGCAACCTTCCTCCATCCCTCACCACCGCCCTGAGGGACTCCTCCTCTTCATCCTCAGGATCTAGATCTAAGGAGAAACGCGGCGTTGGAGGCAACTTCATCACCTACTTGCCCCACGATGAGGCCGTCGCTTGCGGCCTTAGCGCTGACTCCGGAGGGTTGGACGCGGTCGAGTCGCAGATGGTCGTCGATCTCCTTAACGACGAACTATCCAAGTTACTTAAGACGAGACCTAAGGATTTCTGGAGAGAAGGTTGGGAACCTGGTTCCCGGAAGCTTAGTCGTTTTATCTTCTAAAATGGAATATTATATCCGTTAGCCCTCTAGTTAAAACCCTCGTGCCGATTCCATATTCTGTTTTGTAAACATTTTACTTGCTTTTCAGTGGCGAGGAACGATGAGTTGCTTGAATTTTTGGATAGTTATCTGCAATTTCGGAATAGATGGTATGATTTTCCACATCGAGGGGCAAGGGGAGTTGTTGCAGGGGTCATCGTTGGAGAGCTTGAGCTATGTCGACGAGTTTTTATGATTCTCTATAGAATGTAAGCTCGCTTTTAGTGATTTGTCATTTTTGGGGGCTTCTCCTGATTCTTATCTGCTGTTCTTGTTGTTATTTATGACACTTCGCTAATAACCAACGTAAGAACCTTAGGCAGATATTTGATGATAAACATTGTTACAGGTCTTCTAACAAGGATCCTGGGGCGCGCCCAAATGATTGTCTCAGCATGAAAGAGCACACAGGTTGCATAGCTTTTCCATGGTCACATAATTTTAAAGAATGAGGAACTTCCTTCATCCATTCTTCCTTGTATAGCTCTCTTGCAGGAAAAGAATCTTCTTGATTTGCCAAAACTATTAGAAATTTGTGCTATCTATGGACATGAAAACGACGAGTTAACCAAGTCCCTGGTATGGTCCCTAGCATCTGCCAAGATGTATTCGTTATTTTTTCTTATTTACTTACTTTTCTCTTAGTTGGATGACCAATTTTTGTTGCAAAATAAAATTATGGTTCCTAAAAAGGCACTATAAGAAGTCTCTTACAATTTTGTATTAAATTTTAATTTTCTGAAAAGGAATTCAAATTTCCTTTTAGTTTCTTAAGTTTTCAAAATGTTTTTCTCATTTTGTAGTATACGTCATATATTTTGAGGAATAAATAAAATTTCAAACATAGAAATGCAGTGGTGGGAATCATGCAAGGGAGTGAAGCATTACCTAGAGTCAGACTCTAGTATTTACTTCTATACATATTATGCTAATTGCTTTCCTGATAATGGAAGGGGAGCCTTGGTACAATGGTAAAATTGTTGTCTTGTGACCTAGAGATTATAAGTTCGAATCCTGGAAATATCCTCTTGCAAAGTAAGGTAAGATTGCATACAATGGATCCTTCTCCAGGACAGTGCATGGCGGGAGTTTCGTGCACCGGGTTATCCTTTTACTTTCCTGTTAATGCCAATAAATGAAAAGCCATTCCTTTGGTAGTTACCTAAAAAACATTTAGTCTGGAAAAAATTCTACAATTTGATTCATTAAAGCACCTTAAGTTTGTCATCGAATATGATGATGGTTTGTTTATTGCTTTGTGACCTTTGTAACAGAAAGTGCTGTATTAACAGACTCAATGTCCTGTTATCTTTATTGTTGCTGATTTTTTTTTTCTCCATTGACATTTTACTCTCAGGTTATCAATGCTATAAAGGCCCAGCCAAAGCTTCTTAACAGAATCGATGAAGTGGTCTCCCTTTTTCTGAATATAATGCAAACTATGCATGAACGATGCAGCTCTTCTTTAGAGGTTTTATTTCTCAATCTTAGAAGTGTTTTTTTAGAAAAAAATCTAAGAAATTTTCTTTTGTTTTTATCTATATAAACGGAGTCTTCTTCAGTTGCTATTCATATATCTATTATCCATCTAAAGGGTTGCCCTTGAAATTTTTGCCATGGTTAACTCAGTATAATCTGAGTCAACTTTTAATTTTATTGATTAACTGTGACCAATCACTTATTTTAGTTGAAGATTACAAAGATCTCCACTTTCTTTCTTGCTTCTTAGATTAAGAAGCTCATGTAGACTTGAGTACTTTTGGTCTTTGGCTAATATATGATTGGTTGAAGAGTGTTCTATTGCCATTTCTCAGATTTCAAATGTTTTTGGTGAATTTTGCCAAAATTTAGAGTTAACTTTATTACAATGAATCTGGAAATCTTCTTTTTGTTGGTGTTTCAACAACAAAGCATGCAAAAAGCATTTGACTGATGTGTCTCTTAGGTATTGTTTTCATCGGGAGGACAAGAAATTCATGGATGTGGTCAACTGTATAAGGATTTTTTGGAGGCAAGTCATTTTTGTTTTTTGTTTTTTGTTTGCAACATGTTTATGTTACCATTCTAATTTATGTAAGATATTGGTTTTTAAGTATTTGATCTATCTTCAGGTAATGGATTTTATGAATGATGCTATCATGACGCTAGATGCATTTGCTGCTACATATGCACCTGCTAGTTTGTACTTCTCTCTACTTGAGATGAGGTGTCTGCTTTTGTTGCTATCGTGGAATAGACATCATGAATTTTCTTTTCTGAATTTTGTAATGTTATTTGATTTTGCAGTCATGGGGGTGGAGATATGCTTAGAACTCTAGCAAGGTTGCACGATTCGTTGCTGCCATGTTTGCAGAAAGGTTTTAAAATTATATCTAGTTCAAAGTCTGATACGGCATCAAATTCCAATGATATGGTCATTGATACACTTATCGGCCTAAGAATGTTGTCAGGAAGAATTGTTAATTTTGGTTGGAAATTGCTTAACTATTGCTATTTGAGTGATACTCCGATAGAAGATAACCTTCAGACCACTTCAAAAATGTTACCTGCGAAAGTCGAGGATCCTGTAATAAGGGGGGACATTATTCTTCATACTTTGAAAGAGATTAATGAGGAAATTTCTTATAATTTCTCTGAAAATCATGGCAGTGAAAGATTTCTCCAGAAACTTGAAAAGGAGTTCAAGATTTTGAACCACATTAACAACCTTCAAAGGAATGGTAAGTTAATCTTACTTTCTGAGTGTTATTGTGATTTGTCTAGTAATTCTATAACTTTGATATTCCATTCAGTATGTTGTTTGACTTCCATCTTCTTTATGCTGGATTTATTTCATGTTACTGAAAAAACAGTTTTTTTTTTCATCGTGCATTTGCCTGTAATTTTGTTGATGGGCATTTCAGATTTTAATTGGAAATGCGTTAGAATGCTTTCTCAATATGACCTGTCAGTATTGAACGACCATCCAATTGCATTCCAAACTTGTAAACTCAAGTGCTGAATTTGGAAAGGACTTTATCTGGGACATAAATATCATAGTTGTGGCTTGCATCATAATTTAGCAAATGAATTTCAGAGCCTAATTGCTTTGCTGGTATTCACGCTCTTTCAGATTCTAGAGAATCAGAGGTCCAAATTGTTGGTTTGTTTGAAACTCATATTTCTTAGGTTATTATCAGATTAAATCTAACTAATTAATTGACAAAGTTTGTTGGTTATTTGAGATTTTGATATGATTGTGGTTCTTTGATGGCCTGGTCAGTCACATACTGTGATAGCGCCCTAACATAAACTTGGTTATTGCTGCTATTGGAAAAAGATTCTTATGTCTGACTCCTGTTTAGCCTCTAGAACAACCACCCTTTTAGGTAGTGGATTCCTTAGGTAGATTTGGTGAAGCAGATAGTGGGTTATTTTGGTTAATTTCCCTAAGTAGGACAAGCTCTTCTGCAGGAATATATATATACACGACAGCAACGGTGAGGAATTGGGCTTGTTGAAAAGATGCATATCATTCCAGGAATCCCGTTTCTTTGCCAAAATTGGTGAATTTCTATGTAACTGGCTGCATTAGGTTTAGAAACAGGATTTTAGTTAATAATGATGTCTGTAACTTCGATGTAATTGTGTATTGTTTTTGTTGTCTGATTATCTATTTTCTACTTTATTTACAGGGTGGTTATATATGGATGAGGAACAATTTCAGTATTTAATTAATATTGCAACTCCATTAAGTACAAAGTCCTGGGAGAGCGAATCTACGATCCTTACCCCTTCAGTCAATGGAAAAGTACAAACCGATGAGACTGTAATTGCCGAGTCTAAAATTAGTCAAATCAAAGACCTCTTTCCAGAATATGGCAGAGGATTTCTATCTGCCTGTCTTGAAGTTTATAACCAGAATCCTGAAGAAGTGATCCAGAGAATACTAGAAGGAACACTTCATGAAGATCTATTATCTTTGGATACTTCATTAGAACAAATTCCATCAAGGAAACAAGTATCTGGAAGAAATGACAAAGGGAAAGGATTATTAATAGAACCTGAACCTAATGGTAACATCCCATCTAGTATGGGTTCCATGTCGATGAGTAAAGTTGAAGATGGGCCCATGTCGTCTTCTTTTTCATCTTCAGCTGGGCGATACACTAGAAAGACTGATGTTGATGTGCCTGATTCTACTATTCTTGATTCTAAAACTACCAAAGCTGCAGCAAAGACTGCAGCGCTTGCAGCAGAGTACGAATATGAAGATGAGTATGATGATTCATTCGATGATTTAGGTCTGAGTGTAGTCGAATCGGCAACTGAGGAGACAGATTACTTAACCGAGAGAGTTAAGCCTATTCCAGGAATGTCCTCTGGCTCAGAGATAGAAACTTCATCAAATTCTAACTCAAAATGGAATTCAAAGAATCCACAATTTTATGTCAAGGATGGGAAGAACTATAGCTATAAAGTTACAGGTTCAGTTGCTGTTCTAAATGCTCAAGATGCAGCTCTCGTGAATGAAGCCCAGAAAGAGATGATCCATGGTTTGGGTCGTGGTGGAAATATACCTATTGGAGCTGTTAGGAGATTGTTGGATGCCGAGGAGAAGGATAATCAGATATCTGATCCTGCAGGAGATTCAAGTAGAGGGAACTCGTCTCAGCGAGGAAGAGGAAGGAGAGGAGGTGGGAATCAGCACAGAAAGGATAAAGCACTAAGGAAGCATTTATCAGCGATGACCGGACGTTAGATGTTTCTATTTTGATTAGATGCGCAGCACATATATGATCAGCCAAATTGTATATAGATGTCCTTTCATTGTGGAACATGCCAAGCTTGATTATGTTTGTTTGGTTAGCTGCAATGGCAACTTCAGTTTTGGTAATGCAAACAGCACAAGTTAGCACTAACCTTTTGCGAGGTAAAGTTTTTTTTTTTTTTTCGATAACCCATTTTTTATTTCCTCTCATTCTCATGTTGACAGAACTATCCTTCCTCTAGGTCGGATGCAGACTTTCTATCGCACAAAACAACTCTTTTGGCACAATCGATGAAAGGTGCAGTCAATAGGTAGTGGAATGCATATTATAAATTCATGTTTTATGTATTAATAAAGGCATGCGCATCTGAGCTATTAACAACTTAATGTCGTGCCGCTGAATGATTAACATGTGCAATCTCTCTTTTATAAAGTGTTTCATTGTGACATTATCGATTCGACTTGTTCAAAATGAGATGTTTCACTAATCAAGTTTCAGTGATTTTTTTGAATAAATAACTGGTCCTTTTGCATGGACGATATCTCATATCTGGAATAACTAGACTGCATATCTATTTTGCTCGAATAAAGTTTTGAAAAAAAAAAAGGTGATTGTTTTAGTTTACAGCAGGACAAACCAGAATCCCTTGAACTTATAACGTAAATGTCTTTCCTTGCAATATTGAGTGTCAATCCCTGCAATAAAAGGAGTGGATCCTGATGGTTGGTACCGAGGCACAGGATTTGTGTGGATGAATCTACAACCAAGACGTCGTCTGATGAGAAGCATCCGGGACGACAAGCACTACAGCAGACGAGTTTAGTTGGCGGAATGAAGTTGATAAAAGAATAAAATGATAAGAAATAACATACAGTGGGAGCAATATAGAGACATATTTTAGGGTCGCTGATGGAATGAAATATATTAATTTATTTTTATATTTAATTTGTGGAAACAATGGCGAGAAGTATCTTGTTTAGCTTTATTAAGTTTGTTTGAGTTATTTAGCTCAACTAGCTTTTTATGGAGAGTGAAGACAGAGGACTCCTCTCTATAAGATTAGAGTCAATTTAATGATTTTTATCGATCTACGATTATTATGAGAGAGATAAATTATGAAGAATTTTATTTATATAAAAGGTTGGAATCGTCAATCTAGCGGTCTCTACCGACCTGCTCCCGTGACATCGTAAGGGAGGTAAATTACGGTGGACTTTTGACCTTGGGTAATGTCATTGCGTGAAGAAGGGCGGCGCCACTGCGAGGATTGATCGTCTATTTGTCTGAATATTTTGTATGTCTGCCTAGACCTCGCTTTTTAAAGTGCCTTATCCCAAGTGGCAAGCGTGGAGGTACATGTTGCGAGAGGTGCCGGATTCGAGCCCTCCTCAACGACATACAGGGTTCTGTTGACTGAGATACTGGGCTGACCCAGCGTTGCTCTTATCAACATCGCGGTACCGTGCCTCCAAAAATTCTCGAAAGGGGTTTCTGATGAGGGGCCGCTTCGGCGGTGGGCCGATCACGTTAAAAAGTTTACCACCACAGTTTTTAAATCACGAAGAATTCTATGAACTTTGACGTGATGGTCAAAACATATGGAGATCATCTCAATTTAGAAAAGGACTTTAAATTTCTTTCAGAATTGATCCGTGCCACTTCTATAAGTACCGTCGTATTTTAATAATCAGATCATCTCTAAAGACCGAAGACTACATTGGTTCTTCGTTGTCGAGATTCACATCGATGATCCTTCTACTGGAAAAATCACCTACAAGATCCGAACCGGGCTCTCCGATGCCTTTCCAGAGCCAACTTTGGATGCCGAGGAGCCCAGTGAGATATTTTATAAAAAAGATATTAGCAGGCGCCGAATTACAAGAAAAAAATATTACAATGATTTTCTTTTCGAATTAATAGAAATTCAGAAATTTTAATAAAATTATTAGTATAATAAACACATAAGAAATGGCAAAGTGCTTCTCATTTCTAAAAAATAATCAAAATAGAAATACCATAAATTTTAACTTGAATTTTCCTGAGGATAAATTCGGATAACGAAGTGCTGTGCTTCTAAATGGGCCCTCGAGGGGCCGGGCACGAATTTGGCCTATTTAGAAATGTTTTTTCTTTTTTTTGGTGTTTTAAAATTCTCAACCCTTGGAACTCGCTCTCTCTCGCACGATTCCCTTCTCTCTCTCTCTCTCTCTCTCTCTCCATCTCAACTCTCAGTCGCCGCCATGAGGGGTCCGGGTCTCTTCTCCGATATCGGCAAGAAGGCCAAGGGTATGCTTGGATCATGCCTTTGATGACTTCTCTCGATCCTCCATCTTCGTCGAGTTTCTGAGATGGAGTCGATTTTGCATCGTTTATACTATTTTTTCTCGCTTTGATTCCGTTGTTGGGAATGCAGATCTGCTGAACAGGGACTACACCTACGACCAGAAGCTGACCATCTCCACTTATAGTGCTTCCGGAGTGGTAAGCCCTCTCCTCGAAAGCTGATTTCTCACCTTGGATTCTCTTTCCTCATCCCTATTTTTTTTTTCCGGGATTGATTAGTCGGGGTGAAAAATCTTTGATTCAGTTGTTTTGTGTCTGTCAGAGGGAGAGATCTTGAGAATATTTTATTGGAAAAGAAGAGAGCGATGCTGAAAGGTAGGATGGGAGAAGGGTTTATGGTTTTTATCTAGGTAGCAGCACAGATTGTTAGCTTTAGCGTTTTTCGTTGCCTTGGGGTTTACAATTGTTCTAAAGCTAGTTTTTTTTTTGTTTGTTTTTTCACAATAAAACTTAACGTTATTAAGTTGTCAAATTTTAAACTAAGTCTGTGTGATCTATAATGTACAATGGTTGTAGGGTCATATGAAACAAGATGTGTATCTAAATATGAATTTCATGGTATTGAATTGTTCGAAAAGTATCAAAATAAATAGAAAATAAGAATATGTACATGCAGCATTGTTTATTAATCAACGGCATGAGACAGTTATTAATAATCAACATCGCTTTGGAAGCACTCAATGTCCCAAAATATTCAGCATGGCCTAGACGTCAATAATCATTCTTTCACACGAAGTAGTTGCTATGTTTTAAAAAGTATAGTTTTCAGAGTCACTTGATTGACGGTTCATGTCTTGCTGTAATAGAACTTCAACAAACTATGACAATTTGCCTCATTTTGTTTGACGGAATATAAATTTTATGTATGAGTTATAGTAATGGAGAGAATTTTTAGAATATAAATTTGACCAATCAAAAGCAAACCTCAGATTGAGGCATTAAATTAAGCCTATAAGTTCAGAAATAAACTGAAGCCATTAGAGAAGAATGAAAAGATGAATCTTTTGTTAGGGATTGCCTCCTGAAACTGAACAAAAAAAAAAATCAAACCAAATGAAATAGTAAAAATTTGGTTTATTGTTAAGTTTCATTTAAAAAAACACATGAAGGATATAAAAAAAAAACAGAAAAGATTTCAATTTTGGTTTCAGTTTGAATTTAAAATAATAAAAGCATTCCTCTCTTCATCTAAGATGGTCTTGGCCTTCCTCATGACAACCAAGGTGGGCCTGGCAATGAATTTCTATGGTCGAAAGCATTCAACAGTCTATTTCCCATTTTGTTTGAATTGTCATCGTAATGAATTAAGCAATAATTTGCAAGTGTAAGATATTAACTGATATGTATTTCTATGATAGATATCAACTTGCTCATTGACAATACTATCTCACATATTCTCTTATATATTTTACTAGTAGAGATATTGTAAATAGGGTTGGAATCTTTTTACCCTATTTTATTATGTTGCCTGAAGCTTATCTTTACAGGAACTTTTTACTTGTTAGCTAGCTTTCTTGCTGAGAACATTTATTTCAAATCTTTGTCTGTTCCAGTTTGACAATCTTTTTTTTCTTCCAAAATATGAGATCTCATACCCCCATCAATCAGGTGCACCTTCAATTTATGTACTGTGTCTTGGACATATATTATTTATTTTTGCCACTATGAGCACATCCTTCAAATATGTTATCAGTTAGTCATATTAGTGTTGTAACATTATGCAGGGTAGTTTGAAACAAATTTTGTTTAAACTCAATAACTAATTTATTGTTTCATCTTATAATAATTGGCTGTCTATTCTCATATTTGTAAGTTGATTGGTTTGTATTTCACCCTTAAAGAAGAATTTTAGATTTAAGGTTTATAATTGGCCTTCTAATCAGATTTTAGTTGCAGATCTTGCACAACAAGTACAATCCGTATGCCTCAACTATTCGGGGTGTAATTATATGGGTCTTATTCCTGACTTTTTAGGGTCAGCTTTAAAGATTCATTAAGCTTAACAAATATGACTAAGAGTAAGATCCATGTTCACTAACCTTTTAACATAGATTTATGCTGATTGACAATGTCTAATGCAGGCCTGCACATAGGATTGGCTTATGCCAGTTTTTGTATTTGCATCTCTTGCAAATTTTTTTATTTCATTTTTTTATGGTCTGTTGCTTGTTGCATTGCTTTATTCCCATTTGTTTTGACTGATTTTGCTTTATATGCTTGTGATTCTTAATATCTGCTTGAATGGTATTTTAACTGATAAAAGGCAAGAGTTGGCACGGATCCTGATGACTTCCCTTGCTGAGGTCTGCGGAGATGACTTTGATGTTTGACCTAGTCTTTTACATTTCTTCAAAATTTCCAGATGATCCTACTATGTGAATGTTTTCTGAAAATATCTCGTATAAATGATGTTTTACACTTGGCTTCATAGATCTTGAGTACTGTAAATCACTTATCAGCTTCTTTGTTATATTTATTGGCTTCTTGTGGCAAAAAGAAATCTCATAACTTGTACTGAACAAAATTCAGGGACTTACTTCTGCTGCAGTCAACAAAGGAGGACATTATACCTTTGATGTTGGCTCACAATACAAGTACCAAAACACTCTTATTGATGTCAAAGTTGATACGAACTCAAATGTGTGTTTTCTGCCCTTTTCCCTTGTTAAAAACACATTATGAGCAGTAAGTTAAGTGACTAATTTTTTTTAAACCAGATCTCAACAACACTTACTATCACAGACATCGTTCCGTATACTAAGGCCATTGCGTCTCTCAAGATACCTGATTATAACTCTGGAAAGGTAAGTATTGTTTCTTCCTTCACTTGCATCATGGAAAATTTTATGGAGGATTTTCAACTTATCATTTCAATCTTTCTAGTTGGAGCTGCAATATCTCCACGATCACGCAAGCATTGCTTCAGCAGTTGCTCTGAAGCAATCTCCGGTGGTCGACCTTTCTGCGACATTTGGTACGAAAGTCACTGCATTTGGCATAGAGGCTGGTTTCGACACTGCCTCAGGAAACTTTGCTAAATATACTCTTGGGATTGGATTCACAAAGCCAGAATACAATGCTTCCATAGTTTTGTAAGTGCCCTTAGAAAATTAATTATGTCAACTTCATGCATGGCCTTCTCAAACAATTTATCGATGTGGGGCATTTCTTGACCAGGGAGGACAAGTTAGATACTCTGAGAGCATCATACGTCCATCATTTGGATGAGATACAAAAGACCTCTGTGGTTGCTGAGATTGTGAGGCAATTCTCTGCGAACAAGAACATAGTTACAGTTGGCGGGCAGTACGCTTTAGATCCCCAAACATTTGTGAAGGCACGGGTCAACAACTCAGGCAAGCTTGGAGCTCTTCTGCAGCACGAACTGAAACCAAAATCATTTCTCACTCTCTCCGGGGAGTTGGACACCAAGGCTTTGGAAAAGCCTCCCAAGTTTGGTTTGGCTCTTGCTCTCAAGCCTTGGTTTGGCAGAGCTTCGTGCATAATTTTTTAGGTCTCAGACAAGAAGTTAAAATAAATCAATTTCCAAAAACATTTTAGTGGCTTTCTAATTTTTTCAAGTGTCGCCATGTACGCGGCGAATCCTCTCTATTTCTGAGTTGCCGAAATTTTCAATTTGTAATTTTTGCTGCCTAATCCTATGCAGCCGAGTGCTACATCAACTTCAATTCTGATGAGCTCATGGACTGCTATTGCATTGTCTTATGAGTATGATTGTTCTTTTGGTCGTAGCGTCTAATATGAGTGAGCGTCATGGTCCTATAACTTCGACCTCAAACTGTAGTCGCTTCGACCTCTTGCAACTGAACCGGGTGGTACCGTGCCTGGTCCATGGGTTCTGTAGATGCCATTAGACTTAGCCGCTTGTAGTTTGGGCTAAGCAAGGCATGGCGCAGTTTGTGGAAATTAAATTAAAAAATTGAATTAAATAAAAAATTCAAAGTTTCAGTATCAATTTGATTTAGTGAATTGCTAAAAGATAACAATTAGTTTCCTATCTGAAAATAATTTTGAATATTGATATGATGATTTTGTAAAGGTTAAAATCGTCAATTTAACGATCGTCATCGATCTATTTTACGGTTAGTATAAAAGAGATAAATTATGAAGAATTTTATGGGTTTTGATGTGGTGAATAAGATATATGAGAGTCATCTAGATTCAGAAAAAAATTTTAGTCTTTTTTCGAAATCGATCTATATCACTTTTCGTCAATTCCTTATCTTATTTTCTCTCCAAGAAATCAATGAATCTAACCATAGAAATCGTTGAATCTAACAATAAAATTTTACTAGGCTTAGATAGGGCAGTGAACAAATCAACGAACAAATATATATAAGGTCGTTCTCATGGATGTCTATCCTTACGTTCCGAAATCGATCTATATCACTTCTCGTCAATTCCTTGTCTTATTTTCTCTCCAAGAAATCAATGAATCTAACAATAAAAATCGTTGAATCTAATAATAAAATTTTACTAGGCTCAGATAGGGCAGTGAACAAATCAACGAATATATATATATATATATATATATATATATATATATATATATATATATATATATATATATTTGTCACGCTCCGCCACCGGACCGGGCGCGATCGACGCCCCACTCACCGTGATCCGTGGTAGAGTTCTGCCGGTTAGCGGTGAATCCGCTAACCGGCCGAATTCACTAAAGATCGTTGTTGGGCGATTCGGCCGCAATTGATTGAATCCGACCGAACGGACCGGCACCGACGCCGTCGGTCTGCAATCGTCCGGCCGCCATTCGATTGCCGCGAATGGCGGCGGACGGACCGGGATCGGCCGCCGGTCCATCCGGTAATCGGGCGGCCGCCATTTGGCCGCCGAATCGAGCGGCCGATTGTCGATTCGGCCGGCCGATGCCGGATGGGCCGGGCGTCGCCGGCCCGTCGGCAAAATCCGGCCCGATGGCGCGCATCGCAAACCATGATGTTTGGTGGTCCGATCGGTTCGCGTCGGATTCCGCCGCTTAACCGGCCGGTAAACTCTACCCGTGACCGCCGGCGTGGGGCGTCGATCGCGCTGGTCCGTGGCCGTGACGGCCAGCGATGGCGGACGACACGGTGATGAGCGGCAGCGCGTGACTTCGGTGAGAACGCGCTCATGATAGATCAGACGGTAGGAGCAGCGTCGCTGACGCCGCAGTGAGGATCGCGAGATATCGAATTATATATATATATAAAAAGGTCATTCTCATGGATGCCTGCCTTACATGTCGATATGTATCTTTATATATATATATACAATTCGATATCTGCGCGATCGATCCTGCGATACGTTCGATCGTCCGATCTAAGTGGCTAACCGATCGATAAACTCTACCGCCGGACCATCACGGCGAGTGAGGCGTCGATCGTGCGGTTCGGCCCGACTCGGCGGTGGCGGCGGCCGAGACGGCGGCGCAACGCGCGCGTGACTCGGATGGTGAGGAACACGCTTCGCGGTTGATCGACGAGAGCGCCGCTGACGACGCATAGGGATCTGTTGCGCAGGATATCAAAATCCTATATATATATATAATCAGATTTATTTAAAAATTATTTATAAAAAAAATTAAAATATTAAACAAACAAATAAACTTTACTTAAAAACTTAATAACGTTTAAATAAATTAAATTTAAATCAATTTGAATCAAAACAAACTTAATCGAACTTGATTAAGAATTCAATATCCATTAAACAAATTCAATACACATTAAATAAATAAGTTCAATTCAAATTTAAATCAAACTCATATTTTTCAATAGTTTAAACTTGGTTCAATCTAATTATCTTATCAAATAAAACTGGACTTAACTCATTTACAGCTCTATTTCTAAGTTGGGTACCGTTTATGCTGCTACAGTGGCAAATTTCAGTTCGTCATTGGATACTGCTCGCTGGTTTAAAGCATACATAATTGAAACTTTTATTAATGAAGGAAACCAAAAATATGATTCTCTCTCCTCTTTTTTGTTTTTAATTTTTTATTTTTAAATTAATGGATCCTCAACTTTTAATTCCCAACTCCCATTCCAAATAGAATACAAGGCAAGGCATATTATTGTATGAACTGTTCACTCCATCAGCGTCATGCTGCTACTCCTATAGTCCTATGGATAATAAAACATCTCAAAAATTACAGAAGTTTAATCGAGTAAAATTGCAAAAACTAAATCAAATTTCCAAGAAAAAAGTTCTGTTCTGGTAATCAATAAATGGAAAAGTAAAATCTATTTAGGCACCAACAGGTTCAGCTTCAGCTTCCATTTGCACATCTTCAACAGGTCTCTCCAGTTTGATACCCACATCCTCCTTGTAATCACCATGAACCTACAAATCACAGCAGTTTTTAAGATTCGAGACATGTTTGCATTTTACCGATTCAGATATGAGGTCAAAGAATTTGGAGTGTCCATAAAAGTGTACCTCCATGAGTTTTCCCAAATCAAACTTGGGGGCCTTCAGGATTTTAACTTTGCGGATGAAGACGTTTTGGAGTGGAAAAATGCTGGTTGTTGCTTTCTCAATCTCCTTACCAATAACCTCAGGGATAAATTTCTGTACCAAATCCTTCAGATCACATGATGATGCTTGGTTCACCATGATTTCAGTCATTTTACGACGAATCTGAGGGGGGGAAAATTGCATTATGGATCTTCCACAACAATTTTTTCTTTTGGTTTAAAAGAGAATATGAATTGCATAGTTTAATGGGCATACCTGTCTGATTTGGCTAGATTGAGCATAGCAAGTGCGCTTCACCTGATTTGGCCGTCTCTTCGTGAAGGCAATGCAGAACAACCGCAAGGTGTAATTGTCAGTGGTCTTCACATCAACATGGGCTTCAATGAGAGTTTGCCATTTTCGGACTAAGGATCGAAGCTTATCGGTTGTGAAATCCATTCCCTGGAAAAAGGAAACAAGGTTAAATATCGAGAGCATAAAATTGATCAACTTGTAGGAGTACCAGAAACATACCCAGAAATTAGTCAGAACATTCTTCCCTTGAACATCCTCTGCACGAAGCCGGACCTTCCTGTATGCCTGGTCCTCATCATTCTGAAGGTCAGCTAAAGAAACCTCAAACACTCTGTGCTTGAGACCATCAGAGGCAATCTGAAACAAATTGAAAGACAAGCTGAAGCACGTGCAAGAGCCAGGAATGTTGACATCGTCATCGAGCAATTTGCATGTCCAGGCAGTCGTCAACAAGATAAAAATACAGTCTTTGGATTAACCAGGAAAAACTAACCACATATAACTTTTTTGTACTTGATACCTAGAAACAGAAGTGACAAATGAAAACTCCCACCTATTGTTTAGTGAATCACAGGAAGTTTTCTACATGGAAAATAGTTGGTTTAGTGGATATATTATTGATATTCACCAACATAACAACCAAACCTGTTTCTCTTTCTTAAAAATTCCACATTTTGGAATGGTAGTTGGGTGGACAATGGCAGGGATTTGATTTGCCATTCAAAAGGATCTCTGAAACATGATTGGCTGAGAAATACTTTTCTTCACCAACCCATGCGAAGGGAAGGCACAAAAGGCTATGAAAAAGCTATGCAAATTCATAATTTAAGAATCATACGATGCATGATGAATTTAGCATTCAGAGAGGCTGAGGAAGGCAAAAACTTGTATTAGAATCTTCGCTCTTAATTGTAGTAAATACCAACAGAGGGGCAGGGGATTAAGATCAGAGGAGCCACCTGCCCCGACCAAGGCCCAATTTTTGTCCTTAACTAGATATTATTTTCTACCATGATAATGAATGTCTACAAGATAGCATTAAAGCTTTCCCTTTCATTCATGGCCAACAATATGGTCACACATTCAACGCAAGTTTAATTTCTAAGATAAGAAAAGAATTTTATTTATTTATTTTTTCAAAATGTTCAAGTAAAATATTTCACCCATCTGAGGGAACTTCCAAAAGACAGTTTCTTCAATCGAAAGGCTTCAATAGGAAAGGAAATCTGCCTTTCTTTTTGACTCAAATAAACAACAACAAAAAATCTTCACTACAACAAAAACTAATTAAGCTACTACATAAACCACAGCGACAACTTGAGTAAAGTAGCATATGAGCCACAGATATCTTAAAGGGAATGCTACATACAAAAGATGATAGTAGCATACCTTGGTTCCCTGAGTCCTCGAGACAAGGGTCTTCCCCACGTTTCTGATGCTGAAGACCGACGGAGCTTTAATATCGTACCAATCCTTCTTCGCAAAAGGATCAACTCTGAAACACCAACTCGCTAGATCAAAAACCAGGAAAGCTAACATATTTAAGACTTACAAGGGATATAGACCAAGGAATTTATAGAAACAATAGCAATGGAGTTAAAAAAAATTACGTCTTCTTCTTTCCGCCCTTTTTGCCCTTCGAGATCCTCTTGTTCTTCCTGCAAATAATCCAAAACAGAAACAAACGTGAGAAATGAGATCAAAGACATGTAAGGAGGACTTGTAGATGCCCGAATCCCACCCGACCGCCATGGGCGCAGCTCTCGATGCTTCACTCCGTTTGTTCGGGTTTCGGCGCGTCGAAACAGGCGACGAGAGAGAGAGGCTGCCCTAGGACGAAACTGATACATGTTATAGCCCGAGAACTGGGCCCTTGAAAAGGCCCAGTAGGCCCAATAAGAGAGAGAATTTTGAAATTGTCACTTTCTTACCTTTCTTCTTTATTTCCTCGCCTACAAATAAACAGAGGCAAGCAAATATCTAAGCTACAGCGATTTCACCTCTTTCCGCTGCCATGGCCATGGCGGTCGCGGCCGCTGCTCCTTCCGCTTCGTTATCGGCGGTCTCATCCGATCACAAGCCCTTCGAGCCTAACAACGAGGTCATCAGGAAGCGGCTTCTCCAGAAGGGTGTTTTCCCCACCCCTAAGATCCTTCACGCCCTCCGCAAGAAAGAGACCCAGAAGGCTCTCCGCAGAGCTAAGAAACAAGCCCTACAAGTACAGCCTTCTTCTGTATCGGAGTCGCAGAAGCAGGACTTGGAGGACGATGACCTCTTCCGCACCGTCTCCGCTGAGTACCGTGCAGTGAGGAAGGAGCTCCGCCGTAGGGAGGAGAGGGCGGTGGTTTTTGCCGGGAAGCCATGGGAGGGATCCAAGGACGTCGATTTGAGAGATCTTACGAGCGCGAGAGAAACGCTCGGGGATGGGAGACTGAGGACTGAGCACCTGGAGGAACTGAGGCGGATGCTTGCGGAGAGGAATGGGGAGCGGTTCCGGTGGTTGTTGATTAATGATGAAGTAGAAGATACGGGTTGTGATTTTGCAAATAAACAAGTCAAAAAACCACCGAAATCATGGCTGATGATTGAAGAGGAAGAAAGAATTCGCTTGCTTGTTGACAGGTACTGATTATATGCGCTTGGTCTCTTCTCTTTCTTACATATTCCTTTATTATATTTCTTCTCTACCTACTAGCACAACCTTTTTGTTATGTGAATCTTTCTCTCGGAACTTGTATTGGCCAATAGTTCGAAAATCTCAGATTGGCTTTGATTATTGGTAATGCCACTTCAAATGAAATTGTCTTTTGTTTGTTTCCAAATATGCTATTGTTCTTTCTTTAATTTGTTAATCATTCCATTCTTATTTATGTTTCTATTTCTATGTTGCAGATGGTTCTGAGTTTACTAACAGAATATATTTTCTGAACAAATTGGCTAGATTGTTATTTGGTGTTATAATAGTGAATGGTGTTATCACATTTTTAACCTAGAGAAACTCTGCTTTTTAATGATTTTCTGATCAACTAACAGAATATTGGGGAGCGAATTTAGTTATCATACGAGATATGGCCTTACATGAAGCATAATGATGGATAAGATCCATGAAATAACCTCAAATAGTTGGGTCTTAACTCTTCTTCTTCTCGTAATGCTAATATGGACTATACGTTTCATATGATATGACACATAATTCTTCATCAGCTAAACAATGGTTATATCATTTCTCTGTATACTGCTTACATTTTTAATTGGAAGACCAAGTAGTTGACTTTAGCTAATATGATCAGAAAGTTTCTTTGCTTATATTTGAACTCCTAACACAACCACTCTAAGCATCTATTTATCATGCAGTCTGAGCAGTTCAGACCTAAGTATGCAAGATTGGAAGTTTTCATGGATGATGAGGAAATCCGGTATATTGTTTACAGAGATGTCCCTACTCAAAATAGTTGAACGGCTGGGACAGCTTGGAAAGTGGAGTTCTGCTCTGTCTGTTGTGGAATGGGTATACAATGAAAAGAACTACAAGCACAAGAAAAGCAGGTATGGCATATGGAAGTGGTTTAAACCTTAAAATTGGTCCTTGCTTGCTGCAGCCATGCCTGTCCTAATTGTGGACTGCTTGTTTTCCTTGAATCATTATAATAACTGAAATTTTTGGAATAACTATGTGAATAACTCATTAGTGATGCAATCAGCTTCTTTTTACAGGTTTGTTTATACCAAGCTTTTGTCTGTTCTTGGAAAGGAAAGGAGACCAATTGAAGCTCTTCGACTATTCAAGAAAATGCAGGTAATATTTTTATTTGATTTCAATATTTTCATGCTCTTTAGCACTTTATCATTTCTAGCTGTATAGTTTTTCCTATTTTAATGATCTTAGGCAGATGGGCAGTTATATCCAGACATGGCTGCATACCATAGTATCTCGGTCACACTCGGTCAAGCTGGTCTTTTACACGAGCTAATCAACATTATCAATTGCTTGAAAGTAAAACCCTCCAGAAAGCTTAAGAACATGAATCGCAGAAACTGGGATCCCTGCTTGGAGCCAGATGTTGTCATTTATAATGCTGTGTGAATTTTTTGTCTGTTTACAATTGTCTTTATTTTGCACGATAAGTTAAATTAACTGCATTCTGTTAATTGTTTCTTTTTTATTTTTTGTTAACTTGTTTGTAGGTTTTGAATGCCTGCATTCCATCCCATCAATGGAAAGGAGTGTTTTGGGTGCTGGAACAGATGAGACATAGTGGTTTAAAACCTACTGGAGCGACATATGGTTTAGCTATGGAAGTAAGTTCCGGATGACTCTTTGGTTTAGATATCATAAGCAAGAAAAAATTTAATTTTAAAACTTGACAAAAACTCTTGAGTTCTCAATTTGAAAATCATTGTCATTTTGTTTATTCTCTTGAAATTCTCAACTACTTGTTAAGAAGCTCAAAAACTAGAAGTGACATCTGACTGAATGTTCTCTCCTTCACCTTAGATCTCTAAAATTCCTGATTCCTCATAATATCTGCTTCTAATGTATAGTCTTGTTCTAACTGCCAGGTTTTTTATCTGTTGCAAAAAAACATCAGAGTTCTCTTTAGATCATTTTTGTTTGTGAGACATTTAGTAGGTTGTTATAGATGATCAAATGTTTGAGGCTTGTGGACAAACCTAATTTATGGTTTACTATTGGGATGTAAGCCAAAGTTGTAATCTTGAAGATTTGTTTTATGTTTGCTGGTCTGAAAATTTGGATCATAAATCAATTGTAAAAGAAGAATAATTTTGATGGAGGTTCATTACAAGTGATAATATTTGATCATTTTTATAGAAAATCTGTTAAACTGTTCAACATACTGATTTGTTTTTTTTATTATGCTTTTTTGAAGTTGATACATACTGGAGGATGGAAGTCTTTTTGAACAATTTTAAATTATCGGGTAACCGCTGAAAGACTATATCTTGATTTTGAGATTGTGGTTTTGGAGCTTGGTTCGTCCATGGCAAATACTTTGTCATGACTAGTTCTAAACCCGGATAAAGGAGGATCGTTACATTAGGTTGCCAGCTAACATTAAAACTTAGATAAATATTATGCATGAATCTATATATAAGAGGATCCATATAGTCGATCTCACTTAGTGAAATAAAGAGTTGGTGGTTGTTGGTTTGGATCTTGGTCAAACTCGGTTAGACCAATGAATGGTGTGATTACTCTATATACTAATACCAAGTGGAAATGCGGGGAGAGAGAGAGAGAGAGAGAGAGCTTGAATCTCCTGCATCTTGTTCCTCTTCTTTCATACTCAGTGGTGGTGGTGCTTAGTGTTTACCTATTTTGTGTTTACACTTTATGGTACTGCATTCTGATGCTCCATATTGGCACCAAACATCGTTAGGACTTACCGATATACTCATCTCGTTCGTATTTTCTGAAGAGACACTTTCAACTATAGTCTTACAGGAACTGCTTGTTGAAAGGTCATGCTGAAAGCGGGGAAGTATGATCTGGTACACATATTCTTTGAAAAGATGCGAAAAGGTGGAATAACTCCCAAAGCACTAACCTACAGAGGTACTACGTTTATGATCTTTTTTTTACATCGATTCTGATGTGGGGGGAGAATTCCACTGATTTGATGGTTGCAGTTCTCGTTAGAGCCTTTTGGGAAGAAGGTAAAGTAGATGATGCACTTGAAGCTGTCATGGAAATGGAACAGAGAGGAATTGTTGGAGCAGCTAGTGTCTATTATGAGTTAGCTTGTTGCCTTTGCAACAAAGGTAGATGGCGAGATGCGATGATTGAGGTGCAGTTTTTTATCAGCATCTGTTCTATTAAAGCAGCTGTATGCATTTATACTAACTTATGCACAATCTTATCTTAGTTGTGTTCCACTGGAGAATGTATTTCTTTTATTTACTGATTGTATTTGCTGATTTTCATAGTAGAAGAATGAGAGTTCTCTTTCCTTCTGATTCTCTAACCATTTCATATGATATTGTATTGGTGTGGTAAAACATTTTCTCTGATGTTTCTGACTAGTATATATGCATCATGCGCATACTGATTATATTTGCTAGTTTTCAAATCAGGAGAGTTCATAGTCTATCTTTTTTTCTCTACACACACACATATTCTTGTAATTGTTCAATCAATTTAGCAATTGTCATGAAACATGTTCTAAGATGTTATTATTGTGCATCATGCTCATCTGATCTATTGGCTCTGGAGGTGTAGTGACTTTGGCCTTTGATACTACTAATAGATTTTGCAAATTGAACTAGAAATACTATATGAATAACATGCACTGTTAAACACTTTCATTTTGACAATTATAAACTGAAGTGCATAACACGAGAAATCATACTTGCTGTATGAGGGCAAATGTTCTTTATTTCTGTTACAATATATTTCTCATCGTGACTATGGATTCTTGCATGATTTGGTGTGCACTTTGAAGCTAGGACTTGTTAATTACGCATCCTGGACCTGTGTCAGCACAACATGGATATGGGTATGAAAACCAAGTCGAAGCAGCCACTCTTCCACGAGAATGAGAAGCAAAGCAGCCTCCTCTTCCTTTCGATGACACAAGCAATTAAATCCTCCTCCCATCATGAGGTCATTGAATTCTCGTCACAGAAGCAAGCAACAATGATAAAAGCTTGATGAACTCCTGATCGGAGGTGTATAGAACTTGTCTATGTTGTGGAAGGGAGTGATGAGAATTCGATGGACCCATGATGGGAGGTGTGATGAACTCGTGTTTGTCGTGGAAAGGAAGAGAATGGGTTATATAGCTTATTATATATATATAAATATTATATTAATAGTGCTCCTGTACTTGTATCCTAAATTTGGATTTTTCTTAAGGATTCCATGTGTCCTCAAGTTAGAATATATGAAATTTAAGTTTAACAATATTAGACGTAATGAGACAAATGTTAAGATAGGAGATAATGAGTTATCTAGAATTGAGAGCTTTAAATATTTATGATCATTTTTGTAAGGTGATGGAGGAATTGAGAGAGATGTCTTATATAGAATACAAGTAGGATGGTTGAAATGGAGGAAAGCGTCTGGTGTTTTATGTAATCGTAAAGTACCTCTAAGACTGAAAAGGAAGTTCTACAAAACGACGGTTAGATTTGGTATATTATATGACGTTGAATGTTGGGCTATAACTCGAGCACATGAGCAACAGATGAGAGTTGTAGAGATGAGAATGTTAAAGTGGATGTGCGGACATAAGAGAATAGACAGAATAAGAAATGTGAGCATTAAAGAGAAAGTCGGAGTTGCATCTATTGAAGGAAAGCTCCGAGAGACATGTTTAAGGTGGTACGAACATGCACTTAGACGACCAATAAATCCTCCAGTTAGGCGATATGAAACAATGACAAACATATATATCAAACGAGGAAGAGGAAAAACAAAAAAAGACTTGGTTAGCAATAATAAAACAAGATAAAATTTATTTAAGTATAGATGATAATATAGTAGGGGATAGAGCTCAATGGTGTAAAAGGATCCATATAGCCGACCCCATCTAGTGGGATAAGGCTTGGTGGTGGTGGTTGTTGTTGTTGTATTTCATGTGTCCTCATTCTTAAAAAATTACATCTGTGAGACTTGTATTCAACATGGGTATGCGATAATGTTTCTTTCTTTTTTTCCAAATCTGAGTAATTATGAATGCCTTTTGGTCTTTTATCTATTAGAATTCTTTGGGTCTTACTTTCAGTTGAACCCAACTATACTTATTGGCAAACATGCACCCTGTTTTTTTCATTATCATTAAATGGGCACCCCATTTGCTTCTGCCTACTCAATCTGCCTTTATTGTAAAGGTTTGGGCCAAATTGATTCAAAATTATATTCCTAAACTGCCATCTTGTATCCCATATACTCTAGGCCAACTTGGGTAAGCATGTGCATATTCTTACATTATCCTTTGTTGGCAGATGTGTAGCTTGTAATGTTCAATGCTTGTGGTTGAAATAGAAAGTAATTGTTAACCCATGGTTTTCCTATTTCAATAAATGATTTCTGTAGTCATCGTCTCATGGTGCAATCTCTAGATTTGCATGGTTTGGTGAAGTCTAAAAGGTTAAACATAAAAGATATGTAACTATGAGTGAAGTACTGATCTTTGAGCAAATATAGTGTTGCAGAGCAAATATAAATATTCACTTCTCTTTGATGTTCATTATTACATTCTTTATTAGTATTAATCTGCCTGCTTTAGTTCTTTCAGTACTTTGCTGCTATGTTATCGACCAATTATGTTTTTTCAATGTTAAAATTGCAGGTTGAGAAATTAAAAAGTCTTCCTTTTAGAAAACCTTTGGAGGTAGCATTCACTGGTATGATCCTAGCTTCATTGGATGGTGGATTCGTTGATGACTGCATCTCAATTTTTGAACATATGAAAGACCACTGTGCTCCTAATGTTGGAACCATAAATGCTATGCTGAAAGTTTATTCTTGCGCCGACATGTTTGCAAAAGCTAAAGAACTATTTGAAGCTACTAAAACCACACATGGTGGTTTAGAGTCCTCCGGAAATTATTCATCTCTTCCGCTGGATTCATATTCATATAAATCTATGCTAGAGGCATCTGCGTCTTCCCAACAATGGGAGTACTTTGAGTATGTCTACAAGGAGATGATTTTGTCTGGTTTCCAGCTAGATCACAGGAAATATTCATGGTTACTAGTTAAAGCATCCAGAGCTGGAAAGGTAAGCTTCTATTTACTATATTTCTCCCCAGCTTTCTCAGGTTCATGCATCTCATTGTGTCTTGTATTTAAATTTTTATCGAATAATTTTTCTTTTAACTTATTTGTTGCTTGCTACTACAGTTATCCCATATAGTACAACCTCTATTGTTATGTCTAGGAAGAAACCTTTTGAATGGTTTCATGACATGTACACTTATGATCTCAGACATGCTTTTATATTCAACAATTCATCAAAGGAAATTGATTAGAATCTTTTTCTTATGGTGTCATACTGGCTCAATTAAGCTATACATTCTGGTACTAAAACATAAAATTTAGATAAGGACATCTATGTAAAATGTTGCAATTCTTGAAGCAGAGACAAGGGTCAAACCTGGATTATCTAGTAACAATGAGGCACCTTTGCCATGGCCATGTCTTGTTTGTTTACAACTTTACATGCCCTTAGATGTCAGTTAAAATATTAATAGGCCTGAGTTTGCTAGTCATGTAATCTTGTTGCAAAGTTCCAAGTATGCCCTTAGATGTAACTGTATAATCAACTTTTTCTTGGGCAGATCTTTGTGGTATTGTTGTCTTTGATTTTGTTTTTTCTTCGGCAGAGGGTAATGTAGTTTTGGCTTATGATCTCAGGTTACAACTTTCAACAGTGTACTCACTTGCACTACCATATACTTGGCTAATTAGGTGCAAAATGTTTGTTATATCCAAATTGAAATTCACTGGATTATATTGTATGTGTGATGCACGAGATTAACTATAAGTGTGAGCTTGATTGCTCCTGTAATGCCCCCACGAGCATAACCAAGTTGGTACTCGGACGGATGCTTGCTATATTGAAGCAGGAGTCAATCTCCGAGGGTCTCCCTCAGAAGTGTGACCCACTCGTTCGTTTAGGAGGCCGCTCGGTCACCACAATTTACTTACGATGGCTGTGAAGTCAGTTGGTAGGGTGTTTGGGGTGAGCGAATCATTTTTTGCTACATTGATTGCTCTCATAACGGACTGCCCCAACAGTCGGACTCAGAATAAATTCAATAGATTTATATTTCTTTGATGTTTTGGCAGTTCATTTAGTTAATTTGTTCCGTGGTTTTACTTGAATTTTTAAGCTATTGTCGAGGTAAATAATTAAACCCTTGTCCCTATCTATGTAACTCTTATTTTAAGAATGTGGAACCACCACATTAATGACCCCCTCTGGCTGTCATTATCGGTGGAAGAGGTAAATCAGGAACTTAGATGACAAGTGCAAAGGAGGGAGTCGATCGATAGTCCAGAGTCATAATCTCCTCGGGAATTGATCCCTGTTCATTTAAGAGTTACTCCTTTGCACTTATCAACTAGGCTAGTCCTGGGACTTATATAACTCTTGTTATGCTTAGATAGGCAGTGATGACGAAGTAAACATACAAAAACTTGTCAAAACTGGGCTGATTATGCATAGCAAAGTTTGAAATCTTGTTCCAAGCCGGGGTTATGAATATATGGTACTTTAATCAATGTATTCGAACATCATGTTTCATGTTGCTAGTATATTTGTGTATTTGATTGTCCTTGCGGGACGGACAGTTAACTAGAGCAGCGCAAAAGTTGTTGCAATGAGTAGGAGTCGAATCTCGACGTGGGTTCTAAAATCCTCTTCCGGATTCAGAAGGTCTCCATTGCTCTGGCCAACGGCCTAAGGGATATAGTGTCTTCGTGATTTATCTCTTTTATGTTGGCTGTGGAATCAGTCGACGGAGGCATGGGGTTGAGCGAATCGTTTTTAGCTGCAATTTGTGCATTTGACTATATATATTCTTCTTTCTCGCCGGCGATTTTAAGGCTTAACGACAACCAATAGTCAAGTGATATGTTACTTATCAGCTGAAGGACATCGTTCAGAGAATGATGATCTTGGATGTACGACTTACATTTCCTCTGGTTTCTTTTCAGTGGCATTTGCTAGAGCATGCATTCGACACAATTCTGGAGGCTGAAGACATTCCTCATATTTCACTTTTCACTGAGATGATATGCCAGACCATCGCCCAAGGAGATTTTGGAAGGACAGCGAGTCTACTCAACGGTATGGCTCACGCTTCACTTTCAGTGAGTGAAAGCCAGTGGACCAGCTTACTCGAGAGGGAGATCGCTACATTGGGCATTATTGGGAAGTTGCAAGACCTACTGCACCATTTGCAGAGCTGCAGCCTCGTGATGGAAGATCCCGTCCCAAATTTTTTGAAGTCGCTGCATTTTATTGCTGATCGAAGGCTTCTGGAGGGCACTTCTGCATGCACAACAGAAGAGCCTGTTGCAGGTTCGGTCGGCGATTGGGAAAGCGACGGAAAGAATAAGGATTATCAACACGTCGATGCGCCTTGCCAAGTCGATGGCAGGACGACGACTTCTTATTCATGCAATCTCGTCGAAATGCTCGATGCAGAGAGCAGCTGGAGTGGCGGTTTGCAGGAAGAAATTGACAATTTGGAAAGCAGTTCATCTGCAGGAGCTCAAAGAAGCCAGTATTCCTGTTCCGACCACGACGAAGAGTCTTATTTAACTGATTCAACGCTGGATTTGCTAACTTCCGGAATACGAACACCTTTCTCAGAATTGCCACCGGCATCAGAAATACTAGAAGGATGGAGAATAAGGCGAGAAGACTGAGTATGCACTGTCATGTTAACATTATGAAAAATTAATAATTTATTATTATAATACTTTAATAAACAATTAATATCACACTGTTTCATTCCTAATAGAATTGACATTGATTGTGCACGCAGAGATGACATGTTGATTGAGACTGAGTGTGCACTGTCATGTTAACATTATGAAAAATTAATAATTTATCATTATAGTACTTTAATAAACAATTAATATCACACTGTTTCATTCCTACTAGAATTGACATTGATTGTGCTGGTAGAGATAATGCGTTGACAATTATAAGATAAATCGATAGTACTAAATTGACAATTAATTGACATTAATTTTTATCCCACTAAATAAAATTAATTATATAAATGCATTATCATAAAATTGTGTGAAAACATTTTAAATTACAGATAATACTAATAATAAGCAAAAGGTGGAACCAATTTGTTCAATTGCCCGCTTTAAGCCCATTGTCGAGGAAAATTTCTAGAAAAAAAAAATATACGACATAAGAATTTTACAATTGTGGACTATACATTAAGACTTAAAAAAAAAAAAAGAGCAGAAATAATAAAAATTAGCAATCATACATCCACGAACGTTGAATTCCCAGTGGCGGTTTAAGCACTTGCTTGTAAATCATCGCACTTGCTCATGTTTTGCATTAGAAGCTTGGTAGCTAGTAATAGAAGTTCCACCATCTCTCGTCCAGCAGCAGGAATAGCATCGCTTTTCTCACTTTTGGAGGCCTCTGAAGGATCGGTCGACTCATAAAGACTTTGGTAGGCAGTAGCATCAGATTCATCCCCGGACCAGCTGATCGGGAGCGAGCCGTCAAGGGCAGTCTTCATTTGCTTCGCCTGAGTCATGATATTGCTCAATTCTTCCCTTGTACTTTCAATGGATGAAGCTTCATTTTGAGCCTATGGAAGGAATAATATGGTGTTTCATGGATCATATTTAACAGATGAAACTTGACACAATATCATAGTACAGAAGCAACTGAAGATGAACAGATCAATTGCAAGTGCTCATCTATAGTACTCGACAATCAGAAGGAAACCAATGCAACTGAAGAACAGGTCAATTGCAAGTGTTGATCTACAGTACTCGACCATCGGGAGGAACAATAGTGACAAGTGATTTTTCATAAGAGCCAGACAAACTGATAAGATATCATCAAGATGGAAACAAAGGAGCAACACAGATGAACATGGGATAACGAACGAGATTTTTATCATCTCCATGACCAAAGCATGAAGGTGCATTGACCATAAAAAAGGTGGCACCATGTGTGGATCGGTAGACCAAAAACAAGAAGAAGAAAAAAAAAAAAGAAGACAAAAGCACTGTGCAAGTTTCCTAGCATTACAATTTCTTCAGATGAATACTCAGACAAACTGCTTAAGAAATTATTGATATAAATCCAACAACAAAAAGAAAGGAACAAAAGCAGGTTATGTAGAATCATCAACCATATATGTTAGGTTTCACTATATTGATTAGAATCAGCAAAAGCACAACTGCCAAAGAGAACAAGTAGCCCCCGCGGGAAGAGCCTAATGGCTAGCCCATACAGAAATTGCACAATAGGACAACAGATCAATCCCCTACAAATGCGAGAGTGTCGTCCCTTCATGCACTGGTTACTAGTCTCAAGGGCCAAAGACCCACCATGATTTATCTCTCTTATGATAGTCCGGAAGCAAACTGATAGAGGCCGCTAGATTGGTGGATTCCAACCTTTGGACACTAAAGAGAACAGATAAACTGTCAAATGAAACTCTCTTAAATAATAAGAGACAATATGTTTTAAAGAGAAGAAAAAAACTAGGATTCAGGAAGATCAACAGTTTGAAACTTGCCTAAAGAAATGCCAAGTGGCAGCTGTAAAAATTCTATAGTGAAATTAGAATTATACATAAGCATCAAATTTGAACAAGATTCATCTGTCCAATGAGGATATAAAAAAGGCCATATGGTCAAAAGCACCTAAATGAAGACTGCTGATCAAAAGTATCCATATTGACAGTAAGGACTAACCTTCAAAAGCAAAAGATGAAGTCTATGAATTGAGGAAGTAAGGTGTTCCAAATGTGCTAGGCTTTCTTGGAAAGCAGCATTTTCGATTTTTAATCTGCAGTAAATGAAAAATGATCATAACCTATACTAAAAATTGCCTCGAGAAAACAAGAAAAAAAAATTAATACCAAACTTAACTATTGTGGTTCACTTAAATGAAAACATTGAATCAAACTACACAGGCTCAATCTTAGCCCTATAAATGTTTTGCACATCTCAATAATCTGAGAAAAAATAGTTTTGCTGACCTTATTAATACGTTAATATGACCATTCGTATCTGTCTGTACCTACACTTTCATATTTGTAAATAATTGACAAGATTACCAATGACATGTAAATGCATCAAGTAGTTGGTGTACAACTTGCAACTCTTTGGTCATTGTGAGCATGCAAAACCATCATCCATTACTGGCATCGTGTGCCATTTTTTTCTAGCCTTTCAAAGCGCATTCATATACAAGTGCAGTGTGAGTTGTACTATGAGCTAAGTAGCTGGAAGAATTAACCACACAAACATGATTATGTATATTCACAATGTTTGTTGCTTGGCATCCAAAGAAGAAAAAAATACTAACCTAGCAAAATTTATATTAGTAGAATGCCTCTCTTCAATGTTTCTTGGAGAGCCATCTTGATGTTTGTGGTCAGGCACCATCCAACGCTTCAAGTATGTTTTTTTCAAAATATTCTTCAATTTCCCTTCTTGTTCACGCATAGTAATGTTTTTATCAGAATCAACAAAACAACTGTCTTTCAAACTATGACCGCTGTTCCTGCAATGACGAAATCATAGGAACTTTATTTGCCAAAGGTTTTCCAAAGCCGTAAGAAAAGTAGAACGGAAGAAATATGGAAAGGATAGAATCATATGTCCAAATACTAAAAGTGCCATAAACTAACAAAAAATTCAAGAATATCTTCAAGGGCTTCAGAGTAAACCATGATATAACACTCAGGGATCAACAACAATTCTAGAAATGTTCATAAAGCTAGACAGACATCTGAAACTCGAGCAATGGGGTTTCAGAGCAAACCGTGATGTAATTGTTCAGGGTTCATCGACTTCTAAGATTTTGTTCTACCAACTTACCTTTGAGGTAAAACTTGTCCGCCATCTGAAACTTGAACAACTCAAGCTTGTATGACCATTATACAATGACCAAGTATATTTCAATGGAATATAGAATAATTCTGTATTTTCTTTTATGGATGTTCTAATGCTTATTGTATTTTTATTGACAAACATTAACAAGCGAGTGATTAAATGGTAATCTAAAAGTGCAAAATAGGTGTTCTACTACATTTTGATAGCAAAACGGAAACTTTAGGGCATTTTGACCTGGATTAAACTTTAGGACCATATTGAAACGTTTGAAGAATTTTGGAAATTACCCTAAAATTATTGTATTGCATTATAAAAGGCATAATCATTACATAAGCATATATAAACTTTTATTAAACCTAGATGTACTAACTTGGAACCAGATGCTACCTAATAATCCCAATACCTTTCACAGTTATGAACAGTAAATATCAGCGAATGGAAACTAATAAAGATAAAAGACAATAGGCAACATACTCTTTTAATAGTTCATAATCTCTTTTAAGTTCAGCCAATTCCATGAGAGCGTTGACCTTCTCACTAGTAACCTAGGAAGCATAATAGAGAGAAAACGTCAACAATAGATGTATCAATTCTGGTAGGCCTGTGAATGTATATCATGTCAGGACAAATGCACGTTGTCACAACATGTTGAAGGATCATAATAATAAAGTTAAAGAGTGTGTATTGAAGTCCCAACAAACAGATCCTTGTTATTTGACATTACCCTCAATTATTTTGTCAACTACTACAACAACAATAATCAAGTCTTATCCTATTAGGTGGGATCGGCTAATTATTTTGTCAACTATCAAAGTTAATAT
The DNA here is from genome assembly GCA_025175895.1 of Wurfbainia villosa. Taxonomy (NCBI): domain Eukaryota; kingdom Viridiplantae; phylum Streptophyta; class Magnoliopsida; order Zingiberales; family Zingiberaceae; genus Wurfbainia; species Wurfbainia villosa. Next base: position 31,178,836 of record CM045991.1, read on the forward strand.
ATTCAGCCTCTACTTTTTCTATATATCATATTCAAGGTAATAAATCATCTTAAAACAAAACCTTAACACGTAAACCTAATCATACCGAAGGCATTTTATATCACAAATGGAAACTCATTGTCTACAAGAAGAAATTCAAATAGCCACCATAATTACCAACAGGATTATCACCAGATCCATAATAAAACAGCTTAAAAGAGAATGGATAATAGCTGAGAAAGCTAAAAAGAATGTTTCTGCTAGAGACCTTGATTTCCTGAGCTGTATGGTTAACAGCTGTAGGAGGCAATCAGCACATTTTACTATTTATTTACCAAGTGAGATAAAGGAACCCCAACAATCCTACATGATCCTGGAAGAATGCGGGTAAAACTTGTTGATTCCTCCCTCGTGGTTAGCAATATTTATAGCATTTTGATGTTTGATCAATGCACTTAAGTTAGAAATTATGATTTAACAAAGTCAATCTTAAGTGTGCAGATAGGATGATTTGTAGGTTTCATTGTGCATGAGATGATTTGAGACAACTCAATATGGACTAGGGACTTGAGTGGAGCCAAGAAAAATTGTTATTCAAGGTGCCAAACTATCGAGCGCAAACTTGAAGATCATCCGACCGAGTATATTTATATTGTTTGTGCATCTTGTAATGGATAGAGTATGATGTATGATAGCATAGGTCGAAAGCTTGGTTAAATAAACATATATTTCTTCTATGCCTTGTAACTTAATTTTATTATTGGGCGAGTCCACTCATGAAGTTATGTTAAAGTATCACCATCAACCTACAGTCATATGGAATTGGATATCAACTTTCAGGACTCAACCAATGACATAATTCGAGCGATCAGTTCGACTGAGAAGGATTTTCATAGTCCTTTTTATCAATGGCTCAGGTCCTGCACCTTAAGGTGCCTTACAAAATCTTAAGCCGACTAAGGGAATTTTTTTACCTGATTCAGTTGACTAGATGTCGTCTAATCTATTGGATTCAACCAATTGATTTTTTAATCAACTTAGGCTGAGGTTAATGAGAATAAAATGTTTCTATTCAAGTGTCAGTTGATTAGAAAACTTTGTTCAGTTGACTGGAGGCATTTTCAAGGTGAATGTTGCAGCTAGGTATATAAGCTTGTTTAGAGTTGTTTGGGACATTCCAACACATGGAATTCATTATTCATTCTGCTCACAAATGCCTCAAACAACTCTTAAGAGCTTATAATCATCAAGCCTTGAAAATTTTCAACATTCACAAGATCGAGAAGTAATCTTACTCTCTCTTATGCTCATCTATGTTCTCTAGGAAGAGACACAGAGGAGAAAAGTGAGTTTTGTTGGCTCTGTGTTTATTTTTGTTCATCTTTATTGAAGAGCTTAGTTCCCATGGTTCCAGGAACTTGTTATTGGTATTGTAAAGAGCAAGGTGCTTCAGTCCACTCTTGGACAAGTTTGTTAGGGATTAATCAGTTGCTCTATTAGTATTTTGTTTTTGGAAAATACAAATTGACAAGATAAGGACTGTCGAATAAGAGAGGTCTCTAAACCACATTAAATGTCGATGTTAGCATTATTTAATTTTAACTTCCGCACATACTTAATTTGTTTCATCTATTGCACATACTTTATTTTTGTTTCATCTTTAAAAACACGATATATCCAATGTTAACTACAACCAAATACCCAAAACTCCATCAAGCAAAACATGTGGAGGTTGAAAGAAAATTAGCAAAACTGTTTAGTTTCTATTTGTTGTGTTGGTACCAAATTGAAAATTATTTTAGCAACTAGGGCATGTTAAGTCAGTCACATACTCAAACAAAATCTTGTACCTTTGTTAATAAAAGCTTTTGCGATCCACCAAATCATGTCCCTAAGATTACACTTTATATGCTGGATATGGTTTTATATCCAGAAAACATGAAGTACACAAGCTGGAGAACGCCTTAAAGAGAAACTTACTTGAGACAAATTTCTTTGAAGCTCCTCTAGCTTCTTTTGCAGAGCTTTGTTAAGATCCCTCTCCAACATATGTCTCTCTTCTTGCTGTGATAATAGTAGTAGCGATTCAACCTGGAAGTGGAATATGGAATAAGCTTCATAAATTAACATTTAAAATATTTTATTCTTTCAAAATTTGTATCTCAGCATGAAAGTGTTGGAAACTGATAAAGGGATTCTAAAGTGGAGCGCAACATAAAAGTTTAATATTCGAGATGCAATATACCTTCTCTTGCAATGCTAGTGCAAGGGCACTTGCTGTATCACAAGTGTTGTCATTGCTATGCACAACATTACTTGAAGGAATATCAATCTTCTGCAATTGAGGAGAGAGGATTAATAAAGATTAAATCACAAACGGATAGGAACAATAGAGCTCTTTGAGATGTAATCAACAAATTGTTCATTATGAAGAATCATGAAAATAGGACCATATGTTTAAGCATTCCTTGCCTCCGCCTTTCTCATGCAATCATGTTCAGCCTAACTGAAGTCATAATCAAACAAAAAATATATTTACTTTTATTTATCTGCATTTGTGATGCACATCTTATCATTTTTTTTATTTAAAAAAACACACCTCACAGTGCTTTGTTGTATCTTTTCAGTGTTAATGGTTTCATGTAACTCATTGCTATAAGCTGTCTTATCGCATGTAAAAGACTAAAAGTAATAATGGATCACATTGCTACTGCCACTTAGGGAATATTTCCTTTTTTCTTTTCATAGAACTCAGTTTCTACTTTTGAACTTGAAAGATATAAATCAAGAAGAGCATCAGCTTTCTGTCTTATGCACGATTGAATAACACAGTTAAACTGACAAACCACAACAATTGATTGTCCATGTCTGCAGGAACTTCATCACAGCACTGTCTAATGACCAATCAACAACACAAAATTCATACTACCAAATATTTTTATCTCCAGCATTCTACAAGTGCTTAATAAGACCATGTCAAATCAACATTTTTGTAACTTATTGTTCACAAAATACCTGCCATTCTAAACCAAAAGTGACCATTTTTCCATTTTGTTGTAGGATTAGTCTCATAAATAAAGATAACAGAAAGGAGACATATGAAGTCCTAGGTTTTATAACAGCTAATAAATACAGCCCACTTTGAACAGGCAAAACCACAATCAGTGTTCATAATTTCATAGCATATCACCTGATACAATTGAAATATACTGGTCTGCTTAAGTACTGGAAGGTGGGCAGTGGACCACCTTATATTTAGAGTGGTCCACCATAAGCCACATGCCAACTGTAGGGCAGGGGATTGTCAATACGCTAGTGATGGTTATACTAGGTTTTCCATCTTTCCAGCATTATAGGCTGGTTTCATCAGCTTATACTTACAGCAAGGCATCCTCTACTCTCATTCTGTGCAAATTCTCTTAAATCTTTCAAATTCCTTTTTTCACCATTCCTTCCAAGGTGCAGGTAGATCTTGAATGGCAATCCACTGCTGTCTTTATTCACTATGGATAGGTATCCCAAGTTGAGGCATTATGCAAATGAAACTACAGTTTGCAGGCAACTACTTTGACGTACACAAAAGCCCTAAATAATTGAGTAGTCACAGGCAAGCAAATGGCAAGAAACTAAGCAATATAAGGGCCAGACAAATGAGCTGATACAAAAACCCTAAATAATTAAGTACCAACAGGCTAGCAAATGACAAAGAAACCAAGCATTCTTCGTGAAGCCAAGAAACAAGAAAAATGACATCGATACAGAATCAAAAGCATGAAGCCAGACAAATGAGCTGATAAACAAGAAGCCAAGAAAAATGACAGGAATTCTTCCGCGAAGTGTCTCTCACTCACAGCAATATGGAGGCCACTCAAGCATGGGACTGGTAGTGAGAGTGATAGGAGCGACACCGATAAGGAATCAAAAGTAGTTCCTTTTCATGGTAGAAGACATACACATGGACTGACAATGCATGGGAAAAGGATAAGTAGGGAGCTAATGGCAGTCATATCTAAGTGCTGCTACATGACATTGCTGTTAGGCTTTAAGTGAAAGGAAATTCGTCTCTTTAGAAGTTATATGGTAAAAAATACACATGCGACTTAAATCAAACCTCATGATCAGAAACAGACTGATCCAAGGCTTTTGTAACCATAGAATTAAGGGGAAATTACCAGCTATATTTCTTTTTTCTTGGGAAGATGCAAAGTAAATATGTCAGAAAAAATTACGTTCACTAATAATTGGTGCAATAACTCTGTTAACACAAGCAAATATGATCAAGTAATGCAAATTATTCTAGTATAATTTGGACAAGAGAGCTAGGTCTCAAGTATTTTTTTTTTAAATATGAAAAAAAAGGATTAGATAGAAAGAATACAAACCCTGTCCAATAAATGGGAGTTAACATCATTCATGACATGCACATCTTTGCATTCAACATCATCACATTGTTTCTCTCCATCAGAGGGCACTACACTTGATTCATGGTTAATCTGAGATTCGCTCAATCTTCTACGAACCTCAACAAGCATTTTGTCCATCCAAGATGATACTTCATCCAACTCTTGCATGATCTTTAACCTATGTTCCACATGATAACTTCGCATTGCTGATAATCCTTCCTTTACCAAAGAAGCCAACATAATCTGTATTCCATATCAATTTATGTTTCATAATACTTAAATTTTATGGTAAAGAAAACTATCTATGACAAAATCAAAATGCTGATCTTTCACCTGTCTTTTCTCTAAAGATTGTACATTTCTCTTCAGATGTTGCTCGATTAGGAGTCCCTACAAGTCCACAAAACATTAAGATCATGGTAAAGAAGATCAAGAGTGTTATGGATTCACTTATTTGTTCCTTTCCATATTTAAGGCTACCATTCGCAAATTATTTTGAAGCTTGCTAATTGAATTTCTCAAAGTATCCTTCTCTTCTTCTAAGGAAGCCTGTATGACACATGCTATGTTAATCAAACAGGAAAATCTGCTAAAAATTGAGAACAACAAGCATCATTTAATATGCAAGGAAAAGCAACTGTTTCATGAAAGGCAGTATAATGGACCTCTGCCCCACATGTTTGCAACCAACAGACTGTAAACCACAAGAATCAATTTCCAAGTTCAACAAAAGATTTCATCAGAGAATCATATTTTTCAACCAACAGACTGCGAACCACAAGAATCAATTTCCAAGTTCAACAAAAGATTTCATCGGAGAATCATATTTTGCAACCGACAGACTGTGAACCACAAGAATCAATTTCCAAGTTCAACAAAAATTTCATCAGAAAATAGAAGATAGAGAATTAAGCTAGTGCTTCAAATGACAAATTTGATAAGTATCTAAAAAGATGTGGTGACCTGTGCAATAAGTATGCCCTTGAGTGGTTTAAAGGCAGGCAGGTTTCAAACAATAAATGAAAGAACAATAGTGTTGTAATTTCAAGTCAAAATAAACAAGCTCAATTTAGCTTAGGGAAGGTTGGGGCATGTTCAATTAGGATGGTAAAAGAACATGCTGCTTCATATTTTGTAGGTTCAGTAAAAAATAATCCGAACATAGCCATTGCTAAGCTCTACTTGCAATGTTCATGAACAGGTAAAACTGGGTCTATAAGAGTGAACAGGAGTGAAAATAGTCCAATACCGGATTGGTCAAGACAAGCTAAACGGATTCAGCAATAAGATGAATGTCACACTTTATTCATATTTTACTTTATTCAAATTGATCATTCTATTAATTATGCACAAAGAAAAAGGATGTAATCTGAGGCATCCTACCATGAGGGATGTTTGTATACATGCCTACAAGTACAAATGCCATACTGGTTACAAACCTTGATTTGATCCAATGGAATAGGACTAGACATGGTTCAAATTCCATCCCTCACTAAGAATGTCAAACTCCAAATGGCTAAACTAAGTTTCCACGATCTGTAATTCTGAACTGCTAGAAAGAATAGTAGTTATGTTCTTCATTTGTTCGAGAAAAAAAAAATAGAGCCAGAGAGATAAATGGTTACCCTCTTAAGTTTTTGTTAGAACACGAACCGCCAGAAATATAAATAGTTGTGCACTTATGCTGCGTTTACTCAATGGTACAAGGAAGGAAAAGAAAGCAATGAAAGAGAGGAGAGGAAAGTAGATGAAAAGAAAGGAAATGAAATCCTCTATTCCCATTTACCCTATCTTCATAGAGAGAGAGAAGAGAAGTCAAATTAAAAAATAATTCCATCTTCCTCCAATGCCCGTAAATCCCTAGTCACCTAATCACCCACTGTTTTATATTGTTGCTGCTGGAGGTGCACTGCTAGGGTTAGAGTGAGATCTCACTACTTCCCACCCTTGCCAACGAGCTCATTTGCCCATGTTTCACCACCAAGACTACTCATACCTGCCTTTAATCTATAGATCCATGTTTAGCCATTGAGTCCTTATTTGTGCTCACCATCAAGCCCTTGCTTCCACTGCCAAGCTCCACCCTCCAATGTCCTAGCTCCCTTGATGCTCTATGAGCTGCGCTCACCGACCAGCAAGTAGTCCTCATTTGCATCTTATGTCCAGTCGTTCTTCTTGTGGCATGCTCCTCTGAAGCTCCAACACCGTTCACTCAAATCAGCTGGAGTGGACAACCATATAATTCCATTCCACGACTTCACTAGAATCAGCGGGAGTGGACAAGCATATAATCTCATTCTGATTCTGCTGAAGGAAATGCTATGTGCCCACTTTCAGGCGCACACCATTTTGCCCAAAATCAATTCCACAGAATCCAAAAGATTTCCTTCCTTTCAAAATTTTCCAGGTAAACACCTGAAAACACCTCGGTAACTTTGATTTTCTTTCTCTTCCCCTCAATTCTCTTAGTGCAAACACAGAAATGTTTTGGAAGAAAAAGAATTCTCACAACATTTTTGAGACGTTAGTTTTCAGTTTTGTACTTTTTGGTGTTAGATTGATGGCATGCTTCAAACTAGATTACGTTTTCATATGAATCCATACAGTATCTGTTTGCATATAATTTAAAGTAGCTTTTGATATTATGAAAACCACAAGACAGCTTTATCTGAAGCTAGCAAGGTGAAATCCATAGGGTACATGAATTTCTGAAAGTGCATGCCATAAGAAAATAACATGGTTACTTTACAATGTATTTGGAAGTGGAGGTTTCCTCATCATTGTCGTAAATCCATCTTTCTGGAGGATCATCAAGCAGGCAACTACACATGTCTAGCAATGGTATATCTGCAGAAAGCCCAGTATCTCGTTCTCGGATCTTGTAAAACTTACTAACTACCTGAAAAAGGATAAAATTGTATAAATCAAAGTATGAAGTCTACATGGAAACTATGGCCCATGCTAAACAAACCAGACCATTGCCTCGATAGCAATAAAAAAAAGAAAAAACACAAAGTGCCTGTCACTCTAGTTTTAAAGGAATTAGTCATAACAAGACCGCTAACTATTAAGTAATACTGAATAAAACTACATTCTAATTATGACAGTAGTTTGTAATAAAGCATCTAAGCTGAAACTAGTTTTTTTATAGTTTGTTAACAATGATTTCTACCACGAACTGTTGACCATAAAATGGCCACAAAAAAGACCTAGAGCATAGTATAAATCAGTAATGTCAAAGAAAAGACCACAATTGCAGCATGCAATGGTTAAACCAAAAAGAAAAACCTTAGCAATTTCACAACCACTGATTCAGCCAGATTAACTTTCTACCCACTGAATTGATCTCCGCGTCATCATATCAGTTATGGATACAAATACTAATGCACACAGCACCCTGGTTTCCTCCCTAATGCCAGCTTCAGTTTTGAATTATCTCATAATGATGATTTAGACTGCAAAGTAACTTACAAGTTGTTCCTCAAGAAAATTGGAGCAGTGCTACTCTTCAGATGATGCACAAATATAATTCTCTAATGAAAATTAACCAAGCCTATGATAAAAGTATTATTTCATTGAAAGTTCAGAGGTTTGAAGAACTTTGGGATTATAGTTCCACAACACATGCTAGTCACTTAGTCAAGAAGCTAAAATTAAACTGAAAACAGAGGAAGTTGAAGATGATAATTATAAAATCAAATAAATTCAAGTTGTTATTTTACTCAGAAGGAAATGACTCAGAACATGTCATTGGTATGTAATGTGAAATAAAATTGGAGACCAAACTCCAGAAGCTAGGTGAGTTTTTCTTTCAAGACAAAGTATAGTATCTCTAGAATAGTGTTTGCTGTGTAGAAAAATTATCATTTCTCAATCCAATTCAAACACGACCTTATATTTTATAATGAGATGCCTTTTAGTTGGAAATGGACAAATCAGGATCACAGAGAACATTGACGTTGGAGATCTATGTTTATTGTTACATTTGAATGATTTCTTGATGAAAAAAGACAAAAAGAAGTAACACCACTAAAATCTTATATTACAGTGCAAAAGATGAAAAACATTGATAGAGTGAGCAATTGTTAAGAGGTAAGACAATTAGCGAACGAGAGGAGATTTACCTTGGGATAAGATTCACTTTGCCTTTTTAATTCTTCCAATTCCATTTGTAAGGAATTATTAAGTTTTTTTCCCTCAACAAATGCTGATTCAAGTTCCACTAATCTACAAGAGATACCAATTACAGCTTAAAATGATATTTGTACCATATCAACATCAGCCAAAGAAACCAGCATATAAAATAGGAGCGTGATCCAACCATTAAAAGCACAGATCACCATTGTTTCAAGATATGGGTTTCTAACTACCTGAATACGGGCTTACCTAATACTTGTACATAAGCTGCTAGCAGATATAGAAACATTTTAAGAGTAAAGTTAACACAAATCAGAAATGAATCAATCAGAGTACGAGGACAACTTTTTGTCCAAATTAAGTAGAAAAGCAAGAAAAAGGAATAGAAAACTTGTCAACCATCATGCCACAGAAAGTCACACATTTGAATGCTGTATCTGCCAAAGAAACGACTAGTAAAGCTTCATGTATTTTTCATATTATCATATCTGCTTTTGCTGCAAAAGTGGAATTATAAAGCACCGAAGTTAGTGATACATTCTATAAGAAATTATCTTTGGTAGCAAGGTCGCCTGATATCACAGATTTTTTTCTAAAAGGAACACATTGGCAAGCTTGATGTAGAAGAGCATCTTTCTTTCTTTTTTTATTATACTTATTTGGTGTCCAAAAAACTAAGATTAAATACCAAACTAACAAGTATTTTGGATAGATGGTTGCTGGTTCATCTTTTAAGTTTACATCTAAGTGATCGAATCTTCAAGCTTTGAACCCCGAGCATATCACCATTAAATAGTATGCCAATGGTGTATGTGTACAGTATATTCCTGTAGGAGTCATGATGTTATATCTGGAAGCACTAGCACACAGAGCACTGAAGCGATTTACTGTAAGACATTGCATTTTCAAAGTCATATTATGTAGAACATTGTATAGCCTATTATGTGAAGGTCAGTTTGTAGGCTCAAATAAAAGTCATCAAAACACACACCCGTAGGAGGCCTTCTCAAAATGTAAGAATCAGATGTAATTGAAAGGCTAGGATAATCTGTAACCAAAAGAGGGGGGAAAAAACTTTTCTTGTTCAAAGGAATTTATACTGAAGAGTAATTCGTAACAGCACAAGTTTCACAGTTTTTATGACTTGCATGATGATGTCAATTTCTTCGAAACTTTATCCCGTGACTATTAGTATGCATTCATTTTGACATTAAACCAATAAGAAACAGATGAAATACTTCTTCTCAAAATGATTTATTTTTTCTGACATAGCTTCTTCATGCTCTTTAGCCTTCTCAGCCTGTCAAAATTATACAATATATAGTGTCAAAGTATTATTTCTATTTATATCAAAAGTAGCAATAAAAAAACGAGAAAAACAATGAGGTTAGAACCTCCATTAGGGAGTTATCTCGTTCAGCAAAAGCAGCTACCACACAACCTTGAAAAAATTTCACTTGTTTCTCTGCTTCCTTGTTCTGCCAATCAATGTTAGAAAGCTAGGAAACTTTAAAGAAGCACAAGAACCATTCATGTCAATGAATTTTGATTCACTTAAAAGATTTGACTTAAAGCAAATATTTTATACAGGAAGAAAAATAAAAAATATCACAGTTCTGAGAAAATATTAAATGCTAGACTACCTCTGTATTGATGCAACCTGCGAATCAATGGTTCAAAAAGTTTTGGATAAAAAAATTGAATTGAATTTTAAATTATAATTAAATTTGGAATTATATGTGGTGTTTAACACCATTTAAAGTTATTTGGTAGTCTGCAATTTCAGAGAAAAAGGTTTAGTATTCGACTTTTTTTTGGTAGACTTTTCTGTTTATTAATTTCCTAAGTTGTCAAATCTTATGAAGTGAGTTTTTTTTTTACCCCATTCGATTAATTGTATTTTCCAAATTTAATTAGGGTTGGCACCATTAAAAAGACCAAAATTCCAAAACTCCCTCATAAATTATTTTTACACACACACACACTTTTAGTTTAGCCTCTTTAATAATTTTTTAAGATGAAAATAAAACCACATTAATGAATTTTTTAGTGATGTAATATGGCTGCCACACTTAGTGCTAGACATGATATACATCCATCATCCATGTATATGAGCATCATTATCTGAAGTCTCAGATCTGTTTTTGGCCTGATTTGCTAATCAAACACAAAGTTTCTTTTACAGGATAAAAATACATGAGATTAAATTGATCGACATAGACACATATTGATTAAATTGAATTTTGGGAATTTACTAATCCTATTATTCAGGAACTTACTAATTTTAATTTTTTTCATCATAGTATATATGATTATAGAAAACAAAAATTGCCTGCTCTATCTAAGAGGCATGGGCACTATCATCATCTCAACAGCAATTGAACAGGGCATTATGCTACCTTATTTGTCTGATCTACAAGTCATATCAAATTTCAAAACTTTGCCGTTTACATATCAACCATTACAAAAGGATGCAATTCCTAATGATGGAAATAAATAAATAGCTTTTAGTATGCGACCACAAATTAGATGAATATCAAATATTAGATTAGGATATGTAGGATCTGTCTATTGGAATGAGAAATTCCTACAAGATTGATGAAATATATATCAGTGATTTAAAATTCAAGTTATGTCCTTCCCGAATTAGTCAAATGTAATTTTTGCTAAATATTGGAGCAACACTATTTTGCTTCATGTAATCAGTTGTTCTTTTAAATTCCAATATGAACCCTAGGTTGAAAGGTCATGCCAACATTCATCCTAATCCCTAAATGCCAACCAGAATATTCAGTGTCATCAGGACCTCAATGTTTTGAGAAAGTTTTTGAACAATAGAGCACCATGTCTACAGGTTCTAAATGGAAGCAAGTATAGGAATGATTGCATTTTTACCTAATGCATTGACATTTGTCCTATATATGAACCATATCAGATTAGATAGAGGATAGAGCACTTTTACTATTTAAGAACCCTGTCAACTACACTAAGCTTCAAAATAATCATATTGCAAATTACTTAATACTGTTTTGATAGAGTAAATAGGTACCTTTATAACTTCAGCAGCATGTAAATCAGCTAGCTGGCTCTGAAAGTAAATAATAATAAAGAATAAGCAAAAATATTATCAAATTTATTATTCACGAGACAAAATATCACGAACCTTTATGTGATAAGCTTCAGAAAGCTCCTCTTGAAGGTTCTGCTTCTCTCTAATACATCCGGCCAATTTCTTCTTCAAGTCCTCAATTTCCTGCTCTAAACCAGCTGTCCTGATAAGGGTTCCAGACAGCTGAAACTGATATTAATGAAAACCCCAAGCACCAAGCAAACTATGGGCTAAAAGATAATAATCATTCAATGCACCTCTGAAAATGCATTCGAGTTGCTACTGCAAGATAACCAGGACCAGCTTGTTGCATGCACAACTGCTCAATATCCTTCCTAAGTTGATCGCGCTCTTCAAAATACAGGTTACATGTATGCTGTTAATAAATTTAAGACTAACAGGAAGAAATCAAACTGTAGACAGCAACAATGTAACTAGTCCATACTCATTCATTTTAACGCAATATTTTCACATATTACTAACATGAATACTACACATATAGGCACATCTTTAGCCAGATGCAGTGTCATGTATCACCCATCATCAAAGAGGATGAATCCACACTAGACAACTTTTGAAGTTTCCAGTAGGTTGAACTGAGCAAAGTTTGAATTACAAATGAAATTTAATCTATTACAAAATACAATGGTTTCACACGCCAAAATTTGATGAATCAATAATGAAGATAAATTGATTAGTGGTAGAAAGATCAAAGATCAGCTGAAGAATGAAGTTGAGAACAATAAGGTCAATGAGGGACACAATATATTATATAAATGCATGTAAAAGTTAAGATCATACCATATTGAAGCTGTTCGATCTGGTACCGTAGAGCATGCTCATTGTTTCCGCTCTCATCCATTACTGACAAAAGTATATGGAAAGTATTATCTTCCTTCTAACAACTAAAAATAAAATATAATGCCATATTTGTAGGACCCTGAATGTAGATGGAACTGAGACACTAGTAGCATAGGATATTCTACTAACCAAAAATAAAACATTTGGAAACAACTAAACTATAAAATGTAGATTTGAATAACATAAAAGGTTGAGATGACCACTGAAATCTCCAAGCTGTACAAGAGTTCAAAATGAAACAAAAAATAAACAAATATCCTTTTAGACCTTTCGCACTGGCAATTAGAAAGTTAAATCTTTTGTCATTGGTTGTAATTGAAATTTAAGCATCGTGTATATCTTTGCTACCTTTTAAATCCCATAGTTTATTGAATTACTTACCAGACTTCAAAATCACTTATAAGTTTACATACATCAGATGCAATTAGACTTCAAAATTTTACTTTATTATTAGAAGAGGATCATTGATTTTCTTGCAAAAGGAAAATTAATAAGCACATTAAAATTCTACTCAAATGACAAAATAAACTACAGTTCAAGTGGTTTTGTTATTAGAATATCACCTATAAGAGACGTTGGCAGTTGCAATACACTATACACTAATGTAACTTCTAGCCATCAATTTATAAGCTAAATGAAAGTTATTAAATTATTACCTTATCAATGATTCAGGACATATACTCAACGTTGCAGTTTTTGTATAATTACCCATAACTATAATACACATTAACTTGAAAAAGACAGTGACGTCAGGAACAAATTACGATGGATTAAAACGTTTTATAATCTTTAAGTCGAGAAAAAGAAACTGAAAGGCTGTGATCAAAAATGGACCAAAGGACAGAAAATTCTGTTTTACAGCTGAAGATAGTTTCCCTAAAAATTCCTATCCTAATTTGTAGCAGTGGGTAATCCTTCACAACTTCAAGAGCCCTTCTCTGGGTGTTCTAGTTCTTGGGATCTACAGAGACCCTAGTTCAATAAACAACCCAAACAAGTACAAGCCGGCGCGTTGATCGTATGAATAACTGATAAACAATTACTTTACGATAAAGCACAGGAAGATTCCTCTCTAGTCTGTTTTTGGTTTGCTTCCCAGAAACGAGTCTTGGTAACAACATCCGTACGAGCCGAAGAATAGAGTAAGGGATGAAAGGGAGAGTGAAACAAGGATAAAAGGAGATCGATTTCCTCCCCAAACCGTCGGCGTATACCGGCGGACTCACCGGAGGAAAGGGGGGAACGGAAAGAGGGAAGGAAACTGAAGAGGACTTACCAGGCACGAAAGCGATGGGGAGAACGATCTCGCAGACGAAGAGGAGGAATCGGCAGGAACGCAAGATGAGCGCGTGACGAAACTTCCATATTCATCTTTAAACATATCTGTTGAATTATAGCCCATGGGCTTAACCGAATAATGGGCTCACTAAGCTGGCCCATTAACTCGACGACCGAATCGCCTGCCACGAACCAGTCATCGTCCCACGAGCGTCGCGCTCCCTGCGGTGACGAGTCACCCGCCCAGGCCCTGCCTCTCGACGTGGCGTCCATGCACGCAAGCTCCTCGCGCGACCCACGCATGTCCCGGTCGCCCTTCTCCTCGTCCATCCGCATTCTTATGCCCTCCCTTTCTTCCATTCCTCGACCTATCCCTGCATGTACACGGTGAGCAGAGAGAGAGAGAGAGAGGACGGCACGAGATGATGTCTTCGAGAGCTCTGGTTCTGATCGGGCTGACGGTCATTCTGTGCACCCTTGCGACGGCTGAAAATGGAGACGACGTCCACCACTTGCAGAAGTTCACTCCGCTCGTGCCCAAAGAGAGCAGGAGAATCCTGGCACTGTCCGAGTCGGGGATGATAACGGCCGTCGACGTGCACGACGGTTACACGGACGCTTATCACCTCCAGTTCATCACCATGGAGCCTGGTTCAATCTTCCTCCCTGTGCTCCTCCATACTGACATGGCCTTCTATGTTCACACTGGTATTTATCGGTTTCTTCAGTCTCTTGATTTCTCTCTGCGTGCAGGCATGTGTGCTCTGAAAGCTTTCGACCTTTCGTGTGCAGGTAGAGGAAGAGTGACCTTCATCAGCGAGGACGGTGACGAAGAAGAGATGGAGGTCGTCCGCGGCGACGTTTACAGGCTCGAGCAAGGTACCACCTTCTACGTGAAAAGCCACCCCGATCCAGAGAGAGAGCGGCTCCGGATTCATGCCATCTTTGACACTTCAGAGATTGATAGTTACAGTCCCTTGGTAGGTTCATAGATCGATCTTTTGGCATAGTTGACTAGGCTAACCGCTTCTTGGTTGCAGGGGCTTTCTGCAGGAGCTTACTCGAATGTTAGCGACTTGGTTCGAGGATTCGATGACAGCGTTCTTCAGATGGGTTTTGGGGTACCTTGACTTGAACTTATGACAAGATTTGGATTTGCCATATGTGTGATTGATTTCTGTACTGAATATGCAAGGTTCCGGAGGAAACAGTTCGAGACATCAAATCTGCTCCAACATCTCCTCCGATCGTGCCTTGGTCTCGAAGGAATGAGACGGAGGAGTCAAACTGGAAGAAAGAGATCATCGAAGCTCTTTTTGGCGTCAGAGGAACATCCGATTTTCTGAGCAAGAAGAAAAAGAAGAGCATAAGCAAGGCGTTTAATTTCTTCAAGGCTAAACCGGACGTGAAGAACGAAAATGGATGGAGCACTGCGTTGACGCGCAAGGACCTCAAAGCTCTCAAGGGCTCCCATTTTGCCCCATTCATGGTCAACTTGATGAGGGTTAGCGATCCAATTCTTGTAAATCTTCGAGAAATCTGGACTTGTGTTGATTTGCTAATGACATCCTGAAGGGCTCGATGATGGGGCCGCACTGGAACCCTAGGGCGACGGAGGTCGCCATCGTGATAGAAGGGCAAGGCGTGGTGCAACTAATTTGCCCCAGCGATGCATCAGGAAGGAAGATCAGGGGTGCCGCCAGATGCCAGAACACGAAGTTCAAGGTAAAAGAAGGGGACGTGTTCATGGTGCCGCGATTCCATCCGATGGCGCAGATCTCGTACAACAACGAGACCTTGGTGTTCGTGGGATTCAGCAGCGCCACGAAGAACAACCGCCCGCAGTTCCTGGCAGGGAAGAGGTCGGTGCTGCAGGAGATCGGCGTGGATGTGTTAGCGGCGGCGTTCAATGTGAATTTGAGCGTGGTCGAGGGGTTGCTGGCCGCTCAGGACGAGTCGATCATACTTCCGTGCACATCGTGCGCGGAGGAGATGGAGGCGAAGATGGAGGAGGAAGAGGAAGAGGAGAAGAGGGCGGAAGAGAAGGCGAGGAAGAGAGAGGAGGAAGAAGAATACGAGAGGGAAAGAGAGGAAGAGGCGAGGAAGAAGAAAGAGGAGGCGGCGGCGGCGAGGAAGGAGGAGGAGGAGGAAGAAGAAAGGAAGAGAGAAGAGGAAGGAGAGGAGAGGAGAAGGGAGGAAGAAGAGGCGAGGAAGAAGAAAGAGGAGGAAGCGGCGGCGAGGAAGGAGGAGGAGGAGGAGGAAGAAAGGAAGAGAGAAGAGGAAGAAGAGGAGAGGAGAAGAGAGGAAGAAGAGGAGAGGAAAAGAGAGGAAGAGTGGAAGGAAGGGAGGAGGGAGAACTGAGAAGTGAGTGGGTTTCTATAAATAGTAGTTTCAGAATAAAAAGAAGGATGAACTTCTTTCATGCGCGGTAGTTTTGCTTAATCATCAATTTACTGTAATCATCGTGAATAAAACATCGACTCGATCTTTTTTTTTTTTCCAAAAAAAAAATTGTTTTTTTTTAAATATTATTTTATATGAATTATATTTGCGTTATTTCTTTTGGACGCACGAGCTCATAAAGATGGGTATTCTGGATTCGGTCCGGCTCAATTGAGTCGGGCAATGCTCGAACCGGATCGGGTGGAAACGGAGCCGGCGTTTCGGTCCTTTTCGCGCCAAACTCTGACGCAAAATCTCTTGTTCCGTTCTATTAATCATACAAATCCAAATCCTCCCTCCGCTCTCTCTCTCTCGACGCTCCCGCTGCGCTGTGATCTACTGATCTGGCGATCGATTGTTGCGAGGGCTCCGTCTTCACCCCTTCCACTGTTCCTATCAGCCGAACGGGTTTCGGCCACTGTTAGATCCCCTTTTCTTCCTCGCGGTATTAGGGTTTCCTTGAGGTTTATCTTCACGTTCTCTGCTTGATATATAATCGAGGCAAAGTTTATAATTTTTTATCTTTTTGGGGGGGTTGGAGCTTGTTTTCTCTCTCGACGGGATTCAAATTTGGTGCTTTTTTTGGGTCTGGTACTCATGGCTGTGATGGTTTTAGGGTTTTGCGTAAAAAAAACAAGCATTTGATTGGTTAGTTATGTTGTTGTTTTACGGTGGTGTTTTCCCAGAGATCCATTTTTGTATTTCTCTATTTCTTTTTCTTTGAAATACATTTCCCGTGTTTGCGATATTTAATCACGATGGGACTTCCCATCTTAATTTTCTGCAAACAGTTTGTTTTCCATGATTCGGAAAACTCAGCTGGCAATTGTCCAACTGCTATATTTTCTCTAAGCCAAAGCTTTTTTTTTTCCCTTTTAAATGACAACTGATTTGGAGGAAAATCTAGTTGCTCGTTTCTTAATGTTTGCGTTATTCTAATTTGGACTGAGAAAATTGCTTTTTTTTTCCCACTGTTTGCATATCAAATTCATAGAGCATATGCCATAACGTTGACTATGTTCCGTGTTCTCTGCATGATTTAATGGAACTACAGGAACCAAGTGGACCTGGAGGTGGAGAAGAAATTGTTCTGCACGATGCAATCCAACACCATCTTCGCAATTAACTACAGTAATAATCTTGGTAAGAACCCAGTGGACCTGGAGTTGAAGAACAAATTGATCTTTTTCTCCGATCCCAGGCGTTTTAGTTGCAACTCACAAATATTCATTTGTGTCCCTTCGACAATGAGGGACTCAGTTTCTAGACATCGCAATGAGCAACCCACAAGAGACAAGACGATCCTCCAGACTCAAATTCTTGCGCGAAGTATATGAATCAGATGTTAAAAGAGAGGATGGATCTTCTGATATTCAGAAAACATGTTAACAAGGCTGATCCTCGTCTTACTAAGCAGATAAAAATTGAGATGGTGAAAAAGAAGATGAAACAATTTCATCCGAATCGGGCAAACGAGAAATCTTTTCCTTATGGTACCTTTGATGATCAAATTGGCATTCCTCTAAAGGATCTACGTGAAAGGAGCAGAAAGAAGAAGTTCCCAAAGGCTGTTTCTCCTCTCAAATTGTCCATGATGATCACTCAAATAATGATCAATCCGTAGAACAAGAAGAGCCTGATCTTGAGGAACCTCTTATTAATTTGAAGCGAAGACATCTAAAAGGATCTATTGCACACAAAAAGCGAAGACAATCTGCATCAGTATCTTTAAATCCTTTGGTTTCTACATTTTCATCATATTAACTTACAGATATTGAACATGGTTTTTTATTTGCAATAAAAGACAACACGGGAGCCAAAGTGAAAAATTCAGAGGACACCTTACATCTAGACTTGAAAACTACATGAGGTGAATGTCATCTTTGGATTCTACTTGATAATTTAATTTTTATTTTTTTACCTATTAGATATTGAAACACAAAATCAACCTAGATGACAAATTCTACGCATGGCATTGTGAACTAGTTCCTTTTTGAAAGAAAAAAAAAATCAGTCCAACTTTTGCTAGTGTTTCTCAAGACAATTTTAGGGTATTGCAAGGACACACTTCTTGAAAGATGGTTCGACCATTGTTTTAAAGGAAGATCCCGTTGGCACCGAGTGACATTGTTTATTTTGTCATGTCAAAACTGAGATTATGGAAACTTATTCATTGAATTATCAAACTGATGATAATCATGCTGTCTCAGCTACCTCAACAATTGGTTCGTTTGACTATCAAGTTAGTCAACTACCCTCTCTTTGCATGAATACCCTTAGGCCTCTTCTGATGTCCACTTAGATTGTCCAAAATGCAACATCGTTAAAGACGATGAATTGAGTGAATTAGCTTCCATGGTCCAGCAGTCTCCAACCTTGATACACAGATACACTAGTAATATCAAATGCCAGATAGTTAGTCTCTCTGAAAGTCATGGTGTTCCTGTAGAATCTTTTAAATTTCCAGTGGCTATACCTAATGAAGATGTTTTTGGAAAAAAAAAACAACTTCCCATGCCTAGTAAATCTCAATTATATCAGGCTGATGGAGAATCCACAGAACATAGTAAACCTGAAAACAGTATAAGCCTTCATGATATTGAATAAGAACAAATTAGTGAAAAGAGGGGCCTTGATTCCTTGCCAAACCAGAATGATATTCCATCAGTTTGAGAAGACATGAGAGTTTCTCCTGATTGTTACCATGAGGAGTCCATCTCTGCTCCAATGGAGACTCATCTTGCTAACAGAAGCAAAAATGAGAATCAAAGGAGATCATTGCTCAATGAAATCAGTCATGGGATTAAAGCGAAAGAGAATAATTTTCCTTTTTTTTTCCTACCACAAGTTCATGAAGTAGGACTATTTTAGATAGTACATGAAGAACTTGAACTTTGTGTTGAGACACAACATTTAATAAACTGCCAACTTTTGTTCTCTTATGATCATATACTTTCATTCTTCCATGAGGTGCTTATGTCTGATCTAGCCTTACCATTAAATATTTTTATGCACTTTCCTTTCTTGTTTCACGGTATTAACTTGTTCCATAGTTGATTTACCAACCAACTGCAAGCTCTTTTCCGTGCCAATGTTATATACTATTGCTTGATCTCATACTGTTCATTTGTAAATCTGACAGATAAAGGCAGCTGGTGCTGATGCTTCTGAACTCGCAAGGACCACTAAGAAATTGTTATCTATAATGAAAAAGGACTGCATTCGTTTCTGTAAAATAATGGCAAATCTTCTATATATTTTTCTCCTCATAACGACAATCCAAATTACCTTAAACTTGGGACATGATACCATCTTGTGTTAACTGCAGAGATCGACCGACAACAAATCGACTGTTCCTGCCAACGACACTCAAAAAAGGAGGAGAAAAACATTTGCTGATGAAGTTGGTGGCAAGCTCTGCCATGTCAAAGTTTTCAAGCAGTAGCCACCATCATCAGCACCTGAAAGCGAGCACGATCAGTCTGGTTAGAATCAAAGTGAAAGCCCCAAAAGGCAGTCAACTGGGAAAAAAAAAAACACTCGATCCACGCTTAGTACGCATGATGCTGCGCTATAGGACTGCAATTGGTGAGGGATCGACCATTGAGTTGCTTTTCTACCCGGATCCTCGAATGGGCCATGGACTTCTTTGTACAAAAGACTTCTCTTTATTTGACAGAAATTCATACCATGCTCCACGAGCGCGAGTTGGTCAACTTGTTGAGTTTCAGACTGTTGTAGTCTGGTAAGTTGTTTGTAATAAAATTTATGAGTTATTATTAGCTTCCATATAACAACAACAAAGTTTTATTGGGATCGATTATATAGATTTTTCTACGCCATTAGATTTTATTCTCTACTATATCATTATCTATATTTAAATAAATTTTATCTTATTTTATTATTGTTAATCAAGTTTTTTTTTATTTTTATTTTTATTTAATTTTAATATATATATTTGTTATTGTTTTACGTCGTCTAATTGAATCATTTATTGACCATCTAAATATATATTCGTATTATTTTAAATGTATCTCTAGAAATTTTCTCTACCATAAATACATCGATTTTTTCTCAAACTTTTTCCTTCATTACTGGCTTCCATAAGGGATAATATTTGTTTCCTGTGCTTATCTATCTGTTTACAGTGAACAGTTCCAGACAACCCAGCCCTCAAATATTGTCCCTAGTGATTGAAACAATTAATCACCCTTGCAATTTGTGCAAGTAAAAATGTTAATGAGAAGCAGTAGATGTTTCTGACCCGTACTCATCATAAATACAATGCTCATTAATTAGTTTTCAGACTTAGCGAAGACATTGGAGTGGCCAAAGATAAAGCCAAAGCTTGATAGTTCCTCTGCGGAAGAGGACACACAAAATAGCTTCGGGCTTTGCTCCAAGGGCTCAAGTTCAAACACATATTGCCTGGTACATCCTGCTAAAACCCCTCAGCAGCCAAAGTCACAATAACACTGGCTGTGACAACCATGCCATGCCTGGTCTTTTTGTTCCTTTCTTTCCTTCTTTCTTTCTCTCAACCTTAGTCTACGTTTGATACAGGGTAATGTAATCAATTTTGTAATGTAATCAAGTTCGTAATGTAATGTGTATTACATTACTATGTCTGGTTAGCGATTAGTGTGTAATCTTTGATTACAAAAGTAATTACATTCGTTTGTTTGGTATCCATATTTGTTATAAGGAATGTAATTCATATTATTATAAAATAACAAAAATAGCCTTATAAAATTGTCGCCGATCACCGAAGGGCACCGGTGGACGGTGTTCGATCGCCGGCCGGCCGCCGATCGCGGTCGATCGGCGCCGACGGCCGATCGTCGGTCGGCCGACGGCCGCCGTCGTCGGCCGGCCGTCGATCGATCGGCGCGATCGTCGATCCGGCCGTACCGACATCGAGAAGCAATTAAAAAAAATAAAAGAAGGACATATTTATAAAGATAAATATTGAGTCCGTAATATAATCGAATTACATCACTTTATTACCCGTACCAAATGTAGCCTTAGAGTTTTCCAAGGTTTTGGAAGGTCTGGGAGATCAATTGCTGAATTCACTGTGAAAGTTGTGCTGGTATTTGTGGCCTCCCTCTCTCTCTTTGCATGACTATTTTAATTTATTCATGCTTCTGCTCTGTTGACTTATCATGTGTGACATTAATATTTTGGCAGTGATTGCAGAGGTACGGAGACTGTCACGGGAGGGCTTTTTGGATGCACTCCATTTCTCCTCATCTGGGCGAAGGATTCTGGCCTCCATGGATGCGAACTGTGTGCTCCATCTCCTTCGCTCCTGTGAAATGATGAAGGCACCTTTTGATTTGCCATTTGACACGCTGCAAAAAGGATGTCTTCAATTCGGTCGCATAAAGATACGTTCTTGGTCCAATAATACTGTGTCTGAAGTGAAGGTGGATGAACAAAATCATTCATGACGCGACACCAAAAGCCAAGTGTCTCTCTGGTAGTCTTAATAAAACAGAAAAGCTGGATTCCTTTTAGCTGTGATCTGAGCTTCTTTTGTTTGCTTTTCCACGGCAAGGACATTATTTATTGCACAGAGAGCCTCAATTACTGGGATAATTAAGAGAACCATTAAAATGCTTCTGAAATTGAATTTAAATTTAGAACTGATCTAGTCGAAGTTTAGCGATCCATTCATTTATCATATATGTATTTTTTTTTCCCGATCAGATCAGAGGCATTGCAATGCTTGGCATCATTATATGGGAATCCTATGGTCCAAGGGTAATTCATTCCGACTATAATTTACGGATTGATTTTCCTTCTTTCGATCTAATCACTTGTATTCAAATAGCGATTCATTGATTGGTTTTTCATTCCGCAGGAAATATCAGGAAAGAACTATAATTCACAGGAATTATTTAATTTAAATAACCTTCGCGTTGATAAATAAAGAGTTAAGCTTGAAATTACAGGCGGATCGTTGGCCATTTGTCGCGTATTGTCATGCAAATTTAACATAGTGCCCTTCGAGACACAGTGCCGCTGAAAAATTGAGAGACGTTTTTAGGGGAAAATGCAATTCGATTTTTTACTATAATATTATTCGACGGTGAATTTAAAAAAATCTATTCGAGTGGTCCTAAGACCAGGAATTTACTCGGTAAATGAAATACTACTTCGATATTGGACCGTCATTGAAAAATAATATGACTGCAATTCGAATTGAATCGTGAAAAAACTACAAGTGTTTCTTTGATTTATTGTTGGTGGATGATGGAGGCCACTTGAACTTCGATTTTATCCGACTGAACTACTGACGAGATGTCTCAAAGGTCCATGAGACAGAATCGATTATTTTCAAAAATTAATCGGATTGTATATTCAGATACTCTAGTACCGATTAAAAAAATACAAATTTAACATAATACAATGATGGCTCCATAGGGACGGTCTATTGGATAGAACAGTGTGATTTTATCGCAATGAAATAGAGATTGAATTTTAATGAAAATCTAATAATCTTTTCTAGATTGAGCCTGACGCTCTGTTGTTCTGATCGATTGGTTAAGAGATATAATTTATTTGTTTCGTAATTTAATTTTTTCATATTAGTTATAAAATCGATTGATCGACAGACAAATCAACTTTTTGCCTAAACGATAGACGATTTGACTCGTCACCCACCAGAACCCCAAATAAAAGACACCTGAGATAGCTCTCTCATACGCCCACTTCCTTGCCAAATTTGTGCTAATTTTATTAAAAGTCGAAGAGGTGCGTGGAAGAACAGTTCCAAATGGAGACTGAGCTCGCTAAATTGTATTTCATGATTTCTTTATGCCTCCCGAGATTCTTAAATATAATTAAAAAGGAAATAATAATATTAATTAATTGAATTTCATGGTCACGTATACTTGGAATTTTCTTTTCTGTTTTTTTTTTTTAAAGAGAGAAATTTTTTACGCATCTCCAAGCTCTTTGGCCCTTCCCGGTTGGCCCCATCCGGACCCCTCCTCCCAAAAGATACCTTCCGAGTCAAAATTATTAGCTGAAATTTCATTAAGAATGGCAGTTAACATAAAAATTATATGTATGTATAATTTTTTAATTAAGCAGCGAGGGCTAGAGATTGAATCTCAGCGGAATTGGACGGTCGAGACGACTTCATAGGATACCCATTCTCGAGATTAAGGTTTGGCTCTAATTTTATACGGGGAAGTAAACGCCAAGGCTTTTTTCCTTCGTCTTCCTATTTAGAAGGCCGTTCTCCAGCGGAAAGGAGGAGGGCAGAAGAGGAGAATCGAGGCGTGATCACGATGATACTGCACGGAGAAGAGGAGGGAGAGGGAGGCGCGGCCGCCGGGTGGCGGCGGTTCCCCATCAATGACAACGGCGACCTGCTCGCGGAGGTGCTCGGACGCCTCGACGGCCGCTCGCTGGCGGTGGCCGGGTGCGTCTGCCGCCTCTGGAGCGCCGTCGGCCGCCGGGAGGCCGTGTGGGAGGCCGTCTGCCACCGTCACGTGGCCACCGCCGGAACGGCCGCAGCGGGCGGGACGCGCTCCGTCGTGGCCGCCCTCGGCGGGTACCGGCGGCTGTACCGGCTCTGCATCGGGCCGGCGCTGGACCGGCTCTCCGGCTTCCGGAGGCAAGGTCCGGCAGTGTCTTCCCCGTCGTCGTCGTCGGCAGCACGCCACGTGTCCCTCTCCCTGGCGCTCTCGCTCTTCTCCATCGACTGCTACGAGCGGCTCGGCGGCGTCGGCGGGAGGCAGCAGCAGCGCCCGGCGTCGCTGCTTTTCCTGTGCAAGCCGGTCGACGTGTCTTGATCTCAGCCTCTCGGTTTTAACCCCGGAGATCCGTCCGCCGTTGGATTGGTCGAACGAGGAGGCAGTTTCGGTTTCTCATTTTCTCGTCCGCAATTCGATATTTTTTTTATTGCAGGGACAAAAAGGAAATAATTCGATAAAATCTACTACTATTTCTAAAATCTATTCAACGGCTATCTCCATTTTTTTTTCAGTAATAATAAGAAAATTATAAATTAATTAATTATGATCGATAGCGAACTCACTGTGCTGCCTCAAAACGGTTCATCCCGGCTAATTTGGCCGGGTTTGGTTTAATAGATGGGGTGGCCATGGACCATATCGATTGGTCACGTGCTTGATGGCTCGATAGAAAGATATGCATTTCGACGATAAAGTTAGTTCGAGCCGACTCGAAGAATTTACGGCCATCGTTGTTAGTAACCAGCAATAGCTCAGTGGAACTCTAAGACGGATAGGTTCTCTCGGTAGGGGTGGACCTTGCATCGCATGAGGAGGTGGATCGCTTCTTCTTATCTGTCCAAGTTGGACCTTGTTGGCCGGCGCCGGCACCGGCACCGGCACGAGGCCGAGTTTTTCCAATTGAGATTGAGTCGGAGGGCTGACACGATAAATGAAGATTAATATCATCATCGACCCCGCTGAACTTGTTTGTTTCTTTCTGTTTGCTGCTTGTGCAAAGTATTACATTCTGACGTAACGTATAGCATTGATAACAAAGTCTCCAAGGTAAATTCAGATGGCTAACGCAGCCGTGTTAAAGTTTCAAAGGGTAAGGGTCAATTCCTGGAGGTGACGACCAGGCTACCGATGATTCTGCATTTCTGCGCTAGTCACTTGACATCTGATTTATCTCTCTCCATACGTAGGGGCAACGGTGAGAAACCGTTAATGTGACGGTTCCACATTTTTTATATAGCACTGATAACAATTACCTAAGTTAAAACGATCTGGATTGAAAACACTCCCAAATGCCAGAATTTGAAGGAGATTTGAGTGATCAGATCAGCGTGTCAACGTTTGGTCAGGATGAATTTGGAAATGAACGGCCTTGATTTGGCAAATGGTTATAACTTCGATTACAAAAGCAATTCCTCGCAAATTCAGCCCCGCGGAAAGGGATTAGTGACTAGCACATATAAAAAATTGTATAAATGGACAACAAGTTAATCTTTCGCAAATGTAAGTTTCATCCCTTCATGCGTTAGTTATTAGTCTCAAGGGTTAAAAGTCCACCGTAATTTACCTCTCTTACGATGATTCAAAAGCAGATTAATAGGGATCGCTAGGTTGACGATTCCAATCTTTTTCACAGTTTACAAAACAATTCAACATGACCCAAACCCCAAGGAACCGAGAATAAAACAAAGAACATAACCAGTATGATTTTTTTTTTTTTGCAAAGGAAAATCTTAGGTTGCGTTTGATTTCCGTTGCATTTTTCATTTTTCTATATTTTTTCATTTTAAAAAAAATGATTTTTTTATATTTTTTATTTTTCTAAAAAAAAAATACCCTATCATCCTCTAGAAAACACAAGTGAAAAATTCTACTCTGCAGCATTGAAAAAGAGCAAAGAAGAGACAAAGAAAAAGAAATGAGTAGAGTTGTTAAGTTGGATTTGATCTGTCGGATTGATTCGTCTCGTCAAATAATTTAAATAGATTGGGTTGAAATTTTATCAACCCATCATTTTGATGAGCCTAAACAGATCGATCCGTGTGAATTGCGGGTCTAGATGAGTCGACCCACAATGGACAAGATTGGCCAACAGATTGAGAAATGTCAAAAGATGAAACATGTGAAAATAAAATTATATAAATTTTTTGACTAATATTTTAATATTAATAAGATAAGTTTTTTACTATTATAATTTTCTTCTATCACATATACACCTTAACGAAGTAATAAAGAAGTTAAGATGAAAATACAAAAGAATATTGGATGAAGCACTTTATTTTTTTTTTATACTTTAATTATTTTATATTATCTTATTATTACTATTCTAATTAATATAGAAAATAATGATATCAAAATTAAATAATTATAAGAGTTAGAAAATCTTAATTGAATCTCTATTTGGAGGAGCAAAAAATTTATATTTGTATATTATCAAGATTTAAATATTTTGAAATATTAAAAAAAAAATATCAATACTTAATTTTGTAGATCGATAATTAAATCTCAATTATAAAATTTTAATTACTTTAAGTAATTATTTTTTTTGTAATTATAGTACATCATCTGTTTTACCGATCATTATATTAAATCCTAAATATTTAAATATATTTTTTAATTTTTGGCCCACTGATTGAGCCGTTTAATCCATAACTTGTCTTTGATTAGATTGAAGATTTATCAACCTACCGAAATGATGAATCGATCCATTTCTTCTCATTAAATATTAAATTTATGATGAATTAATTCACCCCATCATGAATCGGCACCTGACAACTCTAGAAATGAGCAGCACCTTACGTTCCCCCATGCGAAGGCACATATATATACTTGCAGCATAGATTCTCAAAAGGAAAAAAAAACATTTCTTGAAAATTTATGATTTTTTTTTTCAAATGCCACACATAATTTTAATTTTATCAGAATAAACCTTAAAGTTTCCCAATTCATGTAATTCTCTGAGCAAAAGAACTTTGCCACTGCTAAGAAAATGGATCTTGCAAAAATAGCAAAGTTGCGACTTGAAGCAAATGAAATGGGGAAACCTGAATCCCTCTTAAGGCCATCCAATATTTATTAGTATTAACATTATGAGTTGCAATTCAGTTCTCATCATGGACCCATCACTGTCTTCTTGGGACTGAATAATTCATGTCAGATGAAGCATTTAGAGAATTAGAGGGGATGTTCTGCCTGCAAATCCTTCTCCCGACTTGTAGATTCCTGTGTGTGAAATTCCATCAGTGTTCGACAGAGGGATTGCTCGAACTGCAGGCCCTCCGATACCACCTGATTCAGACTGATGGTGCTGAATCTGATCTGCTTCCCTAGTGTGAGTTTCATATGAGAGGTTACTTTGATTGGGGCTGATGCTAACACCAAGGTCCAGGCTAGTTGTGTCACTCTTCATGTCTGCAGATGGAATAGGAAGGGGTTTTGTGAAACCTTTAAGAAATGCTGAACTGGGCACGGTTGGAAGACTGACTCCATTTGTAACATGCGAAGAGGATGGTTCATGGCTGGTAGGTTTTATGGCTGGTACATCATGATTATGCTTTCCTTCATATGTCGTAATCACAGCCTTCGGATCGTGTGATGCTCTCTCGACATGTTTCCTAACTGGGCAACCAGCTGAAGTGCACTTGTAGTAACTCCTATGAATCACAGAGTTAAATATGTCATAGATGATATATCGACCGGAAAAAAGGTCAAATTTATTGAACTGGGAAAAATGAGGTTTGATCCCTACAGAGCATTTTTTAAGAAGTGAGGGGATGCAGTAGCTAATAAATTATGCTTGTCTTTATAACAATAACATGCACGTAAGATTCGTAGACACAAGGATCCAAGTCCAAATGTAACAAGCTACATAATTGTGCACAATGCGCGGTGCGCGACTTGTGCACAATGCTACGCACGGTACGTGACTCGTGTGCGACTCATGCACGACACACAGTGCACGACTCGTGCGCTAGCGATCTCAGTCGTCCATCGCACGGAGATGCACAGTAAAAGGAAAACGCACAGTGTTTCTCTCCCACGATCTTCGGCCAAATTTTTTGTCATCGATCGTCATCCGCACTATAGCCCAACCCCTAAATCCGTTGGGATTGCCGTCGGCGTTCCTTTGGCCGAACCGCGGTCGAATTCTGCCCAGATTATGAGTCCAATCGGACCGCGGCTGCTGGCGGCCACAATCCGGCCTCAACTCCGACCGAACTGCAGCCGGAATCCGATCGAACATTGGCGACAGTGAGGAGTTCGTGCGAGGAAGAAACATTGTGTATTTTTCATTATTGTGCGTCGCGGACGAGTGCGCAGGAAATAGACGCCTAGGATATCAAATATATAAGTTATCTATGATTCCAACCAAATAAAAGATGACAAGGATAACAGGAACAAACAAATCAGAGAGCCAGCTCAAGCTTGTATACCTAGAATGTTTCTTTTTATGGGTCTTGCTTGGGTCAAGCTAACAGATTATTGTTCACAAGTGATGCATCCTAAATTCCCAATTATGACCTACAATGTACCTGGAAGAAGCTTATTATGTCAATTTTATAATCCATCCTCCAGAAATACAAAATAATATGGATAAATGGTAATTCAGTTCTCTTTGTAACGAGACAATCTTCCAGAGGCATAGCAAAGAAATATGATTTAAAAAATCAGAACCATAACTCTCCTACCTACAACTACTAGAAGCTGGTCTATGTATCTGACTAACAATAGGGCCACTCATACTCGAGAGTTGACACAAGATTGATATTGAGTAATGGTAACTTGAGAGTTTTAAACAAATTAGATATGTGTAACAGTTTGCTAGTGAAGAAAAAAATGAATTTAGCTCCAGACGATGGACCTTACCTGGGATTAGGATTCCCTTTGACTATTTTCTGGCCATACTTTCGCCAGCGATACCCATCATCTAAGATATCAATTTCGCTCACAGTTTGGACGACAACACGTGGCTCATGGTTCATTTTGCCAAGTGAAGCAGCATCATTAACAGCTATTTCCATTTTTCTGATTAGAGATATTTCAGTTTGTTAATTAAAAATAAAAGTTAACAAGATAATCGTTGACATGTAAACTGCAAGGTCAAGCACTAAAAGATACCTGCGCTTTGACTCCATACTGTCATCTCCAACAAACTCATCAGCATTATTGAGTTGATTGCCACCTGTTTCAGCATCATACTCTTTGATTGAGGCAGGAGACAACTCGTTAGTAAAATTAGGACCAACCTGATGAGATTTGCTGGGTGCCATTTCTGACTCATCTGGAAAGTTCAAGTTCAGGATGAATTAAGTTAACAATTGTCAAAGATGAGATAACATCCATTCATTTAAATTTAAATCCTATTACTTTCGGTGCTGATAAAAGAAGATAGATTATCAACTTGTTCCTCATCTTGGCAGGTGAAAGTTGCACCAGCAGGCATACGATGATTAGGTGGTGGCTTAGGATGATCATGGTGACCTTTATAGATGATTCCTGCAATTTGCCCATCATGAGACCGCTCTATTTGCCTCTTCATTTTGCAATTAGGGTGTGTGCATTTGTAATAACTCCGAGCATATTCACTTCCTTTAACATGTTTCTGTCCATATTTTCGCCAATTATAACCATCTTCTGCAGATTTTTCAAGTATACTAAATTGGTTAGATTCTCTACAATCAGATTGAATCATCTGTGTTATATTCTCTGAGCATGTTGTCTGTTGCAACTCATCCGAAAGTTTTCCAGGTTGTAGACTAGCTCTCAGAGGTGTTGCTTCAACCAATGAAACTGTAGGTGGTACGGATGGAGTCAATTCATACTGATCGGTAAGTTTGTTCTGCCCTTGAGATTGACATTGGCCTTGGATGCAAGGTTGCTGTTTGTCTTGGATCAAACCAAAAGGACCCTGCAATCGATGGCATAAATTTATACTACACTAACCTATGTTGGTTCACATGCATTGTTTGAGAGGATCCTTATAATAAAAGATAAAGTAACTGCATTAATCTAGAGAATATGAAAAAATAAATAAAGAAAGAAAGTGGAAAAGAGTCAAGAATGGCATTAGTTGTATGTGAAATTTGTGCCCACATGCAGTAAAACCAAGAAACCTTTACCATGTGTGTGTAAATATGTAGTTCCTTGGTTATCTAGATTAGGTTGCAAGGACATCAACGATTTTAGCATCTAATAACCTTTGAACTATGATAAATCTTTCTGCAAAATCTAACAAAATAATCAAAACATTACTCTAGATCCAAAGAGGTAAACCAAATATAAGAAAATAAACACAGCTTGAAATACATTTGTAATAAGAGTTTCTTATTTTAAGCAACCAGATATTCCTATAGATTAGTTAATCATTAGCAACCAGAGATTTGTATATTTGTGCAATCCATGATTCTTCTCTCTATGGGATAAGATCAGTCAGTGTCCTAGTCCAAAAGCATTCTTTGCTCAGAAAATATCCTAGCTAGAAATAAGAAAGAAAGACCTTGCCCGAAGAGGAAATTACCAAAGAACCTAATGAAGAAAAACTCAGATTATAACATGATCCCATGTGATCTAAACGCAAAATCTCCAATTCCCCCATCCTGTGCACTAACACTGAGTGTATCCAAACAAACAGTTTTATCCATGAAGAGGCAGAGCTGAGTATCCCAGTAGTTGGAGAAGGCACAGCCTGCACTAGAGAATGTCAAAAAGAAATTTGTCTTGTCTAACACTGATGCCAAGGTATAACACATGGAAAAGGCTTCATGAAGATGCAGGCTTCATGACTAGTATTTGTGATGGTCCTGATAAACAAAGTTCTCCAGGATAGATTGAAGCACAAGTAATAGAAATTACCAGCAGTTCAACGCCCTTTACTTGTCTAGCATCTTGTTAGTTTCATTCATCCAATCTCAAATTAAACTAGGAAAATTGTGCATATAAAATCATGCAGACCTCTATTTTCCTGCTGTTATTTAATTAGGTTTCAAACAATCTACAGCTACACAAGATGCTTGACATAAAACGACAATATATTACAAGCATCACAAAAGTGCATGAAGTACCTTAGTGCTTTCCATTAATCTTACAACTAGCACTTTCTGGAGTTATACTAATATTCCGATGCTTCTATTCTGAACAAGGATGACACTCTATGAAGAAAGGCAAAACGAATGAAGAATAAGCAATAAGAACCCACCAAAAAAGAAAAAGGTCACTTGAACCACAGGTCCATTGGACAAGGACAATGGAGGATTTTTATATTAAGACGAATTCCAAATGTAAGTCCATAGCAAAGTATCTGTTGTGATAAGATTTGATGTCTTATATAACGGATAAAGGCAAGGAAACAGAATGAAATAAAGCGAGAATATGAATCCATTAAAAGCTATGGGCGATACGTCTCTACCATCTTCATTTCTCAATATAATATTAACATGAAGAAACACCCCTACAGGAAGAAGAGAATAGATTTGAGCTTAATAATAAACCAACAGCACAGCTAGTTAGACACCACAATTTAGAGATCACGCTACAGAAAGACAAATCTGCCTGTATGTTCACACTTCAGAGAACCTATCGACAACTATCCACGAATTGAATATTTTTCATCAGGTAAACTTAAAGGTATGACACAATCTAACCCAGATAGCAAAAATCTTAAAGCTCGCAAACAGAAAGCGTAGGAAATCAGAGATTGGCGTAAAAAGCGACTTCCTTTTGCACCTAAATGCCCACCAGACAGAAACAAAAATAGGACGAAATAAAGCTAAAGGATGAACAAGAACTAGCAAGTGAAGAAACACCAACCTTCACATCAGGGAGGAGGACAGGGGGTTCAAGCAGCGCGGAGGGGCTAAGCCCAGGGGGTATCGTGAGGCACGGAGCCCGCGCGATTGGGAGCCGAGCCGGCGACATAGACTTGTACCTCGCCTCGTTCGCTCCCGCGAGCAGAGAAACCCTAGGATTCAGTATTCCCTCGGGCCCATTCGCGTCCTCCCGACTCTCTTCACCGCTCCCAACGCTGCCGCACTCAAACCGTAGCTCCGCCGCAGTCGAACCGCCCTCAGGCGCTAGCTCTCGTAGATCGTCAAACGCCGGCGAAGGATTCCTCTCCATTTACGAGTCCCAAAGACGGTGGGCAACGAGATGGAGAGCCGAGAAGCGATATAAAACCGGAGAAGACGGCGATGAAATGAGGGCGTTTTAGGAATTTCACTAGCTGTCAGAGATTTTTAATGGCGGACGGGAGGAGCATCATGGGTTGACGTTGACACTATATGACAAAAATACCCTTTTGCTCAATTTGAATTAGTTCGTTCATACTTTACAGTTTATCCCAGCCTTTACGCGGAGATTGGAGAACTCCCGTCCATGAAGTGCTAAAATGACCGATATGCCCTAGAAGGCCCATCGCGCTAATCGCACGGCTCGCCACGTGACGCGCGTGACTGGTTTATTATTCAAACGGCACTGTCCGTGGGAAGAATAATTTTACAAATTTACACTTCCGATTAAAAAAATCTCTCTTTTTTTTCTTCTTTTTTTTGAAAAAATAATCATTAATAATCAACTCCATTGTTTAAACAGGTAACGAGTACGTGCAGTGAGAGATAGAGAGTCTGTATAATTTTTTAAATATTTAATATTCGAATTTCAACTGTAATATATTTATAAAAAAACTTTTTAATTTTTTTTTTATGGTCGATAAAAAACTTTTATAGGATAGAACCGACCTCTTCCAGAATTAATCGAGTCAAAGATTTAGATATTTGATATCAATTAAAAAAAATAACCATCAAAACTTTGAAAGACAATAAAATAGTACAATAAAATAGTATCATAGATTAGTATGATTTAATTTCTCATCGAGATAAATTCAAAAATTTGAATAGACGATTCTAAACTAAATATAGATCCAGAATTTACATTGTCGAATGAAATACATCTTTAATATCCAATCTACTTTACAAGAACAACGCGATCATACCATGATGATCGATGAAAATCTCGTCCGAAATTACCTGACACTCTATTATGAATAATTTTCTAATATCCCTTGATAACTAATGGAAGTCTCATCTGATATGACTTGACGCTCTGTTAAAAAATTCATAGAATGGAACTGACTATTTTCAAAATTAATCCAATGGAATTAAATTCAACTGATACCAATAAAAATAATAACCATCTACGGACCACATTAATCAACCAATCAAAATTGAAAACCTCACTTCGATTAATTTAAAAATTTTATTTTTCATAAAAAATATTGATTATTACAATTAATTTGTTCGACAAAAAAAATCAACTTCGATTTAATTAATTCGGATTCAATTATTAACCGATTATTCTAACACTACTGTGGATTTAGAACAATTACAAGATTTTCTGGGGCCTCTAAATCAGTCTAGAACGCATTGGATCTCTCATGTGATCTAGGAATTAAGAATAAGATATGAAAGGTATCAAAGAAATCAAGATTTGCCCACGTACACAAATAGACTTATCCCATTTAAACTTCAATGGTAAGACTTTCCCTTGATGCAGTATTGCTTGCAAACAAACATATAAACATTGTCTCCACGGAGAACTTGCGGATAAGATAAAAGTCGATTCCATAGCACAGACAAACACAACTGGATGGAAATTCACATAGCACATAGTAACTTAAGCACACACTAGAACAGTTTCAAAGTCTATAACTCACCTTGAGTAATCACCATCCTGCAACGACCACAGTTTTCCCCTCAAGATCTGCTGCGTTGCAGCAGAAACATCCTTAGAGATGTTCAAAGAATTCATGTTGCAGGGTCAGCCATAGACCAAGAGAATTTACACTCTGTGATTAAAAGTTCATACAGACATTTCGAACATGTCAATTTGCAAATGAATTCTTTCCTCTGGAATAGTGGCGAAAGGAAAAGTAAAATCTTCACCTCCTAAGTAATTTTAACAAAGGAAAATCTTTAAACAGTTCTCCATCAAAAAAAGAATTATATATTCATTCTTCCTATGCCATCTATATCAACCCAATTTCCACAATCTCGGTTCAATTGTTATCAAATGAGAACCAGCAAATAATGGCGCATCCGATTCAACTTCAGATTGCATATTGCAGACAATTAAACAGTTACCAATAATCATTCAAATAAACAATCATGTGAACTCAATCAGATGCTTACCCAGTCCTGTCTGCATACAGATAAATTTGCAAGCGCTTAAATGAATGACACTAAATAAAGCACAATTTTCATATACCTTGTTGTAGGCTGCCTCTCCTAATTCATCTCGTGGAGCCGAAGGTTTCGACAGAGTAAAGCATGGCATCTTGATACCATCATACGGGACCACAGAGACGAGTCCATACCATGTATACCTCTCAGGTTTAACCATCGCCAATCATCTGTTTCGACATAGAGGAAAGATCAAATTTTGAATGAGTTTCAGTAAAGACAAACCTTCTGTGGTCCTTCTCAGTCAGGATCCAGCAGAGAAAGGCAGCAGTCTTTCCAGCGAACATCAGGCCCATGATAACATGGATCTCTCCTCTACATTTTGGGAGAGAGGAGGCTATTTGTCACAGAGGGGGAAAGTGGAACAGTTGGGAACAACTTTCTTGAGTTTAAACCGACTTTGGTGGGAAAATTCATAAGGAATTTGAAAACAGAGCTTTGGCCTTTTGGAAGGAAGAAGTAGGCAGGTATAATTATTTCTTGGTATTAAATACATATGAACTCAAATGTGTACAGTGTCACTCCAACATGGATGGCACAAACATTATTTCATGTGTCATCTGAACATTGTCTTTTACATACAAAGTTTGTCACAACTAACAACCTGTCTCAATTCAACTTTGATGATTTTCACTGAAAAAAAAAGCCCTTTAACTCAGTCTTTTGGTCCAAACTGATTTAAGACCATAAAAAGTCCACAACCAACTTGAAACAATTTGAACAAGCATTCCAACTTGAAATATTTAACGCTATCAAACTGATCGAGACTCAACTTCAGTGGCCAAACTAAAATTTCCATTTAACTTTGGCTTACTGAATGATCAAGACATCAATATCCAAATGAACCAAACAGTACAGCAAGCAAACAGCATGGCCAGTAAATGGTGGATGATGATGGTGTAACCAACTACCTATTGCGCAATTATCACTTGCTATTTTGATCCCCGATTCAATCAACCTCACACTTTAACACAATAAATAAATTAATTAAAGAAATGGAAAATTTTAAATGTTTGTAGCAGTGGTGGATGAGCCATCTCCATACATAAGAGGATATAAAATAATAATTTTATTTATGTCAAAGTTTATTCTGGCTTTGGTAGTTCATAGACCAGCCTATGGGTCAACTAGCCTGACCCGGAACCTCAACCGAGTCAACTGATTACCTATTAATCAAGTTCAATGAGCTCAACCCATAGATGGGCCGATTAAGGATTGTGCCAATTACAATTCAACCGCGGGTCATTTATTTTTAAAATTTAATTTAATTTTCTAAAAAAATCCATTATTTAATAATATTTGTGATATTTTAATCAAGATAATGATGTGGTTCGATATAAATTGATTCATTTATTTTAAATTTTTCAACTAAATTATTCTACCAATTTATTTTTAAAAAAAACTTTACCTACTTGTTTTGAATTTTCTCATGTGAGACTATTCTACTCTTAAATTATTAAACTCAATCTCATTTAATTCTACTCATTGATTATTTATTAATCTTATTTTATTTTTTTATTCATTCAATTTTAGAGACTATTTGATTTGTATGATAATACCAATAACAGATTTGTAAAAAGATATAATTTTTTTAATAATAAAGTTATACGAAATTAATCAAAATATATAATTTATGTGATATATATGTTTCATCACTCTAAAATGTAATAATATTAATGTTAAATAAATAAAATATTAATATAAAAAAAAAAGAAATGGTTCATAGTTTGATTGGATAAATATGTTTTGAAGTTCAAACACTATTTGATGATTAAATAAAAATAAAAAAGGAATAAAAACATATAATTTATAGAAGACGAAATAAAAGATTTTGATATGAACTAACGTATTATGCGATTTTAATTCTCTTAAATTAATTTACGTTTTTTATTTTTTTAATTTTTTTCACATTTATAAGTTTTTAAATAGTTTTTAAAAAATAAAATATAAAAAATAATTTTGTATGAACCATATTAGAAAGTTGAAATTAAGGGCGGGCATTTTTAGAACCGACAATTTAGAACCATGACTAAGTCTAAGTTCATGGTGGCTCACAGCTGTTGCTGCTTTATATAATTTAAAGCAGACAGCCGCAAAACATATTTGTATGAATTAGGCATGCACTAACTAATTATCACTATCTTATCACTATCTCGAAGGGATGCTGGGCCAAAAAGATTACAATAATTGCTGCAAATAACACTCGAGTTTCTGTGCAGCAAGACAACAATGACTCCTGAAATTGTTTTTTTATGCAAATGGATGGATTATCAAACAAATTTGCAGTGGAATTTCCAAGGTTGCAACTAGGGAATACAGACACCTTACCAATAAATATCTAGCAGAGGCCATCACTGCAATTTGCAGGTGCTATTCATAAGGCAAGTTGTGCAAGTAAAGCATTGTTTAGCTTGTGGGATTCTATCTTATCAAGTGGCTGTGAGGAAGGGTCAGTTTCCTCGCATCAATGATCATCCTTGTGCCAATGCAGAATCTTGGGCAGAAAAACACAACTAGAGCAAATCTATATGACAAAATATATTTGTTTACCAAGTATAAATTTTGTATAATTGCAAACAAAATATATTTGTATAGGAAGTACACAAAATAATCCCCTTATTTTTTTGTTTCCTCTGTACTGATAGTCTCTCAGTTGACCAATCATTACCTCACAATGTCACCAAGTAGCAAACAAATATTTTTACTACTCATTCATGTTTGACCCCCTATAATAATTTACAGATAAAGAAGCCCATGATGTCTTATTGGTCAGCAGGAGAACATACCTTGCATTACATGGTTCTTGCTTAGTCAAAGTTCTCAGCTCCATGATTTTATCAACTTAATTAGCTTATGGACGCTAGATCGTCGCAAGTCATTAATACAAAGGCCTCTACCGCAGAGGGGTCTGCAACTGGTCAAATACAAATAGGTACTAATTGCTAATACCAAAGAGTATGACCTAGACGTAGTTGGCTATTCACATCAGTCACATTTAAACAGCACCAAAATCAGAGACAGCACGGTGTTAAAATAATGTCTTCAAAGTGCAGTTATTTAAAATTTTATGAGTAGCTTTCAGATGATTCCTGTCATTAACACAATTTTGGACGGGTCTAAGTTTGGTTTACCATGTAGCTAGTTCAGCTCCTGCTAAATCTTCATGCATAAAGTATGACAAAGACAGCTAAAGATGCAAAGCAAAAGTTAGCATGCACACTTGATTAAAGATGAACTGGAATACTATGGGGACCCTCCATAAAGTTTTCATATGGAGGTGACCTTTTCAGTTTTCTGTCCACCCCATTGGTCCGGTCCACTGAAGTGAGAGTTAATAAAGAGTGGTCAGCTACAGACAGTTGAAAAGGATGCTACATGGGTTCTTCTATACGAGACCCCTAACCCGAGGATTAACCTAGTTGATAAGTGTAAAGGGGTAATTCTTAAATGGGCATAGTCAATTGGACTATCGACTGATCCCCTCCTTTGCACTTGTCATTTAAGTTTCTATTTATCTCCTCCACCGATAGGGGCAGCCGGAGAAGGCCGTTGATGTGCCGGTTCTATATTTTGTTCTATACGAGACCCTTCATGAGATTCCCATTCACCAAAGATGGATTTTTACCTGAACTAGTCTGAGAACTAGGGGACAGCCCCTCTGATCCCTATTTTTATATTGTACCAGGGCAAACCTAAGGAGGGCTCCTCCGAGAACAGGGTTTTAAACATGAACGAACCTGTGCCGGGCCCTCCAATCTCTGGTTTATCTGTTGCACCAGACCAAAAGTTCGACCAGTGTTTCTTTATTGAGTCACAGAGACAAGTTTAGGTTCTGGTTCCCAAGTGAGTTCCTTTGGTCACATTGAACACTCCTTTAGAACGAGGAGGCAACAAGCTTTAGCGACTACAGGAAATTACTCTAAACTCCTAGACTCCAAGTAACCACCATCTACTACAGACCAATCTAAATTTCATGAAAACTTTCAGTCATGGTAGATTAAAGTCTTGTATTTGCCATATGCCCAAATCAGAGAATCCTCACTGAGACCCATATTTTTTCTGTCAAAACCAATATTATTATTGCACATCTGTAAAACGTTGTAGGAGTGACCACTTGCATATAAGCACACTGATGAACTGTTAGTAACTAAACAGCCAAAATTATATTCACACAACTATCCACAGTCCCACACTTGCCCTAGTAATGCTTAAAATGTAAAATTTGTACAGCGATTAACGTTACCGAGTAATCTTTACCCTGCCGCCGCCGGCGCAGATTAGTTCTAGTGCCACAGCTCCCGCAAATAGGCCAGCAGCATCGCCGCCTGAGAAGCAATTCCGATGTCGGTAAGACGATTAATAGAAAATTTGAGCGAAGGAAAAACAACCAAAGGAGATGCCTTGCGCTTTGCTCGCGATGAGCCCGACTGCGAGAGCGCAACCAGCGGTGGAATTGCGCCTTCGCCCACGAGGAGCCCTTGGATACGTGGGCTTTCGGCGGCGAGCTGCAGCAGCACATGCACAGCGAATTCTCTTCCCGTTGTTGGCCCTGTTTCCGTTGCCTCCACGAGCACCGGGATCCCACCTGCCTCCACCACCGCCTCCCTCCCCTCAGGTATCGCTGTCAGGCTTCCAAGCACCACCAGCGCCTTCTCGGCTGTGCCTCCGCCGCGTTCGCCCACCAGCTCCACCAGTGGAGGCACAGCCCCAGCGATGACAGCCCGTTCCTTGTTCCGCCGGACCGAGCACAGCTTGTACAGCGTGGTTAGAGAGTCCTTCTTCCCCCGGCTCGAACCGCTCACGAGCAGAGAGACCAGCGGCGGAATCGCCCCGCACGCCCCGATTGTTCCCCGGTTATCCTCGATCATCGACAGGCTGAGCAGCGCGCAGGCCGCGTTTTGCTTGGCCACTGCTGTCCCCGTCCGCAGGGCGTATACCATCGGCTTGATAGCCCCCGAGGCCGTGATGGGGTTCCTGTTCTCCTCCTCCAACGAGAGATTGAGAAGCGCCGTCACCGCGCTTTCCTGCGTCGCAGGGTCCACGCTCTTCAGCAGCGGCACTAGCGCCGGAATCGCTCCCGACGTCCCGATCAACGCGCGGAAGTCGGACCGATGCTTCGCCAAGAGCCTTATCCCCGCTGCCGCGGCCCGTTTCACCTCCGGGGATGACGCCCCAAGCCCCTCGACGCAGGTCCTAGCCGCCGGCTCGATGCTCTCCACCGTAGCGCTCTCAAGGACCTCCAAGGACGACGAAGACAAAGCAAATACATAATGGAGCGCCTCAGCGTCGGCGGGCGCCGCATGACTCGGCGGCGCCTCCGATGGAGTAACGCAGGCTAGCCGCTGGAGCTCGCCGGATATATCAGAGTTGAAGCTGGAACAGTCGGAGAAACCCTGAGAGAGCTCGAGGATCTCAGACACAGATTCCGCGGACTTGACATCAGAAGGGCAAGGGGGGCCGACGGCGAGCTGCTGAAGCTGGAAGTCGACGACAGAGTCAGTCAAATTATCGAAGACAGCGGCGGAGCGCGAAGGCGGAGGAGCGTCAGGCGGCAGATCGTTGCGGAAGAGGTTGGAGCGGACGGTGCGCATGGACCGGCCAAGGGAACGCTGGATTCGCGAGCGCGCGGGACTCGAGGATGAGTCGGCGAGAGAGACCATGGCGGCGGAAGAGGAAAGCAGCAGGCCGTCGGTCAGTCGGTGGAAGTGGAACGAGAGCAGTGGAAGATGGGGGGGACTAACTTTTTAGAGCCAGGGTTTTGTCGAGTCGCGCTGAGTTGGGCGATCGGGACGACGCGCGCCACGAGAGCTACGAAGCGTTGAGATCGCGGCAGCGTCGCGCGCGCGCGTGTTCCGCGGTTCCGCCTCCGATCGTCGAAGTCGAGTACAGCTGGCATGTTGCGTCGGAAGTGTACGCTTCACTCAAATAGAAACAAAAAAAAAAAAGTAATTAATTGGGTTCAGATAATATAACGAATTATTCTAAAAAAAAAGTTTTAAAACAAAATATTATAATAAAAAGTTGACGGTAAAATCTCTATTATATATATATATATATATATTAACGATTCAAATTTTCGATCCAATTAATATTTGAGTATGATCCTTCTATCTATGAACTTTCGAAATACTTCGTCAATAATTGAGTCGGATAAAATCGGAGCTCAAATAACATCCATCAACTATCAAAAATAAATCAAAAAAACACTCACAACTTTAACATCAGAGTATTCGAACTTTTGATCCAACTAATATTTGAGAATGACCATCCTAACTATGGATCTTCGAAATATCTCGGCAATAGATAAGTTGAATAAGATCGAAGTCCAAGAACCTCCGCCTGACATCAAGGATAAATTAAGAAAGCGCTAATAATTTTTTTATGATTTAGCTTGGACTTAATAATCGTATCATCTCTAAACGACGATTTTAATATCGAAATTGTACTCCGTTCATCGGACAAACTCTTAGATTCCAAAATTATCCGAATAGATATTTTTTAAAATTCACTATCGAATAATATCATAGCATAAATCGAACTGTGTCTACTTTTATTTTATTTTTTTCACGATCTTGGACTAGTGATCACCTAAATATTTATAATTTAATTTTTAACCACGATACATCTTAAAACATTTTTTCTAATAAAATAAAAAATATTAAATTATTAAGTCATCCGCTAAATAAAAACTACAAAAAAAATTATTATAAATATTTTTATCTTGGTCTAGATCACGATGACCATGAAGAATGATGAGACAAATTTTTACACAGTAGACCATCCAAAATTAATCGGTTCAAATAATTAGCACGGGGGGCCCAAAAGTGTACCCATTCATTTTAAAAAGTTAAAAAGTGTCCGGTCCTTTTTTTTAATATCAAAAATATTTTTATTTAAACCAATTCAACGCCATTAAAATCTATATATACCACACTTTTTATACAAGAAAAAACTCTTTAAAATCACTTAAATTTAGTTAGAATAACTAAAATTACCATAAAATTATTATAACAAGCATTTTATAATAATTTTATTTTTTTAAAAAACAGTTTTAATCAAATTAAACAATATGGATCCAGTTGGTCATATAATATATTTATCGAATTAAATTAAAACAAATTGTTTATTTTTGTCATTTTCGAAAATAAAAGGCGTTGCTTTGATGTTAAAAGAAAAAAAATGATATGATTGTAATTATAAAAAAAGGTGGTATTGCTCCATTAGTCATTTTCAAATAAAAAATAAATAAATCGAAAAAATAGTCGGTCTAAATCGAATAGTTCAGTAACTAAATATTAAATCATAAATATCTAAAAATCAAACTGAATTCTACTCTGAGCAAAAATATGAATCTAATAGCTTTCAAGGACATAGTACAGTCGTAAAAATAAAAAAGATATTATATAAAAAAATATAATTCGATTTTCTATTGCGATATCGTTCGATAGTAAATTTAGAAAAAAAATTATTCAGACGGTCTTGGAGTTCAGGAATTTATCCAATGAACGAAATACGATTTCAATATATGACAGTTGTTCAGGGATAACACGAATGCGGAGTTCGGACTGAACCGTAAAAAAACTGCGAGTGCTTTTCTGATTTACCCTTGGTGGGTAGTGAAAGTTATTTGGGCTCCGATTTTACCCGCCTCAACTGTTGGAGAGGTATCCCGAAGATCTATGGGACAAGGCCGATCACGATTTGATCGGAATCCGATGACTGTCCAGTCGGAATCGGATCGTGATCGAATTACGGACGGAAACGATTGCAATTCGACCGGACTCTAGTGTCTACTAGATCGCGGTCGGATTCCGATCGGAATCCAATCGAGCGTCGGTGAATTGGAGCTATACTTGGGTGAAATCGCGGTGGAGAAAATACTATGTATTTCTCATTCACTATGAAATCGCAATTGAATCGGACGGTGAAGAAGTTGTCATACACAAGTCACGCAAAAGACGTCGCTCAGGATATCAAACTCCTAGCCAGAATTCGATCGGACTTTGGTACCGATCAAATTCTGATCGGAATCTGACCTTTGGTCGAACGCATATTTATGTGTATTTCTGACCGATGGCTACGTGGGTGGAACTTGGAAGAGCATAAAAGAACCGTAAGGGGGCATTTGGAACGATCCTAAATTATTTGGGCTCGATTGCAAATTGGACCAGCGGAGCGCGTAATCATCGATCGCGGGCCAAAAGCCACAAATGAACTAGCAACGAAGCCCCACGTACTAGTCTTGTCGGATCACAACGCTGCCATCGACAGCTTCCTCACGAAAGCCCAAAATATTAATTAATGTTTTTATGTTTATTTTCCTGAACTTAATTATAACTGCAAACTAGAACACAAGTAATTGGCCATTGCAATTTGCAGGTAGGAGGAGATCGATCAGCTGATCAGGGGACAAAGGCATGGGCATAAGGTGAGAGGAGGAGGAGGGTAGCAGTAGCAGCCAGTAGTAGACAGATCTCGAGGAGCAGCTAGTTCGTTCATCAGCAACATGTGATCGATATAGCAGCAATAGAAGCCCCCCCGTGAAAACCAAAAATGATCGAGAGGTGGAACCTTAAAAGCCCTTAGTTAATTTTTCAAGCTCCCCATAAACTCAGTCCCTCTTCTTCCTCAACTCACATGCTCATGATGGAACGAGGTTGGTAGCTAGGTCAAAGTGCCATGCTCCTCTCTGCTAGCTCACATGCACGCACGTACGTATAATTAACCTTCATGCATGTATGCGTAAGAAGATGAAATCGATCGATCGATCGATCTATAGACGATTTAAACTTCAAATTGCGTAGCTAGCTGATGCTGTAACGGTTGTCGAAGAACAGTGCGTCTCCAGAGCCAAACTCCGACCGTGACAGCATTTATTTAAGCCATGCATGCACCACATGATATACCACGCTCTGTGCGCTAACTATACATATATGATCTTCTACTCCACTCCACTTCGCTAGCTGCGTTGCAGCGGGCGTAGATTGTTCGATCGAGCTTTGAGTCGGATGGAGAATCTCCGGAAGGCGCCGCTGCGGCCGTGGAAGAAGGGGCCGGCGCGCGGGAAGGGAGGCCCCCAGAACGCCTCGTGTG
This sequence comes from Wurfbainia villosa, assembly GCA_025175895.1. Taxonomy (NCBI): domain Eukaryota; kingdom Viridiplantae; phylum Streptophyta; class Magnoliopsida; order Zingiberales; family Zingiberaceae; genus Wurfbainia; species Wurfbainia villosa. Next base: position 31,221,857 of record CM045991.1, read on the forward strand.
AGTACCGCGGGGTCCGGCAGCGGACGTGGGGGAAGTGGGTGGCGGAGATTCGCGAGCCGAAGAAGCGGACGCGGCTTTGGCTCGGTTCCTTCGCCACCGCCGAGGAGGCTGCGCTGGCCTACGACGAGGCCGCCCGCAGGCTCTACGGCCCCGACGCTTACGTCAATCTGCCCCACCTCCGCGCCACATCCGCTTCCTCCCACCTGCTCAAGCCGAGCGCCTCGTCGTCGCACCTCCACGGCAGGCCCTTCAAGTGGCTGCCCACCTCCAAGGGCAGCCTCACTGTGACCTCCGCCACTGGCGCCGCCCTCCCCTCCTGCGGCCTCCTCAACCTCAACGCCCAGCACAACGTCCATGTCATCCACCAGCGCCTCCAGGAACTGAAGAACAATTCCAAAAACAAAACGAGGCCTCCTCCTCCTCCTCCTCCTCCTCCATCTCTGCTTCCCTCTTCCTCTGCCTCCTGCAGTAATCCCGGCGGCGGATTCCGGACGCCATTGGCGCCGATAGAGACCCATCTGGAGATTTCCTTAACCGGAGGCCACCGAGACATCGACCAGACGGTGGTGCTTGAAAATCTGTCGTCGGATCCGGCGCCGGCGAGAGCGGAGAAACCGCAGATTGATCTGAAGGAGTTCCTGCAGCAGCTAGGGGTGCTGAAGGAGCCGGAGGAGGAGAATATCAGAGAGGCGGAGGCGGTGCTGGAGGAGCCGGTGTTTATGCTGCCGCGGGATGAGGAGGCGAGCGGCGGTAACAGTGGGACAGTATCAATGGACCAGGGCAGCGCGGCGGGCTCGGAGTTGCACCAGATGGGCGGTGACTTCAACTGGGACACGTTGATGGAGATGCGGGCTTTGGAAGGACACCCTGCGGACGAGGCGGAAGACGGCGGAGCGCCGCAGCTGGATGACGCCCACGATGACCTCGGATTGCCCGTCTCCATCTGGAACCTCTGAACCTTAAGTCCTTAACCCTGTTATACTTCTACAGTGCCATCTACGTTTCATCTGGTTTTTATAATCATAAACTATATATTATCACTGTAATTACAATTAGTGCGAAAACAATAAACTCGTCTGAGATTATAATTTCTATATTATTTAACCAACGATGCATATTTGATTCAATTTAATTAAAATGGGTAATCCACCTGAAATTTGCAGTAAATTTAGCAGTATATATCAGTGCCAAGCCGCGACGCCGTCACGTCGTCACCTCTCTCGTCGTTGCTCCGCCACGCGTTGGCGACGGCGCCGCCCTCCTCGCGGCAGCGCTGGGTAGTGCCGCTGGACCAGAAACTGCCCCTCGGTTAACTGAACACTTCGTGGTCACTAAATTACGAAGATGTCTTTCTTGCCGTTGACCCAGCGCCAGTTTCACTGTAGTCCTCTAAATTTGATAAAATTTCTTTTTTTAATCCAAATTGAAGTTCCTCTCTGTTTTTTTTATTAGCATCGGGATACCCCAAAGACTTCGGCTCCATTAACTTCGGAGATGTCTCTTCGATAATTAAATCGAAAGAGAGCGAAATCTCTGTAAATTTCGACTATATGAAGAAAGATAATCTATGATCGTACATTCATACTAGCGTCTGATAAAATGAAGGATAGATATCTTCATCTTCGTTTGGAATTGATCTATATTTATCTTTTATATATTTTAAGGTGCTAAATTGCATCGTTAAATATTTTAGTTCGAGGGGCAAAACGAAAAGTTCGCCAAACTGGGTCTAAAACGGTAATTTTACCTTCTGACGTGTTATTACGTGTAATGACCAATTTATCCTTCTGCTAATGCAAAATTGCCACTCCGTCTTATTCGACCTGATCGCTCGATACTTTTCGATGGGTATCGCAATCGGACGGTGCTGGATCGATCACGTGTCCCACGATAAGCTCCGAGGATAAAGCGCCCTTGCATAACGGATTCGAATATTTCCGTTATCGTACGGAGTTAAATAACAGGATAAAAATCATCCCTTTTTTTTCCTCTCTCTCTCGTTGTTTTTGTTTCTATTTTCTCGCCGTTGCTTTCAATCGTTTCGTTGAATAGCGATCGATTGCAGGAGTCGCGTTATCGAGGGGTTAGGGTTTGTTTCCTTGTTGGGATTAGGCAAAGCAGGTGGCGGCTTTGAGGACTTCTCTTCTATCTGATTGGCTCGTTGACGACTCCGAGGAGCCGGCGCAATTCGATTGGAGTAGACAGGCAGAAAGACAGACAGCGCCGTTTTCGGCAGTTCATGTGAGTGCTCTTGGTCTGTATGGGCTTGATTTTCCGAAGCGGATCGTGGATTTTGCCGCTTTTCTTTGTTTGCGATGGTTTTCAATGACTCAGTTGCTGTTTTTTACTGCGCGATGGATTTGTGAATTTTGATCGATGCTGGCGATTTATGCTGTTCATTTGGAATTTAGGAGGGGGAGTATAGAGCACGGCTAAGTACGAAGGGAAAAGTGGGATGTTTGAGTGACTTCTCTCGTAGTTCTTCTGTTTCCCGTCTCGCAGTTTCTCATTGGAAAACATGGGTTGCCCGCATTTAATTGGAATTTTGTATAAAGAATATAAGACGCACGGACAAATCCTTAAGCTTTGCAATCTGCTTCACCGAGATTGTCGGTCTCCTGTTGCCGAGAACAAATCCTTAGTCTGGCTTAGCGGTTTCTAGGGTTCCTCCAAAAACTATTTGTTTTGATCTACTCTAAGGAACTGTGTGCATTACGCGCGTCTCCTGCCGGTGGTTTTGCGTTTTATTTTAATCAATCTTTTCCCTTCTCTTTCATGTGCTTATACAGTCATAAATGGCTTAATTTGTGAGAACAATTTGTTTGCAAGGTTAGACGAATGATGGAATCGCATCGTGGTGTTCCAAGTACAGCAGCAGGTTCGAGCATGGAACAGGAGCTGTTGGGCGCTACCAGTGTTCAACCAGGTTATTACTTTTTTTTTTTTATTCGTCAAGCTTAATTATGATTGCTCTGCTATTATGCCAAAGTAGTTCCTTGCTTGAAGAAAGCAAGATAGCGATCAAAATGCCCTGCAAATCAGTTCGGATGATATATAAAATTTATAAAAAAAATAAAACAGAACCAACCTTGAGTCAGACCTGTTGGGACGACCTTTTATGGGCCAAATTTTTTTAATATTATTATAACCTTTATATAGGGTCTTAAAAAAAATATATATCAAAATTAACCATAAATAGAATCCAATTATCAAGATCTTATTCATGGCCTTCAAATAACTTGGGTCGACTCTGAAGCAAGGGTTAATCTCTTGCTTACGCGGAGTGCCGACTCTCCATGTGATTTATCAATGGATTTTGAGTTGAAGATTCTTTGTAATTTATCTCTTTTACGATGATCCAAAGTCTAGGGACAACTAGATTGATGGACTCTAACTTTTTCCCCAGATCAAAATACTGTATGAATTTTTTTTTTTTTTTTTTTTTTTGCTATAGGGATCAAACTTCTGTTAACGTGGAATATAAAAAAATATTATATACAATTTTATTCTACTTTTTATAAAAGATTACTTTTAGGACTTCGATTCATGATCTTTTAAGAAAAAAAAAAGATTTTGTTATAGAGATAAATAAAATTTGACTAAAAAAAATGTTGATGGTTGGATAGATACGGCTGTTTTTTGTCAGAGTATCAACTTGGATGATATTGCCAAATGCCTTTCATTTTATTTCCTTATAGAACTGTGGAAAGGGTCCAGAGGAAAAGAATACGATCACATTAAGTTGTATACTTCATTTGACGTGCAAAATCGTATATTTTAACCATAAAACACCATAACACGTTGAAAATTAAATTATATATTTTGTCGTCACTGTGCTTGAGTTTAAATCCTAGATTCCAAAACTTGAGAATCTCTATGTTACTACTTGTTCTTCACATATTTAAACTGCGCTTTGGGTGATATTCTCGTCGCTTCAATGCCTGAAAATACTGATCGAATGGCCTAAGGTATACCTTGTTCGGAGATTCTCTATGCTTCACTACTTAATTATTTCTTGTTTAATGATTAATCAGATGAGAACGTAGCAGTGGGGAACCAGAATCTCCAGGGTGCTCCATCAATGGTGGGGGAGTATCTCGCACCACAGACTCAGCTGGAGTTTGGCCATTCGAGTGTGGGTTCTTCGTGACGTTCCACTTTCTTATCCAATTTTAGCTCTCTCTTATTCTCGATCGATATCATCATCAAACCTGTTGAATCCTTGTTATGCAGGTCTATGCTATGTATCCATTAGCAGATCCTTATTTTGCTGGCCTATTAGCTCCTTATGGCACTCAAGCGATGGTAAGTACCTTTGCGATCGGATTGAGGCCATGCTTATTTTTAGGCTGTTCATCTGACGATCTACTTCTCTACGTACAGCTTCATCCTCAGATCATCGGAATGCCTCACTCTCGCTTGCCTTTGCCTCTAAACATGGCAGAGGAACCAATTTATGTCAATGCCAAGCAGTATCACGGTATTCTCAGACGAAGACAGTCTCGCGCGAAGGCTGAACTCCAGAAAAAAGCTATGAGAGATCGAAAGGTACGATGCCATTCATGCTCAAAAAGAAACTCTCTTCAAAAGTTACTGCAACTTTTGTTAAATATCTACTCGTTGTTTATTAATTAATTAACCTGAAGATATTGAGCTGAAGCAGAGGTTTTTTCTCAGCTCTTGGTAGATAATTTTTGTTTTTTTTTGTCTTGATATTGTTAAAGGGATCGTATTCAATATAGATCTAAAATTCTCATCTGAATTCAAAAATTCTCCGTTATTTTTTATCAACGAATCAAAAGATACAGTTCTTATGATTTATCTTCTTTCATCGCCATCGAAAAACTGACGATGAAAAACATTAAGAGCGAACATAATCGAATTTTTTGCTGCGAGTGGATAATATTTGTTTTTCTTACTCAACTGCAGCCGTATCTGCATGAATCCCGTCACCAGCATGCGATGAGGAGAGTCAGGGGCTGCGGAGGTCGTTTCGTAAATACCAAGAATGCTGATAAAAGCGACGCACAGGAAGATCTCGATTCTCGAGTTTCTCCTGATCGGGCAGGTACATGAAGAGCACTTCCCTATCAAAACATTTTTGTCTTGAAATTCTTAATTTTGTGATCGAAAACTAGGTGAAAGAGGGAATTAAGGATGACGAATGACAATGGCAGTTGGAAACAGGCATGATCCGAGTGTAAATGAAGCTAGCTAGCTATCTTCAGAGTTTGTAGATCGTCGGTTGTTGCCTATTTGATTAGGCAAGAGGATATATCACTTTTGTTGATGTATATGATCTTAAAATTAAATATCAATTTCGGTTTTATTTAATTTTAACAAAAAACTAGCTTAAATTTCTGTCATTGAGTTCTGAAATTAAAGAAAGATGCGAAAATGAAAGCAGAGGGGCATGAAGGACAGCCACTGCTTGTTTTTTTTCTCATCACAAAACTGCATCGATCGAGGAGACGGAGACCGGCCTTTAAAATTTCTACGCCGCCATTTCAAATGCACTGGCCATTGCAAGAACAGCTGAAGAAGAAGAATGTTGCGGTTGGCACATCCAGATGCGAAATTTTACAACGGCAGCGAAGATGATTGATATCTGTTGAATTGGATGATTGTTGACTCAGCTGGAATGATGATTTATCTCGGAAAAGAATTATTGACTTATCTCGGATGGAGATTATTTATTCGTCTAGATTGACCGAATCTTTCATCGAGAAAGGTCGGCGAAACAATAAAAGAGAAATTTGATAAGTAAACATAATTTAAAAAAACATCAAAAGAGATCTCGGTAACATTCCTCTGACATTCAAGTCAGAGCTCACAAAGGAAAAAGAAATGCAAAGAATTCAAGGAGGAGAGCGGAGTGTTTGAACCTCTTCGATCTCATGTTCCTTTTATATAGACGCACTGATTCTTACGGAGTTGTACCGAAGGTGTGAGAGGCATGGACTATTTAAGATATCGGTCTGTCATGTCCGGATATGATAGTGCATAAGAACTTAATTAACGCAGTCCGTGTAGTTGATAAAAAGCAGGATTCCATTAATACGATAAACGTATTCTCTCGACGTATGCATAAAGAGATGTCTATTTATCCCATGGTACAACGTGGACGTCTTGACTTTGATGATTAAGATACACATTTATAAGTCTCCCCGTAAATCGGTCGAGACATGGATCGGTGCTCTGGATATTATTACGTCGGTATCAAAGAAGAAGAGTGGTGTCTCTGTTTTTGAGTAAATCAGTGGGGGTGGGTGGCGTCGGGAAGTTCGGAGGGGAAAATTCGTCGTGGATGTCCCGGTCCCCGCCGGCCGCTGCAGCCTCCGCCGTCGCCGTGCGCGATGAGGCCGTCGTCGTCGTGGCACTCCACCCTGGAGACACTGGCGGCGATTATCGCCAGGGTGCTCGAGCGGGCGCGGCCACGGCGGTGAGAGCGAAACCCAGCGACCACCGTGATAAAACAAGAGCTCCATTAGTTTCTGTAAGTGCAGTGATAAAACGTTGGAATGTTATCGTCCGCATTAAACACTTTTCTATTTATTTTGACACTTAGATTGAAAATTTTTTATGAATCGAATTTATTTCTATGAAATCGTACGAATTATCTTCACAATTAATTGTATTTTTGATTTATTTTGATCGCCCATGAAAATTTTTTATCAATCAAATTTATTTTAACCGATAAAAAATTTACGTGAAACTGTATCAATTATCTTGAGAATTAATCAAATTAAAATTTTGAATGCTCCATTAATAATTGCATGTATGTAATCTCTACGGAGATGACATAGTAGTTAAAGTATGACGGTGCTTACAAAAGTGATATGGATCAACTATGAAAGAGATCTAAAGTTATTTTCTAAATTCAAATGATCCTTACGTGTCTTGACCACCACGTCAAGACCCATAGCCCATAGGATTAGAGATAGTTAGATTGACGATTCCAATCTTTTTACGGATAATTACATATTGTAACATCATATTCTTAATCTCCTCCACTATTTGTGTGATTAAATTAAAGATCAAATGGCTTCGGCATTGGAGGGATGACGCGACTGTGAAATTCGAACTAAACTATGAAAAAACTATGAGTATTTCTCTGATTTACCATTGGTGGTTGATGGAGAGTACTTGGACTCCGACCTTACCCAACTTAACTGTTAGCAAGACATCCCCAAAATTCATGGGACAAGATTGATTACTCTCAGGGATTAATCGAACTGAAAATTCGGAAATCTCAATGCCAATAAAAAAAATAAAGATCAAGCCTCCGGGGCATTATGCAGCGACACGATGCATCAATAAAGGAAAATGACATCTTATAAATTAGTGCAGTTCAATTTTCTACCGGAATAAATTCTATTTTGAATTCCAACGAAATTTAAACAAATAACTTTAAGCCGAGTGCGAATACCTTTCCAAATGGAGTACATCTTCGATGTCGAATTTGCCTTATACAATAATGATCACATCGTCAAATTTAACTATTAAATCGCGAATACTTTTCTAATTTATTTTAATAGTCGATATAATATATATCACTTGAAAATTACTTAATGACCCATTAAAGATCCATGAAATTAAGTCGATCATTTCTAAAATTAATCGGATCGAAAATCTGGATATTTGATGCTACTCAAACAACAAGAAAAAACACTAAAGATCAGAACTTTTGCATGGATTTCTTCAGATGTTTTGATTTTTAAACGGAACAAAGTTAGGCATGTTGTACATGAAGTCATTGGAGAGCTACCTTGTTCATAGAATTTTCAAGTTTCACGGGCCAAATTCCGCACCAAGCTACTTGTGTTTCTTACATTGTGGAGGCTCAATTTTGTTGATATTGCACAGTTGAACATTCATACGATACAAGACGAACAGAGACAGAACAAGACTCATACTACCATCAATACAATACAAGACGCACAGGGATAGAACAGCATTGCAATACTACCAGAAACATAACATCGCCCCTGTGTCGACTATGCTTTCGTCGAGTAAAAAGCGGAAGTCGACGGTTTCCACCACGCATGAGCAAATATTTACAAGGTGTTTTGAAAATCTAAAAGCTTCACAAAGTGAGCAGCGACATTAGCTTGTACAAGGAGTTGAAATATCAGCAACAAATGTAATCAGGCAAACTGCATCAAGGAAACATTAAGAGACCAGGGTCTTCATTCAACACTTTCTTGGGTTTTTGCAGTGAAATCAACACTTGTGTGGCTTAGGAGATTGCGGATGGAAAAATTTTCTTCCTTCTGACGTTGCCACAAGAAGTTTGATGCTTCGATCCATTGTGGCCTAACCAAAAACTTCTCGTTCTGTGTCGCCCAATGCGCCTTTTGGGTACCTGTATCCGTCGAGATAACATGGGTCACCGACGGGTCCACATCTGTGCAGCATGTCGCTCCTAATTGTTCTGCCATCTTCCAGATTGGTTGATCCTGAGCCGGTGAGTTGGATGGAAATACTCGACTGAAAACTATTTTGCACCCTTGTAAGATTTCTCGCCGTATGCCTTTAAGTAACTACAGAGAAGAAGAAGAAAAAATTCGATAAGAGCCAGCTTACCCGACCGCGTCAATAACTCCATAGCTATGGTTCAGTTAAATGGAACTATTTAAACAAGGAGCACAGGATGCAAGACTGCAGCACCACATATAACGGTGTTAACTTTAAGGTAGTCATAGAACAAATATAAGATTAGCAGGATATCAATTCAAAAGGATAGTTCGGTGCACGAAGTTCCTGTCATGCGGAGTTCCAAAGAGGAATTTATTGTATGCAGTCTTATCCTGCTTTGCAAGAAACTATTTTCAGGACTTGAATTTGTGACCTCTAAGTCACAATGCATCAACTTTATCGTTGTGGTAAGGCTCCCCTTCAGGATATCAATTCAACAGGAAAAAAAAAACTGATGCGGATGAAGAAGACAACCACTATAAAAGTAAAACAAACTCTCTAAAGATGCCCACTTACTGGCCTTACATCTCTTGTGGATACGTCGGAACTGAGGGCCTGAAATAAGTTATTAATAAGTAACAAAGAAAGGAGAAATTGTAACACAATGCTTTTAAAATTATGTAACTCACTGGATCGAAAAACATTTGGTGAGTTCGCTTCAGAACTTTTAGAACAGTCGCAAGTGCACCATCAGACTCTCTTTCATCTTTCATTAGTTCAGACAATGATTTAGCATTAAAACCAAATTGGCGACAACTAGAAGCAAAGAAGTGGTATCTCTCCATTTGAATCAGATTATCTTTGTGTCTTTGCCAGACCTGCAGTATTTAAGCAAGAAAAATAAAAGTATAAATTATATGAGAACCGTGGCAGTTTATTTGTATTTCATGCACCCTCCATTTTATTTTCTAAAACCCCCAATTTAGTCCAAAGATTAAGAATCAATCTAATTTAAAAATAAGTTAGCATATATATTATGGACAATTTTTTGACTAGATACGATGGTCATGACCATGGGACAAATAACAAGTCAGGTTTACATAACTTGCGTTAAACTGATAAAACAAAAGTCAGATCATGGACCAAAGTGAATGTTTTGGAAAGCCATGTGAGTTGCATCGAATATCTCCATTTTATGAAATCACAAAGCCTAGTGGTGTACATATATACTACTCAAAAAAAAAATGGAAAAAGAAAATAACATCATGTTACAGTTCGATCGCCTACCAAACTAGTTTGTGAAAAGAAAAACATTTGCTAAGCACAAGATCATGTGCTAAAATTTTCTTTTCCTAGTAAGATAAGGCTACATAATATTGCATGGAAGAAAAATGCAGTGTTTTCTATCATATTACCTGGATCATTTACCCTTTTTTCAAATTCATAAAACAACCCTCCTTCCCAAGTTCCATCTATTCAGACAACAACAAATCTTCCCACCTAATTATCATTTTCTCAAGGCTTTTAGGCTGTCTATGGTTGGCACTTAGCGAATCTCCTTTATTGCATGCCTTAAACTGCTGGTGCTAAGGTAATAACTAAGGGCAGGTAAGAGATTCAGCAATCTAGAAGAATAAAAAGCAGTCCGGTGCACGAAGCACCCGCCATGCGGAGTCCCGGAGAATGATTCATTGTACACAGCCTTATCTTACTTTTTGCAAGAGGTTGTTTCCAGGATTCGAACCCATGACTTCTTGGTCACAAGACAACAACCTTACCGTTGTGCCAAGGCTCGCCTTCTAGCAATCTAGAAGAATAAGCACTAAAATAAACATAGCCGGTCCACAGAATATTCCAGTCAAACAAATAAATAAAATTTCAGAAGCATACCGAAAAGACAGTCTGCATCACATAAATCTTAGAAATTCTAGATTAGATAGTTTAACCCAACATGAGATATTTGTACCAACTATCATGTTATAATGTTATACACGGGCATATTTGCATGATTTTATATGTCCTATTAGTTTCAACTTGGTAACAACAGATAGAGCATGCATTTTCTTCAAGTATACTTTCTTCTCCAAAATTCCACTATGGGAAGACCACATGTTTTATACGATGGCACAAACTCCCTATAGGCCTATACTCAGGAGCTTGAGAGTTTTAGCAGCATGATGCTGAAATTAACAATTTCTGTGCATCAAAAGAGTAATTTATTTTTCCTCATCTCTACTCAAATCTCAAACTAAAGATTCTGTATTTATGACGTATGCATGCAAAGGTGAAGCCACACGTTTGAATATATGAAAAGGTTGTCCATATCTTCTCTTATAAGATAAAAGGCAAAAAGTTCTCAACTGGTGCTACACCTTTTTTCCTTTTTATTTTTGGTGATTTTTTTAATATAAAGTTTTTCGGTTGAATCCTCTTTCAAGTAAATGGTAGTTTGTAGTTGTAGATGCGGCATCATAAAAGCATAATAATATATATGTAATTTGATGTCAATAGTATATAATACTTAATGAAACAAAGAAAATCCAGTGATAATCTATATTTATGATGCAACCCTAAAAAAAAACTCTTTCTTGACTGAATTAGAAGTATGGAACTCCAGCATATGAATAACAATTTGAAATATCAGGGAAAGACTTGGTTTCTTACGTCTGCCTTTCATGAAAAAAGATCAATTGAAGGGTATATTCAAACAAGAAGGACTAAGGCAACAATTCAATCAAATGAGATTGAGCATCTTTCTCATTTCTTCTCAAGAATCAAGTGGGTATTTCTTCTTCGCAAATCTGCGTACAATTTCACGTGGTAACTCTGCCAAAATCACCTCATTAGTTGGGAAGTGAAACAATTCATTGAATAATGAGTCATTCGTTCCATTCATATGGACACATCTAATTTTTGTAAGACATTTTTCTATTTAACAATAAGTCGAACATAAATTAGCATCTATCCAACTTAAAGGGAGTATTGTACCATGTAGTTGTCCCACATATGCCATCGCATAATTATTTATCATATTATGAAATTAAATGTGCAGGAATAATTGTTTTGTTTTCATATGCTAAGATTATTTATTACTTTCAAATGTAAAAAGAGACACCTACATAGAACTTACAGCTTCTGTGTCATCAAGAATCACAACAAGACTTTCAGCACCAAGTACTACATCCAGGCCTTTCTGATGTCTCTGGGTGGAATCAGCTTGAGTGATTACCTTTGAGTCAAAGTAGACTTTACCAGGGTCAAGGACCTTGGCTATTTCCATAGCATAAGAACGCTCTGCCATAGTATAAATGTACATCTCAAATAAAGAACTTGCTTCTTTCAGAAAATTATGGACAAATGGCCTCAACTTTGTCAACATATGCATAGAATCCAATCTGAATAAGCTTCTGTCTGGATCATCTACATAGCACAAAAAAAATGAGGTAAAATAAAGCATCTAACAAAATTGAATGTAACACAATAAAGCAATTACTGTAATAAGAATTTGGAGAGCAAAATATATTCTAGAGTTACTAGTTACCTCAACATTGCCAGGTCCATATTTTAAAAATATAAAACCAACACCACCAATGCCGGTTCCAGTCTGGGAAGAAAAGGGTGAAAGATGGCATCTGGCCATAATTGCTAATGAAAAACAATGTCAATCCCATGAATATGGATATTGACCATGTTTTGATAAGGTTAAGTCATCAACAAGCAATAAATCCTAACAGAGTTAAATGGTAGGTTAAGATTCATGTAGTGACTCTGAATATTTAGGATTCACAAGATGTTTGTTCTAGTAAATTTCAAATATTCTATAATCATTACCAGCCAACATTAGTGATTTGATAGTAGCAGAAACTTGTGTCAAAATAATTAAGTAGAGATTTATTAATATACATGATTGTAAATTAGTTGAAGGTTAATCTCGACCTATCCTATTTTTTGTCCCGCTAATCTTTCAATCCAACACATACAGTAAACCAAGCATGGAAAGGAAAAGAGATTTCATAAGATCTGTAACATTATACCTTTCATCCCATCAAGCTGTCTTAGCAAATATTCTTCTTCAGAAGTGACATCAACAATGTGTGTTGAGTTCAGTAAAGTATGGTCCAAATCTAAGATTAATACCAACTTTTTCTTATGCAACAAACTCTTCAAATCTGCACCACGAAGCCTCGCAATTTCCACATTGCCTAGTTTTAAATCCTGCAAAATGGAACATGTCTTATGGTAGTATACTATCAAAGTTCTTTTACCACAAAAAAGGTTATAAAACGGCTAACAAAAAGGGTGTGCAAAAGAATTCAACTCAGCATAAGATTAAACTGACTAAAGTTTTATATTAATTCTTATTTTTCAATTACCGAAAATCTTAATGTGCATCACTAAGAAAGTTGCATGTAAAAAAAAAAACTGAAAATGTGTTTCAGTTCCTAGAAACAACTTTTTTAATGCATTATAATTCAAAACCACTAATGCAAGTGTTAGCAACACAGTCTCAGGATAGTATAGTTAGTGACAGTCTTTAAATTCCTTACCTTATGTAGTTGATGGAAATGCAAGCATAAGCACAAAAGTTGTTCCCTCTCACTACGGATAAGATTACCTTATGGATATAACCAAATGCAACACCTGATCCATCTTCTTCTTTTATTTGCCCGCATCTGATGCATAATCCTTTAAAGAAACCAGGATGCGGAGGACAGATTACATTCTTTCCAGGAGTAGATGTACCTGCGCATGCAACAGATAAGACAGAAAATCATGCAATCTTAGTTAGCTATTTCAACCTTTCAAATTAATCTATCAGCCTGTAACAAATTAAATAATAAAATGATACACACAAATAAAGTTTTGATCAATTGGAAATGTCAAGACATTTCTACTGCAGAAACAAAAGTGGTTAATCAAGATATCTCATTGTATACATCTAATCAATCAATCTAAGATCATCCAAGTATGGTACATCTTCCCAGTGGCAAATATACCAGCGACAAATTTTAAAGACCATTTTGTGCCGTTGTAGCTAAAAGCTTCAAATTCATCTATTATCATGAGAAACTTGCAATATAATGTGTGCTAAATATTTTTTTTTATGAATAAAAAAGGTTTTGGCATTTTTATTGTGTAACTAAATGAGTTGATCAAGATATCATTTCATTATACACCTAATCACACAATCTAAAATTTTGCAAGGTAATCTTGCTTCGTCTTTAGGGATTGAAGTTGGCTTCAATTGAACAAAATATCAGAGTGGTCAAACATGTTGCCATGTTACATCATATAGCAAGAAGACTATAGAATGGTGAATTATTTTTCCGTTTGGATTACAAATTTTGAAGTATATGATCCAATTTTAAATTGCTTGGCTAATTATAACAGTATGTTTTTAAATGATAATAATTGTTAACTTAATAATTATCAATATTATGTAAACCAATTTTATTGAATAATATGAAAAAAAAAGAAACCTGTTAAGTTGTTTGACATAACCTCCTTGCACAAACCCTGCTCCACATCAATATATATGTCTTTTTTCTAATATGCCAACAACAATCTTATAACACTAAAAGTTGAGTAACAATTTTCAGAGCCAAAGGTTATTTGTTATGTTCACTCTACCCTAACAAACTGAGCCATTTCTCTGAGTTCCCTCGAACATGCAAATAATATGTATAATCAATAGGAAGTCGAACCCAAACTCCCAAGGCACAAAAATACACTTATGATGAAAATTACTTCCCTTCTCACAGTACTTGATTGTTAAATAAAAGAACTACACATTATGATAACTCATGCTTCTAGCTTGATATGTTTCCTGCACATTATGATAAATTTATAGTGAGATTGTTGTTTCCATACTTGAAAGTTTCAGCATATCTAAGAAACGATATAAGGTCAAAGCTACCATTTCTTGATAGCATTTCAATGAAATGATAGCTAATCGGATGTTGAAATGATAGTATTTCAATAAATCCAGGTAGACTTATCAATACAAAAAGTTCTTTTTGATTGGGTGTTACACTTTTCATCCTAAACTGGAGCAGAATCAGTAAGGGAATGACAACATTATCTTACTCATCAAGCTAAGTAGAGATACCAATATGTTCTTCAATTGGCTCGACCAATCTTTCAGTTTCAAGCTCTTCTAAATTCTTAAACCCCTCTAGTTTTCGTCTTTTACTCCTGCAAATGCATGTAACAAGATTATACCCTAATGATAAAGGTGTAATATATACAATGACATAAGTTTATACTTTTATCAATGTCAAACATGAATGAACAAAGTGATCGAGTAGAGAAGAATAACTACCTGACATTCATCTTAAAAGCACATAAGTCATTGTTAAACAGGCAGCAACAGAAAAGTACACAATTATCTGGTTAACATTATACATTCTAGAAGAGGCAAAGATGCAACAATAATGTCAATGTGGGTATACTGGATAATTAATTATCAGACAATTGTGGGAAGATAGTGCAATAGATATAGGACATAAGCCAACATATTCAAGTTCCAAATAATATCAAGCTCCCATTTTATCATAGCGGGTTATTCACAGACAAACAAAAAGTCTCTGTTCTATTTTATATGTTGTTAGGAACTAGGAATAAACCTAAAGGCTTCGACAACGAATGTAAAGAAATTTGGTATATTTTCAATCCTAGCTTATACCTTTGCTGAGGATCAATTTCCTCATTATTTGTCACATTTCCTTCATTGGGAGAACTGTCGCAAGAAGCTAATTCCAACTCCGAGTCAAGAAAAGCCGCAAAGTCTTCACTGCTGCTTGAAGATTGCAATGGAGATTCTGCCGCCAGGCTCATGCTTAGAGCATTAAAAGTATGATCCAGCTACATATTAACTGCTATCAGGAATCATTACAGTCAAAAGAAAACCTAAGACAAAATAGTAAATTTCATCAATGTACAAGATAAAGGAATCTATTGGTCAAGCTAAAAAAGAATTGAGTGGAAATCTATAATAATTTGTTATTCTGTGATAAAGTTTCATGGTCATATAGCATCCACAGACGTTCCTATAAGACCAGATTAAAACTGCTCTCATGAATGAGAACCGAAAACTTGCAGCTACAAAATGAAAAAGAAGAAAAAAAAAATACAAGGCGCGAGTACAGTCTACCATCAAATCTATATCCAAATCAATTTCAAATTTTTCTTCATTCTCAGTAATGTAAATCGTAGCCTTCACAATAAATATATCAAAGCATTCACGAACGTCAACAACCTTTAACCTTTTCAATAATCACACAAATCACTGCGAATATCGAGGAAGAATGAACGTAAATTTGAGGAAATACCTATACTCCAACTGAGAAAATCGCGGAGAGATGTCTGGAGTTGGCGTCGGATCGGGTCCACCGTCAGCAGGGACCAAGGAGGGGAGGTAGCGGCACCATCATCAGGAAGCAGCCGACTGTTACCTCCTATGGCGACGAGAGTCACAGCGTCGGCGTCGGCGTCGGCGTCGGCGTCGGCGTCGGCGAGGGAGGAGGTCACGCAGGAGTGTCGACGGGATTGGGATTGTTTCTAAGCCAACCCGGTTCAGGTCCTGACAGCCGCCCCCTTGCCCCGTTTGTAATCGGCCGGTTCAAACATTTGCTGCTAAGCCTGCAATCGATTATTAACCTAATCGAGAAAATCGAATAAATAATTTTTTTATAAAATCAAACCAATAGAAATTTTCAATAAAATCAAACAAATAATAAATTGATTAAAAATTTTAAAAAAATAAATTTTCAATATCAATCTACTAGTGTTCCGGTCGAGTGGTACTTAAAAAAAATTCAATTTAATTGTAGTAACAAATTGACTGATGCTACAATATCAATCGACTGTTTACTATATTATCAATCAATCGATATATAAAAATCATTATTTTATCACACCGATGCTACAATATTAGTCGATTAATACTATAATAACAATCAATTGATTAAGTTTAATTCAATTTTATCATTTAAATCGATTTTTAATTAAAAAATGAAATTTAACTGAATTAATCGAAAAAATCAATGCTTTTTAAAATAAAATTTTAATTTTCGAATAAATCAAATCAAACTTTAAATTTTGATCTATTTATTCGAACTTTTACACCTCTCTATTTTCCAATTGAATCGTCCTATTTATTCAAAAGTAAAAAATTCAATTGCAATATTTGTATGCTTTTTTTTAATTAAGCCCATAAATAACTTAATAATTACATAAGAATAATTCTTAAATGCACATATAATAATTTTTGAAAAAATCATAACTCTGGACTATCGATCGATCTTCTTTTTTATATTTGTTATATAAATTTTTGATTTATCTCCTCCATCGATAAGGACAGTCGGAGGAGACAATTAATGTGACGGTTTTATATTTTTTAAATTTTACCATAATATTTTTTTAAAAAATATATCGTAATATTTTTCATTTGATGACCAACATATTATTTGCCTATTCTTTAAGATTTCCTTTATAATCAAATCAATGTGTTAACTGAGTAAAAGACGATTCGTTTATAATCAAATCAATGTGTTAACCGAGTAAAAGACGATTCGTTAGTTTTTAGCATTCTTGTCGATCAATCTTACAGTTAATATGAAAAAAATAAATCACGAAAAATATATTATCAAATTAAGAACTAAGAGGAGAATAGACTTGTAACCCTCAAAATTTGACTCTGTTGCATTAGCTATAAATCCGTGGGGACACAAAAATCAATGCGTTAATGAATCAATCACGCATCGCCACAAATATCCACTGACTTGTCTTTGACAATGTACAACTGATGACAATTAATCCGACGGCGTGAACGAGTCGCCGCCGTGGCTACGATGTAATTCAGCGGCGCAGTCCGGCGGAGACGGAGGCGCTGATGTCGAATCCGGGCTCGGGGACGATGCAGGCTTGGCCGCACATGGTGGCGCAGGGGCCTTTGCCGATCTTTCCATTGGCGCAGCAACGACTGTAGCAGTCGGCGAAGCAGCGGACTTCGCCGGCCGGCGCAGCCGCGGCCGCGAGCAGGGCAACGAGGAGGAAGGCAATCACAACCAGCAGTCTCGGCCATTTTAATCCATTTTATTAACTCATCCAATTATATGATTAAAACAATTCATTAATATATTAATGAAATACAAATAAAAAATAACAATATTAAATAATTAGCATATTGAAGATTATGATTTGAGAATTTAGTTCTCCAAAAGTGATAAATTAAAAATTATAAAATATACAACAACGACTTTATTCTACTAAATGAAATTATATCTCATATTATATCATCATATATATTTAAATATATTTTATTTTATTATTATTAATTAAATCTTCTTTGATACTCTAAGTACATATTCTTATCATTTTAAATAGATCTTTTAAAAAAAAAATTCAATAGATAAAATTTCAATTTTCGTTCTAATATTTTCATTTCTTATTTTATCCATCTTTGTATGTTCATGGATCATTTTAACATCTTCATCTCTAAAACTCTTATCTTTTGCTGATATGTTTGAGTCGTAATTATATATATATAATTCTAAAAAATAATTTTGCATAAAACATAAAAGTAACAATTCCAATTTTCTATTGGCAATCAAGTATATATAAATAATTAAGAAACCATTCACGTTGATAAATTCAAAAAAAATTATATAACAGATAAAAGAAATTAAACGCAAGCGAAAACTAACTTAAATTCAATATAATGACACAATTATGAAGAATTTAACAAGGTCACTTGCAATGTGGATCGAAGATCCAAAAACTAAAAACCTGATTTGAATCTGTTATCGACCCAAAACAAGACATGCCGAATCACTTATTTGAAGCTGGTACAGGCTGCCTTCTCCAACTAGATCGAATACCTGATAGGTGTATAATTCAAGAGAAACATCAAATGATGAAAGGTATAGTTGATGAACATGTAAAGGAAAACAATACTGAAGATCTCAAATTTTGAATTAATTAACTGTAGAAAATTCTACTTAATGGCCGATAATACAAGGTGGAAACTTGAGTGGCTTGAGTTCTCTGATAAAAGTATAATTCAAGAGAAACATTAAATGATGAAAGGTATAGTTGATGAACACGTAAAGGAAAACACTACTGAAGATCTCAAATTTTGAATTAATTAACTGTAGAAAATTCTACTTAAAGGCCGCTAATACAAGGTGGAAACTTGAGTAGCTCAAGCGTATTATTCTTCTCTGATGCAGGAAAGAAAGGAAATACAAGTGTCTGCAACCAGAAACCTACTCGATATGATAATTATGAAAAGTAACTGGAAGCTTGGCTATGACAGAGTAGATCTGTATCTTATCCACAAACGAATCGAAACAACAAAATGGAAACTCAAATAAACAGAGATCGGACTACAAATGGCAATATCTTTCCGGAGGCGAAGACAAACCTCGAATGATTGTGGCAAGAAATAGACTTGTTTGTCTGGCACGATACCTAATAGGCACAGCCTCTTGGTTGATCAAGCAATGGCATCATCGTACCGCTTACCGACTAATGTAAAATGCATATTGTATCCTGAACAAAATCTCAGCCAAATTCAGACTACCGAAATTGAATATAGTTGATGAAAAGGAACATCCCCCAATCTGAAAGGGCAAAAACATCATATACTAGTATTTGATGCAGAATATGTCCACTTTTGCTGCAAGGGTTTGTGAAATAAAGGCAATGCATATACAAATAACTTTAGAATTTTTTTTTCTCCTTTATCGCCTTCCGAGAAGGGTGAGATTAAATATCAAACAATAAACTAAATCCCCCAAATGCACGTTGCCCATTGATTTACATTTGGGACTCGAGAAATTTCAACCTCCCCAATACAGAAACTAGCAAAATGAGCTGAAACCACTAAGGCACAATAATACTTGGAGAAAATTCAACCTCCCTGATACAGAAACAAGTACAATGACCTCAAACCACCAAAGCACAAAGTTGAGCCTTCCAAAACTTGCCATAAAATCAGTGTCTAGTCACAATTTGGGTACAGTCTAAGTCAGTAACACGAGTGGCAGAAAATAGCAACAAACATAAAGCACTGGGTCAGACAAAATAGAACTTTGAACAAGTTATTTTCTACACATGGATAAACAACAAAGCAACGAAATTCTTTGTCAAATCAGTTTCAACATAAACAAGCAGAATCCGATAGAAGAAACAAATATAGTGGTTGAATGCAACCATAACATTTGCCTAAAAACTAGAAATTAAACTCAAAATGAAGAGCAAACAACAACACATTGCTAGTCTGTGAGAGGTTTAAAAAAAAAGGCCTAACCACTAAAAAAATACAGCCACATGCAACCTAAAAGAGCTCAATTGAGGAATAATTCATGTAACTGATCTCGAATAGTTAAAATAGTTAGGACATAAACATTCACATCTTCTTGATGATATGATGATGATGCCACTCTAAAAAGGTCCGACCATGAAGCAATTTGAAAATCGGCAAGAAAAGAATTAAAGAGGGAAAAAAAAATCAAGCCTTTTCAAGGAGTTAGAAGTTACTAAAGCAATCTCGTCAACCTTCTGAATCAGAACTGTTAAAGCTCGATTAAACATCCTGGGCTTCTCTAAAGCAATACTAAGTAAAAACTTGGTATATTTGGTCGAGTTGAAGAAAACCTGATAAAACTTAAAACCTTTGAGTTAAGATGAAAAAAAAAAAAATCTCAACCTGAGCCTCATGGATCAATTATTCCCATCAATTTTGAGTTTTTGTTGGATTCACAGTGAGTTCTCAGGAGTCATTATTGACCACTAGAAAAATTTATACATGAGCACAACAGTGAGGGTCATTAAGAATTCAATTCCATGGTTAATGATGATCTTGACATACTCCTATGTTGCATACCAAATGGTAAGAATAAAATTTCTGTTGAATAAGTTAAATATCAGTTACATCCTGAAGTTGAGTTTATTATTTGCCACTATTAATTATTGTTTCAATCAAATCTCAGTTCTGTGATGCAAAAAGAGTAATGTTGTACTCAGCCAACCTTGGATGTTTTCGGTTTTCCTATGCATCAGTTCACATGCTAAGACCTTGTAGTTCTGGCTTTATTAGATGGATTGGATATAGCATTTCCAGAAATCTTAATTACAGAGAAGAACCCATCCCGAAGTTGAGAGCCAAGTCCTTGCTGCCCCCTTTTTTCCTGAATAGTTGTAACTTTGAATGACTAATCATAAGCACACCCCGGAAACGTAGAAGCTACAATTAAATTTTGTCTACTAGACCAAATAATTGCAATGTAATTTTCCATCATTCAAATATATTGTGAATATAAGTCCAAGAAGATTGCACCTACATTATCAAAGACAAGAAAATTTTGATTGGCTTGCATAATTTGTTATTTATTTTACAATGACAATAACAAACAGCCTTTTACCAGGTAAAAATGCACTATCCTCCAAATCAAAAGAAATCATAACTCACCTTAACTTGTCAAGGTTGTAGACATTGAGAAGTCTCAAGGGGCAAAAAACCAGATTTGGTAAAAAGAATCATGCCTCATCCGATCCAACATCATCTGAATCATCAGCATTCAATTCATAATATTCTTCACTGTTGTTATCGGCATTGGCATCATCTTCGTCATAATCACTGTCCTGCTGCTCAGTATCAATGTCAATCTGATCAGTTTGCCCCTCCTTGGAATTTCCTTCCCCAAAAAATTCATCCTCCTCCAGCACTAGTTTGGAACTTCCCTTTCCTCGATACAGTAGTCCTGTTCGCATGACATAGAAGAACTTGCCTCGAAGAAGTGTAAGAGGGTGTGGCTCCACCAGCTTACCCCTCTCATAGCCCTCCCGGAGGACCACCGTAGAGGTCTTGCACTTGAGGGACAGATAGAAGATCCCCGGGTAACGGGTAAAGACCCGAGTGAACCTGTAAGGCAGGCCGAGCTCCTCTTGGAGGTTGCGCAGGTAGTTGCGCTTGGTCTTCTTGTGGATGGTGAGATTGAGGAGTTCATGGAGGACGCCAACGACATGCTTCTCCATGAGATCGCTTTCGGGATCGAGTCCAGAGGCGTCCTGGTAGGGAGACACGTACGGAAGACGATGGAAGTCCTCCATCCAGGCCTTAACCTTGTTCATATAGCCGTAGCTTCGGGGAAATTTCATGGGGAAGGCGAGCGGCGCGGCAGAAGAAGCCGAGGGCCTTTTAAGATCGTGGTAGGAGGGCTGAGAGAGGACATCACGATGGCGGAGCTGGAGGGCGGAAACGGCGAGGTGTTCTGGCCAGTCGGTGAGGGAGACGACGGGGGCACCGTCGGAATGGCGGCGAGAGAGGCTGAAGAGGTCAGGGCGAGCGGCAGGGAGGGCGGATGAGAAGTTCGGGGGAAGGCCAAGGTCGTAGCGGAGGGAAGCGAGGGCGGCTACGGGAAGAGCGCGGGAGCGGGCCATCATCAGAAGACGGGCGACGCGGTGCGCAGCGTCGTCGGGGAGGGTGGACTCGAATACAGCCTGCTCGCGGCGGTGGAGGAGGAGGGCTGCTGGGGCGAGGGAGAACGCGGGGAGGGATGGGAAGCGAGGGTGGCGCTGCTCACGGAAGAGGGTGGGGTAGCGGCGGAGGAAGCGGAGCACGGGGACAGTAAGACCAAGATTTTTCTGAAAGGGGGCGAGGGAGCGAGCGGGGAGGAAGCCAGAAGGAGCGGCGGCGATCGCGTCCTTGAGGAGGCAAGCCGCCTTGATGTCGGTGTCGCGGTCGATGATGTGGTCGAGGCCGCGGTTCTTCACCCACTTGAGCCGCACCTTCTCCAGCCACCGCTGCGGCGTCCATCTCCACCATGGCTGCTGCCGACGACGATGGACGCCGAGGGTTTCGCTGCCGCTGACGAGCATCGCGATGAAGTCGATTCGAGACGAGGCTCGCTGTGGGGAAGTCAAGTTGAGAAGAATCCGCAGCCGTTGGATGGGATCCCCGCACTAATCTCAATCACTAAGCATAAACCAACCAATCCAACACAGAGAGAGAAATATACACTGACCAGGGCCGAGGCGGTCAGGGCCGGCGTTGATGAGGTTTACGAGTGCGCCGCGGCCGTAGAACTTGGCGAGGAAGACGGTAGCGTCGGCCTGCCACTCGGGGCTCTTGATCCTCTGCTGGCAGCGGCGGATGCTGCAGTTCTCACTGCATCCTTTGCGCAGCACTCGGCAGCCATTGCAGCTCATCGTCATGGCTAGCTGACTGGTAAAAAGAAAACAGCGGCGGACCTGGAAATTGGGGCGTGTAGAAAGGGAAGGAGGAAGAACAGAAGAGGACGATAATTGGAAACCGTAAAGGAAAAAAGAAAGAGTGCTCGACGGCGCCGGCGCCGGCGCCGACGATGGCGACTGCGGTTTGGGAATAGGGAAAGACTCTGGGCGGCGGCTTCCGACTCCGGTGGTGTAATTTTACGGTTGCGATAAAAAAAAATTTCAGGAATTTTTGTCCTTGAATTTTAATATTTATAATTTATATAAAATAGATTATTAATATTTATCCGTATAATTCACATCCTAAGAGCTCTCATTAATCTATCTCACGATTTGATGATTTTATATATGAATAAAAAAAAATTTAAATCTCCAATCGACTTTTATGACTTTTATATTATTTTAATCACTACGTCAATTTTTTGAGACAAATTATTAACATTTATGATAAAAAAATTAGAATCGGTCTACTTAGCCAATTCGACTCGAATCATTGTAAAGATTATTAACATTTATGAATATATAATTGTTATTCATGGGTGGTACTTCTCTTCCATGCCATTTAATATTTTTAATATTGATATTTACAATTTTATATTATATAATTTTCATTTACATACCCGTGGTACCTAATTAAATTAATATAACAGATGTCAAAAAGTTAATTAAGGTCTGAAATTACCCAAATTAAGAAAATTAATTAATAAAATAATAAAGATGGGAGGAAAATTTTTTTTTTTCAATATTAGCTCGAATTTATTTGATAAAATAAAAAGTTTAAAATTAATAAATTATTGAAAAATCTATTCAAATTTATTTTATTTTTGTTAATTAAATTTGACTTATTTAATAGATATTTATTTATTTAAAATTTTAATTTTAATTTATAAATAAGTATAAATAAATATATAAATATTTTTTAAATAAATTTAATCATAAATATTATACACGAATATTATTCACAAATTTATTTATTTAATTTATTGAGTTGAACTTATTTATTAATTAATTTTAATGAATATTGAAGGAACATAAATAAATTTTTACTAAGTCAAATGCTAAATTTATTGATGAATATTTGATTTGTTTATGAGCCATCTAATTTTAATAGTTTTTAGATAAAAATATGATCTTTAATTAAATACTAAACCAAACAAATTAATTTGGCACCGTCCGTTATATATATTTAACAGCTTGTTATCTCGTAACGCGCCGACCCGAGTCGCAAACCGGTATCGGTCTAGGGAAGACCGTCTGTTACGCGCAAGAGGGAATTGGAAAGCCATTGCGACTTTTCCCTTTCGGCGTGCTAGATCCGATCGATTGCGAGGGTTCGGAGGTTTGGAGACCTTCCTGGTTTTGATGTCTACCTTGAATTCTCTCTTCAACCGGGCCTCCTTGGGCACCAGATGGTTCGTTTTACTTGGATCTTTAAATCTGTGTCTTTTTTTTTGTATATACTTCTATGTGCTTTGTAGGAGCTTGCTATTTCCCATTATCCTCTCGTCACTGGGAAAACATAGTTTCTATGATCCGATTAATTTGTTGCGTTTTTTCGTCATTTCGTGAATTAAGTTAAACCTCTTTAAATGCCGGATAGGCGATTAGCTGCAAGGCAGTGAGTTGATCTATTTTATAGTCATGAATTTTACAATCAATATTTATAAATTATCTCGAAAAAGTTTGCACTTGGAAGTACCGTGCTACCATTATGAATCATTTAGGAAAAAAATGCTGCCAAAATCCAATTTTGTTGAGTTTTTTGGGGGCTTCAGTTATTTGGTAAGCCGATGACAGACCCTCACTGTAGGATGTCTGAAAAACTTCTAGATGAGAGAATGAAATTCGAATAGTAATCCTCTAGCTCAAAAAAATGTCAAATCTAATGAAGCTTTTCATTCTGGATCTTACATCACACTTAATATCCGGTTCATAGTAGCTTAGAAGGCCTTTTCTTTGTTTTGGAAACATTCTAAAAGAAATTCTAATTTGTGTGTTTGTGAATTTTTTTTGTTAATAAATACAAAACCATATTCATCAAGGATTAACATTATTAGACATGCCTCTTTATCATTGGAGCATGTGACTTGGTGCAGCAAAACTTGCTTGAATCTGGCTATTTCACGTATAAAATTGCTTCGAAATAAAAGAGAATTGCAGCTCAAACAAATGCATAAAGAGATCGCTCAATATATTCAGACCGGTCAGGAAGCCATTGCTCGAATTAGAGTAAGTGCATAATTACATAAACTGAATTGCTTTGTTACTTTTTTATTTTGTTGGAAAATCTGTTTTATTTTGTCCGTTGATACATGGATATTTTTAGGTGGAGTATATTATCCGGGAACAAAATATACTGGCCGCTTATGAGATCATAGAACTGTTTTGTGAATTTGTCCTTGCCCGCGTTCCAATTCTTGAAGCACAAAGGTACTTAGTTTTATTGTATTTAAATTGAGAAGAACCATATTTTACTGTTGTTTTTTCTATCATTCTAGTCATCTTTATTTTCCTAGGTATTATAGCTATCATATATGGGTCCTCATATTGATTGCACATATCTTGGGTCAACATTTTCAATTTAAATAGAATTTTCTATTGCCTGAGCTTCCAATATCAAAGATCAAGAATGGCATGAAATGGTTCACGTGCTATTTGTATTTAGTTATTCATTGTTACACATTATATCCCGATGGTTTGATACAATATGTAACTGATGTTATTATGCAAGTCAAAGATACACACTGCAGTTGGTACCAATGAAAGCTTTTTGCATGTATGTGCAGCGGCTGTTGCCGCATATGCTATAAACCAAGCAGACGGTCTAGCACATTAAGATTATTACTGAGAAGGAATCAATATAGTCAAACTACTTTTTGACTGGTGGTGAACTTGGTGGGCCTTTATTGCTTGATAAGGATTTTTTGGGGGAAGCAAGAGTAATTGTTTCATAGTCAATTTATATAGAACCTAGCTGAACCCTATCTAAGAGCAACTAAACTACTAAAGTGTGATTCAATCTAGGTAAAGTTTTGCTGTTTCAGCCTACAACTTAGATTGCAATTTGCATCAAGTTAAAGAATGTAACAGTTGTTTGGAAAGAACTTGGAAGAAAAACTTGCATGTTAGCAACTCAATATGTTGCAGGGAGGCTGTCTTTCTTTACTCTCTGTTAAGCTATTTCTATTATAGAACTTATCCTCATGTTCTTACCTTAACATTTCTGCATGACCTATTGTTTTATAAAGTAATGCACACGTATAAAGAGATCTAAGGAAGCTGTTTTTTATTTCAAACCTAAGATGTTCAATTACTTGAATAGATGTGCAGGAAATGTAGGTTGACAATGATGAGAAATACTTGGCAACTGTGTCTTTGATGAACACCCATTTGAACTTGTTCAAACTCATTTAATGTTCATTACATTGTTTTTATATTCGCAATAAACACAATTTTTGACATATAATTTTTACATGGCGTGACAGGGATTGCCCAATAGAATTGCAGGAGGCTGTGGCCACTATCATCTTTGCTTCACCCAGATGTTCTGATTTGCCAGAATTGTTACACTTAAGGAACTTATTTTCTACGAAATATGGAAAGGAGTTTGTTGCAGCGGCATCTGAGTTGCGGCCAGAAAGCAATGTTAATCGTACGGTAAGAAACACAGTCCAGCAGCTATTTGCTTCATTTGCATCTTATAGTTAGCTTTCTGCTGTAAAATTTTCAGATAATTGAGAAACTTTCAGTGAAAGCTCCACCTGCAGAACTGAAGATTAAGGTTTTGAAAGTGATAGCACAAGAGTACAATCTTGAGTGGGATTCATCAAGCACTGAAGCAGAGCTTAGTAAAAAACATGAAGACTTACTGGTAAAGTATAATTTCAGCTTTATGATCTCTGCATCATTTTATTATAAATCATCTCCTGAGATCATTTTGGTTTGGCTAGTAATAACCATATGACTCCACATGGATTAGCAGTATATAAGTTCCATGAAGTCCAACTTAAGGCTTGTTATCTACGCAAGATTAATTGCCTTTTCAACTTTGAAACTGCTACCACTGCTCTTAAAACTTCTTGTATTCTTCTTATGCCAAGCAAGCTGTCAGACTTGTTCTTATTTCAAAACACAAGTTCCTGCTTTAAATCCACACTTATGGTCTGTCCAACTCAAAAATATCCAAACCGTACCATGCTGAAGAACTACACTTTTGTGCCTGATTTCTTATGACTCGAGATGTCAAGGCCAAATAGTTAGGACAATGGGTTGTTGTGTCATTCCTTTTGATGGGTTCTGGTATCTAATTTGTCTCAAAAGATTATCCTATAGGATATTGCATTTGCAACTGAGTTGCATGGTTTGTGCCTCGTTAAAAGCAATCCACGCATTTGCATAGTTACTCGGCAACTCATGTTTCAGTTACACATTGCCTGTGAAATCAACTGATTTGATCCCTTCCTATGAATAGGAAGCAACAACAAAAAATGCAAGTGTGGCTATGGTGACTACCTAACTGGTGTTGTGAAACAGTAGTTGTGGTTTAGGGTCCATTTGTTTTGCATAAAATGCTGATCTATGAAAACTATTTTCTCCTTTTCCAATATATGGCATGGAAAATATTTTAGTTTGACAACAAAAATGTGTTTTTTTTTTCTTTTTGTAGAAAATGACTTCCATTTTTTATCAAAATTTGTTCATCAGAAAATATTTAGTTGATTAACTGGAAACGTGAGATAGCCCTCTAGGAACCTGGGTGAGTTCCCTCCTCCCCCTTTGTGAGCCTCATTCCATCTCCTTTGGCAATCCTCACTGAACCCCAATGAGGTCTCTCTGCAAGCTACCACCCCTCCCCCAGCAGCTATCGAATCCTAGCGAGCCCCAGAAAATATCTTTAGTTTCACAGGCAAATAGTGGAAAATAATCTATTTTCCAACAACTCTCTTATTTTTTGTCTCCAAAATTTATTTTGAGCTTTGATGCCTCTTGTAGAGCATCCTTACTCTTTTCCTGATATGATTTTGTTTGTTTAAGTTACTATTTCAACTTCGGCTACTAGTTATGCATGTCAACAATTCCATCCAATATATATCAAATTGTAAGTAATACATATGGTAGCACAATCATCAGTCCTTAATTTTCCATCAAGTTACATCATTGATAGTAATTTCCTTCAGCATATAATCATAGATCAAATTGATGATTTTTTTTTTTTGTTTCTGACACGGCATTAGAAAGCAGACAGTAAACTTTACCCATGCATATGCTTTCTTCTAAGTTATGGTCCTGCTTTAGGGAAGAAAGAGATCTACATCCTCTGATATCTGACAATATATTATTACATGTAGGGTGGTCTGAATCCTACAAATTCACAAGCATTGATTGAGAGATCCTCTGTTCCTTCGCCGAAGGATGGAGTTCCCACATCCACTGCCAAAGAGAACCAAAATGATCAACTGATCCATCAGGTCACTAACACACCCAACGTCTCTGCTCAAACGAGCAAAGTCTCTTCCACAGATGCGGTAGCAATGGATGTCGCAAATAGTCAAGCTGATGCGCTATCGATATCTGAGAAGTCACAATCCACTCAGAGCCCATCAGATATCCTGGATAGAGCTCGAGCTGCAATTGCGTCCGCTGAGCGTGCATCTGCAGCTGCACGGGCAGCAGCTGAGCTCGTAAAGGCCAAATTGCCGCACTAATCCAGCAATTCAAGCCGCGAGGCGGCTGTCGTTTACAGGACTATTCCTATATGCGAATGAGATTACCTGAATGCAGTGATGTTTATATTGTTTTCATCGATAAATTAGATGTGTAGATGGCTATGTCTTGTTGAGATTGCAAGTGCAGCGATATTGCAATGATGTATTATAGCGAAGCTTTCCTGGCAATGTACTTGCTTGCTGATCTATCGAGGTGAACTTCGACGAGCATGAAGAGATAGACAATGTGACTATAAAGATGAAATGATACTTCTGATGACAATCATGGGTCAAGCTCATCTCAGTATTGGTCTGAGTTAATAAAATGTAGATAGGATGAATATAGCGAACAAGGGAATAAATAGTGAAAAAATAGTGCAGAACAAATAGTGAAAAAACAAACAAAAAAAACAGTATGGAAAACCCACTCAGATAATGAAAAACAAGAACAGGTCTTTTAATTCAATCACAAGCATGTTAATACGGGCACCACAGCCATGTGCAATCAGAAGCGAGCCAGTGCAGCATTCATCACGGGCACTGCCCATTGACAACTCTAAGGACAAATTAAGTCTATCAATTTTATTGAAAGGTAGAAAAAGATAGAACGTGGAAGAATTTGCATGTGTCAAGAAACAATGAATTAATTAATTCATCGCAGAGTGAGAATCTAGCCATGATATAATGTCATGAATAACACTTGCAATTCTTTCATCTGGCTCTCCTTCTAGGATGGCATGATAACCTTCTTCGTACAGCTTTAGGGTTTTATCTTTGGTGCTAGCTTTGCTGTAGAGGAACTTGCTAACTTTTGGGTCTGTAACTTTGTCGGCGGCCCCGTGGAGAATGAGCAATGGAGAACAAACCTGAGAAATTTGCTGGGGTCAGTTTAGAAACTTGTTTGTGCATGAAATCGTGATTCACTTAATCTAGTCCTGTGTCAGACGTGCTAAAGGCAGATATAGTAACAGAAACAAGTTGACAATTTAGAAAATTTTATCGAGCGAAATGAAGTATTGGGATTAGGCAAGTCATGGCTAACAAGATATTGGCCTTTTGGCTGTCAGCATCGATCGATGTTTGCGCACATCGCCAACGCAGGTTATTTAGTAACACACTGATATTGATAGAGAAAAACAGTAAATGGATTAGTCTCCTAGTCTCTAAATAAACATTATTGGGTAGCACAAAAGTTTCGACAATCAAAGTTGATGAGGGTTACTTTCAATTGAATTGCCTTTTTAGGCTATGTAATTCACAAACTTTTCTCTTTTCTTCTACAAATGCAGTATCTAGCAAGTTCAATCAAGAAATATGCTTGTGGCAAATATTCAAGAAAAAGAAATCTTGAAGGAAAAGTTCAATAAAGGGAAAAAAAAAAAAACTTATACCTTGTCCAGTTGTGACTCAATGTCATGTGTAGCCTTTATTAGCTCAACAGCTGTTCTTAGCCGCATTTGGTCGGAATATGAAATCACATTGAATTCCGCCTGAAAGATCATTCGCCTCCGGGCAAACAATTTTTAAGAGAAATAGTACAAAGTAAAGAAAAATATGGCAACCATACACAATAGTTTTTCTATTGTCAGAAATGTAGCAAATTAACAAAATCAGATACATTGGGAAAAAAAAATAACCAGGAAAAAAGGTTTCTAATTTGCAATCTAATTAATTTAGTAAATGAGCATTTAGATTTTTCACAATCACTTGATATGGAAGTCATTATATACTATAATCAAAAGCACTCAGATGTTCAAATCCACTGAGTGAAAACATGAAAAACAAAATTTATTTCTTCTTTCCCAGAAAAGCCATTTAGATTGAGATGAAATGATAAAAAACAGAAAACAAATTCAATAAACAAGAGAATAAGAACAAACAATACTCCAATGACCAGACAAGATATCTACAATTAAGTGTTGAATTAAACATTATAGATCTCATGCTGAATAATAAATGTACAAGTCTGACCGTGTTTCTTTTCATGGGATCTCTGAATGCTAGATCTCCTAGATCTTTCTGGGGGAACAACTTTGCTTCAGGTAGAATGTATGACATGAGACTTAATGCCTTTAAAACTGGTCCTGGTGGTGTCACTTCTTCTGCAATCTTACCACTTCAACAGTTAGGATTCAATTGAGAGATGCACACAAGAGAAAGATCACGATAATCCAAATGAATTATATTGGACAGTTCACTACACAAAACCAAAACCAAGAGTCCAAATAAAGATCAGCTATTCAGCATTTCAACATCTGTTTGAGAAGATATGAAACAATAATAATAATAATAATCCCATATTCCAATAAATTGCATCAAGCATTATATTTATTTGGTTACAATTGCTAGATGCAAAATACCATGTTCGAACTTTTAAAATAATATTAAAGATTTACTAAGAAAAAAATAACAATTTTCAAAAATTCATGCTCAGATTCAATCTGATTTCCACAGGTGGATTCCAGCAAGGCTGCTAACCCTCTTGAGCAAATACCAGGAACTGCATTTTGAATTTGAAATAGTAATATTAGACATATAATAGCTCATCTTGTTAATACAATAAGCAGTCCGTTGTGTGGCTGAAAATGGCTTCAATAATTGAGATGCTTGTGTAGTCAGATAGTGACTGTTGACTAAGATAGCTAAACGGCTATCTTCTCGTAGGTATCTGAATGCAGTCAATAGAACAGGATCTTATGCTATGTTCATCAAAAGCACATTGATTTTCTCTTTTTTTCCTTTCCTATCAGCACTTTTTTAGAAGAAAAGGTTCGAACACAAACTAAGTAGACGATGATGGAGGATTTTATCTCAAAATATTGTAGTACCACCTAAGGTTTTACCAGCTCCACTAGTAAGTACCTTCAATCCCAAATGATGATGCTAATCATAATTTTTGAGAACCTGGGATCATTACTTGAACATGAGCCAAATTATCAGCAAGAGTCTTATTTAATTAACCTACTAATCAATAATCATTAATGCAAATCCCGTTTAATGCTTCAACTAATTCATCAAATGAGCATCCTCTAAGAATGCATGAGTGTCTAACAAAGAATGTTTAGCGCATTAGTCAATTTCTCATTCCTGTCCTTTCAACTTTTAATACAAGCTAAAAGAGAAAAAAACAATTATAAAGCTTAAATAAATTCAAAATGCATGATAATATTATGTTGTGGGTTTTACTAAAACTCATGGAAGAATTTTCAGCTGCGTGCTGCAGCTGTAACCTCTTTAATCTCTTGTTGCATCAAATAAAAACCTTAGCTTTATCACCAATAGTAAATTTAGGTACTTTTTCTCAAGTTCTAAAGAGTAGCAGAACCATTATGGGATATGATATGCTGTAACAACTGATAAAGCTATTATTTACCTATATGGTATATTCTATCCAAAATAGGATAGTAAATTTAACAAAATACCAGACATCTTTTTGGAATGCCCAGATACATACTCTCATTTACCACCTTTTTTTTTGGACAAATAATCACATTTTGAACAAGCACCGAGCTTTATTCAACAATTCTATTGAAATACAACCTTTAAGTTTCATTGTTTTCTTCAGGAGGCTCTTATTTGTCAGGTAAAGGTTAAGAATCTTTCAGTCACTTTCCAAAAATAGTTCTTTTTTCCCTTTGAATATGGAACTAAAGTGGTAGCATTATAGCACCACTCAAATATTAATATATAATATAACTATAAGGAACAGCAGCGTTGAAATCTTTGAAAACAAAAATAATATGTGATTCCCACTCTCTGCATACACCATTTGAATTTGTTATCACAATGAGATGACAAGATGACATAACTTAGCAATACATGGTGAATTATTCACAGTTATTGAATGCTTAAATGAACTCACAAATTTTAGTGGTTATTTTGATGGACAAGTGATCTTACTTTACACATAGGGGCTACAAGAAGAACCCCATCCCATGCATCCGGTTGCTTTAAGTGGACTTTAAGAGCAACAGCACCGCCCATTGATTGGCCCAATAGGAAGTGATTCAGTTCTTTTACCCCATTCATAGCTGAACATTACCAAAATAGTAGCACCACCATTAGCTTATTGATTCTAGACAGGAAAACCTATCTACTATATCGACCTCTGATGATGGCATATTGTTCAATGACTTGGTCAACCAATCCATCAAAACTGGGAATATATCCATGCAAGCCTTGCGAAAGGCCAAAGCCAGGATAATCCATAGCAAAGACTGCATAGCCTGCATCCGCAATCCTCTTTGCAATACCTGAAAATTTTCTCTTCAGATTACTAGTCAAGGCCTCAAGGGAAACACTTTTGAAATGTCACAGTTATAGTTGCAAACATTTCCGACCTTCAAAAAAGAATGTGCATGTGTCACCGTAGCCATGGCAAAAGAAGAGGGCAGCCTTGCAAGCACTACCTGGCTTCGGCAACCAGCTCTTCCAGAATATCTCCACTCCTTTAGAATTTATTTCATACCTCTGCCGCACAATGACGCAAAAGAAAAAGGCATTAATCTCTACACTGCATATTCTTCAAGCATTAAGCCCTTAATCACTCAAAATCGAAGGCAGTAGCTTTGGATTTAATTTTTGTTTAGCATGATCCACTGAATCAGATCTGATTTAAATGTTGGATTGTTGGAAGAACAATCAAAGTTCCACATTGAAAAGACATAGAAAAGATCATGAACTTATAAGATAAAAAGATATCTCTATTGATACGAGACCTTTTGGATATAGCTCAAAAATAAAACCATGAGATCTTAGATCCAGAGGGGACAATATCATACTATTAAGATATATGTGAATCTTATTTGCACTAACAATTGATATCATAGCCAATAGTCCATGTCGCCTCAATCAAAAGCAGAGGAAGTCTTTTGAGGCCTTTTGGATATCATACAAATGGTCCTTGTAGGAACCAGAGAATTCAGGAAAATCACAAAGAAATTTTGTTTAAAATGCATTAGGTACAATATAGAATCTAGATGATTCCGGTAATATCTTAGATGCATTATGGCAGTAATAAGATTCTAAACGATACTGATGTTGAAGAAAAGATTCCAACACAAACTTTTCAGAAGAGACCCAACAGTACTCTGTGCTCCTCGACATTGTGAGTTTGAAGAATGAAAGGATGGCCAATGAGATAAGTCTGGCACAATCTAATGTTTACCAGGTACATACAAGCAAAGACATCCATACAGTAAACGAGACTCGTGAAAGTCATTTGAAGAAGAAAAAAAAACAATCTTGAGCTCAAGCTCCAGATAAGTACGCGAAAATGTTGGAATCTTGGCAAGTTAGTATCTGAATAAAAATACTCACCTCCTCCATTTGGATTCCAGCCGGAGCCATCTGAAGGCAAACAAAGAACATAATACATCAATTCACTGACTAAGATCCCCATGAAAAGTGAAGAAAAGAATAGAAAGACCAAAATATTTCCGATTGACTCGGTAGGGATCAGGAGGATCTTATTCGAAGGGGCACCTTGAACAAGAAGTGGTCGAGGCGGCCCTGGACATCGGCGAAAGCGGCTCGGACGCGACGGCGGGCGGCGGCGAAGTCCATATTCTGAGAAGCTACAGAGTTGAGCTCTTCGCCGACTCCTTCGATGGGTTTCCTCGCCGCCGCCGCCGCCGCCGCGATGACGATGCCTTCCGACCTGCTCGATTGCCAGCCCAAGGGGGTAGCGACGACTCGGCCATGAACCCGTCCCTCAAACGGGCGGTGGCCAACTGTCAATCTGATCGCGGCCGCGCAGATCGCCATTGCAGAGCGTGCGAAGTTGAAGTGGAATTGGGAGGAGAGTAGCGCCGTAGCTGGGACACCAGCGGGCTTCGTCTCTCCGTTTACTTCGACGGACGCGACGGATGCGAGGCACGTGGTCAAGGTCAACCAGCCAAGCAAAGACATTTTAAAAACACCTCCCATATTTAGAGTAACGAGCCGAAGCGTTAAGCCGAGTTTGGTGTTCGACCGGTAAGAGATTACGCTTTCGTTAGTTCGATATCGTCAAAGTCAATTAATAAACAAACAAAATCGAACGATTAAATTAAATAATGAACGAGCGAACGTATGTATTCGACTTAATGTTAAATGAAACACGTTCGTGAGCAATGCGTTAACGATTTATGATTATACTCTTTTAAAAATTATTTTTGAATTTATTTATACTCATTTATAAATCAGGATTAAATTAATAAAATTTTAAATAAAAAAATAAATTTGACTTAAGAGTTTAATAACATTTAAATAAATCAAATTTAAACAAGCTTTAAACAAACTTTAATCAAGCTTGATTAGAAGTTTGATACCCATTAAACAAGTCAAGCTCAAGCCAAGCTCAAGCTCAAAAAAAATACCAAGCCAAACTTAAACAGATTTTTCACTAGCTTGGTTAATTTTAGGCTTGGCTCGGCTCGGCTCGACTCGACTTGATTATCTTATCAAACAAATCTGAACACTATAAAACTTAGCTTGGCTCGGCTCGGCTCGTTTACCGCCCTACCCATATTTGTCAATATGCCCCGCAAAATTATCAATATTACTCCATTAACAGTCTACGCACTTCGAGCTCCCTTAAAAATTTTTGAATTTGAATTTTCAAAATGACTCGAATTACTTATATTATCGGATCAATCATCGATCTGTTTTATTTGAATTTATTCTGATATAAAAATTTTTATAGAATCGAATTGTCTATTTTAAAAATAGATAAATTAAAAATATAGACATTTGAATTATTAATAAATAAATAATTGACATCTTAATTTTGTTTAAAGGAAAGATTTAATGCAACAGTAAAATTATTAATTACTGTGTGACTTATAAATCACATATTCTAATAAAATTACATATTATAGATTATTTTTTTTAGACATATATTGATAAGAGTTTCGCACTGAACTTACTTCAATGGATTACTCATAGATTTTGTCTACGCTATCTGAATTTCTTTCAATGATCAATAAAAAAATTTTATAGAATAAAATTGTTCACGTCAAAGTAATCAAATTAAAAATCGTGACATCTCAATTATTATTAAAAAATTAAATAAAAGAATGACATATTAAATTCTTTTAAGGATTTTAATTTTATCAGATAGAGGAACTTTGATATAACAATAAAATAGAAATTACTGATTCAAATATTAAAAATAATTTCTTATAAGATAGGATAAAATTGTGTACTATAGAGTAGGGGTGTAAACGAATCGAGCCGATTCGCGAGTTTTTTGAGCTGGTTCGAATAATATTCGATTCGAATTCAAAATTATCGAATTCGAGCCGAACTCGAATATGTGCAAATATTTTTCGAATCGAACTCGAGCCGAAATAATACTGTTCGAACTGTTCGCGAACTGTTCGCGAATTTTTTTTAAAAAAAATTGAATATTAAATCGAGTATCAATTTTCGAATATCAAACCGAGCATCATTCAAATATTAAATTGAGCCTCAATTTCGAATAGTAATCGAACGGTTCGAATTAATATTCGAAAATTTCGAATCGAATCCGAACTCAAGCTATGATTCGAATCGAATTCGAGCCCAAAATTATTAAATTTTCGAATTTCGAATCAAATTCGAATATGTCAATTCGAATTTCGAATCGAACTCAAATACTAAATTTTTTTAAAAATTCGATTCGATTCGATTCGATTCGTTTACACCCCTACTATAGAGTCTTCTTCGAAATCCTGCATTGATAAGAGTTTCGTACATTGAATTATCTTTTGTAATTTTATCATAAAAGTTTTGATACGATGATAAAATTATTATTATATGATTTTATATTCACAAATTTAAATGATAAAAATAGTCTCTTATATTATAAACTAAAACTACTTTATAGTAATTGAAAACAATTATTATCCTTTTATTCAGTTTCATCGCAGTCATCCTCTAAAATAAAATAAAGAACAATTGAACTTCTAGAATTAATTGTCTAATTGTCATTTGAGTGCGACGAGGTTAGATTTTTTTATTTTTGTTCCCCTTTTCACATCGATTATACGCACGAAATTGACTTGTTGTTTAATTGTTTTTCACGTTTGGCAAAGTCCATGTGCAATTAATTAAGGACTCACTTTCTTTAATTTAAGTGATAATTTTAAGTTTCACGGAGATGACACGTTGATTGGAATAGTGTAACATTTGAAGAGTTGATATGGATCGATTTTAGATAAAAGTCTAAAAAAATTTCTTGAATTCAGACAACTCCTCTATCTTTGATTAATACGTCAAAGTTTAAAAAACTCTCACGATTTACCTTTCTCATATTTGCTAAATCAGTGGAGTATTAGATTGATAGTTCTAATATTTGATAGAATGATAATTTTAAAAAATTAAAAAATAGTGTTAATTTTATAAAATGAAGGTGCTTGAATTTTCTACGATAATTTACCAAATGATGCATCCAAGTTTGGAATTTCTCAAAAACAGTCTCATAATTTTATATTTACCAAAGGGCGCATCTCTTTTTATTTCTCCTGTCAAACGTCGATTTAATGCTTAGATATTACATGCGTCCGAGCCACAACTGAAAATGCCAGCAACACGGTGGTCTTGAGATTTAAATTTCCAATAATACGTTCAATTTCGAACTGCCCAAGAAAAAAAATGGTACTGAGAATTTATTCCCAGGAATACAGTGGTCATGAGATTTAAATTTTCAACACCACGTACAATATCAAGCTCGCCTAGAAAAAAGGTGTTGCTGAGAATTATATTTCCAAGAACATAGTAGACCTGAGATTTAAATTTTCAGCATCACGTACAATATTAAATTAGTCGAAAAAATAGTGCTATGAATTATATTACCAAAAATATAGTGGTGCTGAGATTTAAATTTCTAACACCATGTACAATATCAAGCTAGCGGAAAAAAAAATGATACTGAGAATTATATTATCAGAAACATAGTGGTGCTGAGATTTAAATTCTCAGGACAACGTATAAATATCAAGCTGACTGAAAAAAAAGTGATGCTGGAAATTATATTTCCAGGAACACAGTGATCCTGAGATTTGAATTCCCAACAATACGTTTGGATGGCTTGGGATTTTAGATTGTAGCTCGGATGCATGTAAAATTCCAGTATTAATTGCATGTTTATTTGGCGGAAGAAATAAAAAAGGAATAAGGTGTGCTCTTTGATAAATATGAAACTATGATACCGTATTTGAGCAATTCTAAATTTGATGTGCGTCCTTTGATAAATTATCAAATATTATAAATGAATAATATAAATCTTGGGTTTTAAGAAAAAAAAAAAAGAAACATGAATTTCCACGAATATTATTACCCAGACATTGACTACCACTTAATTTGTCTACCCCCTTCAAGTCGTGTAAGTTGCGCATGTGTAAATGTCTATCATTCATGAATGGGTCCCTTTCCCCCAACTAATTCTTTCACAAAATGATTTAAACTCTACTTTATCGCTTTGTTATCCGTTAACAATCTTATTAAGCTCAAATCGAGTTGGAGCTTTTTATTAAACGAATTTTATCAAGTTAATTAAACGTTAACATCCCTAATGATGTGGACCATCTAATAGAGTCTACCATATATATTATACTTAGGGTGTGTTTGTTAAGATTATGTGTATAACCGTGTGATTATCAGATAATTATATAATTAAGATTACGGAGAATTAATGTTTGGTTCTATTCGAAGTAATTATAATAAAAATTTATTTATTTGGAAGTTTTAACGTATAACCTAATTCAATATTTTATTTTATTATCTTTGATTTAATTATAAGATTTTGACTGGTGACAGACGATCGACGACGATGGGTGCTCGATCGACCGACGACGATGGCGAGCGCCCGACCGATCGACGGTGACGAGCGCTCGTCGACGGTGACAAGCCCGTCGTAGCGACGATCGACCGATGACGACAACGACAACGACGATGGGTAGGCGACGAGAATGACGACGACGACGATTGCCAACGGTGTTGACTAGGAGCGAATCCAAGATTTTATATTTAAGAGGACACATACTAAAATATAATCATCTTAATAAAAAAAAAGAAAGAAAATAAATAATAATCACTTAAGAGTTGGGAGGCATGACCCTTCAAGTCCTATGTTAGATCCGCCCCTAGCGCCGAGAGTTTTATTATAGTATAGTGAAATTAGAATTTAATAGAACTTCAAGGGTTTTTTTGTCATAATTGTAAAAAATTTAAGAATAATTTTAAAAATAAAATATTGTTAATCTCAAAATCCAACAAAAATTTTATTTTCTTAAATAATGTGATTCCGAAATGGATAACCTCATCTATTGATATTTGTTGATGTCAATAATGTGTCAATTATAATACATTACTTCATAAACAATCAAAACTCTGAACCAAATAAAATTATAATGTATAACTTAGATAGATAATCAAAATTATTCATAACTATCCGAACTAAATGCACCCTTAATATTTTTCTTAGTTATGTTTTCTTAAATGATCATTTTTACATAAAGTCGTATCAAATTCGAAGTCACTCGATCGATAGGAAAATCGTCGTAGCCATAAGTTCGAGACACGATTAAGATGTCCCGACACGACGATGCTGATAAAAGTGACATAGATCGATTCCAGATCATATCTAAAATTCTTTTTTGGATTCAGATGACCTTCACGTACCTTGACCACTACGTCTCAGGCGACGTTAAAAGAAATTTTTTCAATTTTTTGTGCCCGCGGGAAGGGCCTAATGACTAGTGCATACAGACGTTGCATCATAGGATAACGGGTCAATCTCTCGTAAATGCGAAGATGTCGTCCTTCCATGCACTAGTTACTAGTCTCAAGAGTCAAAGACCTACTATGATTTTACCTCTCTTATGATGGTCCGAGGGTGGACTAGTAGGAGCTGCTAGGTTGGCGGATTTCAACCTTTGCATTATATATAAGACTCTCCGTGATTTATCTCTCTCGTAATGATCGTGAGATAGATCAATAGTAATTGTTAGATTGACGATTCTACCCCTTACTGAGGAGACACGATTAAAATGATTAAAATGAATGATGTGATATTTGTTTCAACGTATCACTTTCGAAGACTAGTATAACTAGCTCGATTGGATTATTAGAAACTTAAGAGTCAAGAACTTTTATTGAAGTAGACTTTAGAGGAACTTAAGCAAGAGATAAAATTACGGATAAAAATTCAAAAAATAAAAGTAAAACCAAAATAAAGAAGAATAATATATCAGTTTAGTTTCGATTTAGATAATTATAAAAAGTTCAGTTGGAAAGCTTTGAATTTAACCTTTAAAATATAGATAATTATATTGCATAGGTTGGAAATAGGAGCGAGGGTTAGTTAATTAATTAATTAATTTTTATAAAATTTGTTTAAAATATTAAACTCCATTAACAGTTTGTTATATATTTTTAGAAAGAAAAAAACTTTGTGAAATAGATAATTTCTATTTCAATAATTACTAAACAACGAGTGATAAAATTTAAAAATATAAAATTTTTTTAAAAAAATATCAAATTAGATGTGTAGAATTGAGATTGCTATAAAAATTCGCTATATTTTTAATTTTT
Organism: Wurfbainia villosa; assembly: GCA_025175895.1. NCBI lineage: Eukaryota > Viridiplantae > Streptophyta > Magnoliopsida > Zingiberales > Zingiberaceae > Wurfbainia > Wurfbainia villosa. Next base: position 31,261,774 of record CM045991.1, read on the forward strand.
GACCGAAAATAAAATAAAAATAAACCATCATCATATTTATAAGATGAGCTCAGTCGATGGATCGGACGGTCAGAATTAGAGGATCACGAACCAGCGGGCGCTAGGCTAAGACGCAGGTTCAACTCGCACGCTTCCTCCGCTGCGGCCGCCTCCGGCGACACTCCGGCGAAGGGGGCGGCCGAGCCATCCGCCGTCCCTCCGCCCCAGTAGAACCTTCCGCCGTCGCCAACTCCTACGGCGACCGCGTAATCAGCAGGCGAAAAGTACTGCGCCAGGCGAACCGCTGGTAAGGTTCTCGCGTAGGCCCAGCTTCCCGAAGGCGGAGGCGGAGGCGGCGATGGGAGGTACGGCAAGAAGGCCCCTGCCTCCTTGCGGAGCTGCGCGCGCTGCAGCCGCCTCCGCCGCTCCTTCTTGTGCGCGTTCTGGTGGCCGCCGAGCGCCTGCGAGTTGGCGAACTCGCGGCAGCAGTACCTGCATTCGTACCTCCTGATCCCGCCATCTACGGCCGCCGAGGTGGGGCTACTGCTGCTCTCCGCCGCAGCCATCTCCTCGTCGCAGCCGTCGACGGCGCAGTTCTCCGCAGCCGACACGTCGAACCCGAACAGCTTAATTCTCGCAGCACTCCCGCTCTCCATAAAATCAACCTCCTTTAAAAATCAAACTACTTCTTCTCTGCATCGCTTCATCGTCTTCCAACAACAATCACAGAGGAAATACCCAAAACAGAGTGAAGATCACATGCGAGCTCTTTCTGGGGTTTATATAAGGATTTTTTTTATGTTATTTGCATGAACTGGGTGGAGAAAATGAACCAGTCGCAGTGGATCTGCGAACACGTGTAATGCGATGCGAGAAATATCAGGGGGGGGGAGGCGGGGCGGCGGCTTAGATTGCGTTTGTCTTTTACGACTTTTCTTAGATTCTCGTTCGTCTCTTAATTTGAGGTGACAACCGAAGGTGAAGATTCATGCACCGCCGCGTGGAATGAACTCCAATTTCCGCAGGGCAGATGTCTCGATCAGGGTTCTGAATTCAAACCTATATAAGTCCTGGTGCTGAGCAGATTTATGTGACATTAAAGCGTGATTATGAAATGTGTTTCGGCTGCCACGCGGATGCAAGGATTTCCAATTACGAATATGTATCGATATTTCATATTTCGGATTGTCCGTTCATTCGATTGGACAAAGAGCTGATTCATTGGTTCGACTGGACTTGTTGAAGGAGTTGATTCGTTGATTCGGCTGGACTCGTTGAATTGTCTCAGACTGTGTCGAATGATGCATCTCGAACAAATGAAGAAAAGGGGATCCGAGAAGGAAATACCATTAAAAACGTCGAAAGAAATCTCGACTTCTCTTCTCCGATGCTCAAATTACATATTGACAAGAAAAGAGGAGCAAACAAATATAATGTAAAAAATAAGCTAGAGAAAAATTCTTTCTCTTAATCTCCTCAAGTTATTTTTATATGAGTGAATCTATTAACATAGTACAGTACGAAAGGTATAAGAGACATGACACTTTAAAGTGATGATTTATCATATTTAGAAGCGATAGAGGATAATACCTCCATAAATACTATAGGCATATGAAATATAATTAATATAGCTCGCGTAGTTGATGGAAGACAAAGTTGTATCAATACAGTAACCGTGTCTCCCTTAATATAGACATGGAGAGATATTTTTTATCACATTGAACCTCGATAAATAATATCTCGTTGAACTTCATGATTTTAACAGCTATCATGTCAATTGATCCACCGAAACATGATAGTGCTGAAATATACTGATCTAGTGAAACATAATACTGTTGAAATATAAAACTATTGAGATATAATACTATTGAGATATATTGATTCACCGAGACGTAATACATACTACTCAGATATAAGACTGCCCAAGACGTTCATATATAAGGCTGTCAAATCAAGTTTTAGCCTGTATCAAAATGATTATTGATCTTGTACTTGTCTTCTCTTCTTTATCTTATGAACTTGCAAACGAGAGCCGAGTCCTTGTCCATGTCTGTCTGTCCTCGTTAGATTGAACGAAATTTAAGATGTCAACATCAAAGATCGATAGAATCTCGAGAAGGCCCACCGAGTTTTCACAGATTAGCATTTTGTTTTTAGATTAGTGATTCGAATTTGAAAGGGGAAGATGAAAGAAGAAGAAGAAGAAGAATTCTTTAGTAACAAAATCATCAAAGAACAGAGGAAAAGTAGCAAAAGAAGAACAGAGAAGATTGAAGTTAGCATTCATACATCAGATTTTACCTCTGAAAGTCCTCGTCTTGCACGTAAATGAAACTATAAACACAAAACGCTTGCCTTTGGGGCAAATCGGTTAGGGAAAGATCGTTGTTCAATGGCTTGTGCTCGGCGTCGTAGATCTACTGGCCCACTTGTTCATGACGGTATCAGGCGACATGGGCGCAGGATTCTTCAGTAACTCAGCATCATCGTCTCCGATCTTCTTCTCTAGTCTGTGCCCTTCGATCTCTATCGCTCTCAGCGAATCGAGCGCCTCCTTTATGGAGGGTCTCATGTCTCCATCGGTTTGCAGGCACTGGAATGCCACCTCGGCCACCATGGTGATCATCTTCCTCGTGGCTCGATCGGATTGGTACCCCAGGCGAGCGTCTACCAGCTGCTCGAGGTCGCCGTTCTGGATCTTGGTCATCGCCATGCTCGACAAGTTGATCTCGCTCCGGTTCCGGCCCATGTCGACGGCGGGTTTGGATGATATGAGCTCGACCAGGACGACCCCGAAGCTGTAGACGTCGCTCTTGTTGGTGAGCTGATAGCACTGGTGGTACTCGGGGTCCAGGTAGCCCGGCGTGCCCTGCGGAGCCGTGGAGACGTGCGTGACGTCCTTGGGGATGAGCCTGGAGAGGCCGAAGTCGGCGACTTTGACATGGAAGCTGGTGTCGAGCAGAATGTTGCAGGTCTTGACGTCGCGGTGGATGATCGGCGGGTTGACGGCGTGGAGGTAGGCGAGAGCGTCCGCGGCCTCGATGGCGATGTTCAGACGCATCGGCCAGGTGAGAATTTCCTCGACGGCTCGGTGCCCGTGGAGGTGATCCGCCAAGGTGCCGTTGGCCACGAACTCGTACACCAGCAGGAGGCCCTGGCTGTGGGGCGAGCTGCAGCCGTAGAGGCTGACGAGGTTCTGATGACGCAGCCGCGACAGGATCTCGATCTCGTTCACGAACTGCTCCAGCCGCCGGCAATTGTTCTCGTACAGCCGCTTGACGGCGATGGTGCGTCCGTCTTGAAGATTGCCTGAAAACAAACGCGCAGTCGTTTCTGTCAGTTTCCAATTTACCAAAAATGGCAACTGAGTTCCAAGCTTAGCTCATCACAACCTTTGTAGACGGTGCCGAAGCCGCCATCGCCGAGTTCATTTGCAGCATCGAAGCGGTTCGTCGCCTGCAGAAGCTCGTCGTACGAGAAGAGATGGGTCTGTAAACGGGCACTGTCTATCTCAGAATCCTTCAGATGTGGCTTAAAAATGGCATCTTGAATAAGAAATCTCGAGGACGAGGAAAGCCTTCGCTTCAAGTGCTTGTTGTACAGAAAGCAAGCGCAGAGCAGGACAGAAACAACACCAGCTGCTACCGCAATACCTGCTTCCCATAAACATGTCAGAGGAGACGAAGATGGATGGAGAAAATACAAACGAATCTCTGCAAACAAAATTTAGTCATTGGATTCTCCTCTAATTTTGTGAATTGAATGTTAATTTCATTGCAAAAAGAGGTCCCGAGTGGACTGTTTTCTCTGTTTTCGATCATACTGTTGAGAATCTATATACGGGGTTGCGTATCGATCTCGTTGCAGCATTCAGTGAGAGTGATCATTTTTCATCACATGGAAGAACAGTTCAGAAATCATCGGATTGAGATCTTACCTATCACAATTAGCAGCCTCCGCCGGTTAGATTTTCCTGCAAGATGTTGGAAATGTTACATTAATCGAAAAAGAAGAATAAAAAATCTGATATATCTCATTAAGCATATTCTGGGAAAGCTACTAATTAATACACGACGCAATAAAGGAATTGAACATGAAGACGAATTGATTATGATCGAGGATGAAACGATAAGAAGGCAGGAACTTGGCAAACTGAACATGCAGGAACACCATTGACAGAGCACAAATTCTTGAATCAGTTCAGTTGAGCAGATACTTACCACAAGTATTCGTATGAACTCCATCGGCGCAAAGACACATAAATTTCGAGGTAGATTCATTGAAGCCACACCTCCCGCCGCTCTCCAAGCACGGCTGACAGTCGACCGCCGACCAGCTGAGCAACCAGCCGTTGCCCAAAATGTCTCTGTAGCTGTAATTCCAAGAATAGTTTCGCGCCGGCTCGATATACAGCGTACAACCGGTGTTTGCAAAATCTTGATGGTTGCCAAATCTGTCATAGTACCCGCCGAAGTAGCTATTAGGAGCGCATTCAATCGGGCTTACCTCGTGCCCCGTGAAGTTATGAGGATCGGAGCAATTGAGCAGGAAGTAGATCTCCGTGTTGAGGGGGTTGACTCTGAGAGGGTAGAAATTGGCCTCGGTGGTGAGGTTGGTGTAGGGCAATGGGCACTGCGGACCGACGAACTTGACGGAAGTGAGGATTAGCGACTGGTTATCGTAGAAGATGTCGAGGAGGTAAAACTCTTGGTCCACGAAGGCCGTCACAGGGCTGTAGCCGCTGTTGTTGCAGGTGACCCTGAAGGAGGGGTATCCACAGTAGGATTTCTGCTGGCCGTCGAGCCAGAACGGATAGGAGATGTTGAGACCGTCCCCGCAGCTCTTGGGCTCGCACTCCTCCATGACCGGCGTTTGAGCCAGCGCGGCCTTCCTTCCGGCCAACACGAACAGCAGGGAGAAGATGGACAAGGATTCGACGAGCACCGACCTCGGATTCATTTCACGGCGAAAGAGAAGAGAAGAAGGGAGAGAAACCAGGGGGGGAATCGAAGAGAAGAGATCAGATCAGATCGAAGGCGGCGTGAGCGATCAACTTCGTCCACTGCGACGTGTATAATTTAATTCAGATGTTTGGACTTGACTGGGTCATCGTCCATTTTCAGCGCAGAAGCTAACGGCGCTTTGGGTCGGCGAGATTCTGGTCCAATCCAGCGGCCGGCGGCTGCGTCTCTGGTCCTACGATACGACGAGGCGAACGCCCCGTTCCTTGAACATGAACACGAACAGCGACACAGCCGTCGATCTCCGTCTTCAATTCTCCAGTCAACTCGTCTCTTTTTGTCCAATTACCTCGAAGCTTCCGGTTTTCAGAAACTCTCCTTCATCTGCTCCTCGGACGGAACCTGATGCAATTCTTCCACGATTTTTTTTTTTCTTTTTTTAGGACAAATAAAAGTCGTTTTGCAGACCGTCACATCGCACAATGAGTTGTCGATATAATACGATCAGATAATGCGGTCATCGCTGAGAAAAACATACGCACAAAGAAAAGGTGCCTTAGACAGCTTAGTCAACGGTCACTTGGTCAAACTCACCTAGCTCGAGCGAGCCATTTGCGAACCTAGTCCGCTTTGCTCGTCCGCGGTCGAAGTGAATATGATAATTTATCAAACAGCGTAGGTGAAATTTAGAATTGCTCAAACAGTGTCCCATATTTTCATATTTATTAAATAACACACTTAATTCTCTTTTTATCTCTCCCGTCAAACATACTTGTACCACAGTGAAAATCTCAAACGCGTGGTCTTTGAGAATTCAAATCTAAGACTATGGCGACAATCCAACATTACGATCGTGGTGTTGAAATTGTAAATTTCAACACCACTATAGTGCAGATTTATTTGACGGGAGGGGATAAAAAAGAAATTAAGTGTATTATTTGATAAATATGAAAGTATGAAATGTTGTTTGGATAATTCTAAATTTTACGTACGTTGTTTGATAAATCATTGAAGCGAATATGTATCAAATCACCGTGTCGATTGGAATGGTGATACCATAGGAGGAGATCCAATCTTTAGGTCATGTTTACTCCCACTGGGAGGAAACATCGACCCCTCCATCCATTATTTGTTGTCTATGCATGTAAACTTGTATTTTACGATCAAACTCGTTCACTTTATTTGCGTGTGGTTCTCCACTTGAGAACTTTTCGATCTTGTTAACGACTTAAAGAATTATTGGTGGCCTTTGTGTTAATATTATATCAAAATGATAATGATACCGATGGAAAATATTAATGGGTTGGATTTGCAAACAAAAGAGTATGCAATGAGTGTGTAAGGTATAAAGGAGTTCGAAGTCCAACTAAAAAGAATCGGAAACATAAAGAGTCAGGAGCACGAGGAGTCAAAAGTTGAAGACTCGTAAATCAAAAATTTAGAATTCAGGAACTCAGAAGTCGAGAATTCAAAGATCACAAATGAAAATCTTCTCAATAGTTGTTGCACTCTGTCTTCTAATCGTCCCTCACAGTGATGATTTTGAAATACATGGCATCCTGAAAAGAGATTCCCTGTGATGGCTATCTTCTAATCGCCCGACAAAGGAGACTACATGACATCCTATGTGAAGATTTCTGATAACAATATTCCTAATGACGATCGATGAATGAATCGGAGTTTCTATATAAGAATCAAATGAAATAGGGCAATTTACTAAACAACGCACGTGAAATTTAGAATTTCTCAAACAACGCTTCATACTTTTATATTTACCAAATAACGCACTTAATTCTCTTTTTACCTCTCTCACTAAACAGACCTGCACCACAGTGAAAATCCCGAACGTGGTACTGAGAATTCAAATCTCAGCACCACAGTTGTGTTGCAATCCCAACACCACCACTGTAGTGCTGGAATTTGTAATCTCAGTACCACTGTGGTGTTGAAATTGTAAATTCTAGTACCACTATGGTGGTATTGGGATTGCACTATCACTGTGGTACAGATCTATTTGGCGAGAGGAATAAAAAGAGAATTAAGTACGCTATTTGGTAAATATGAAAGTATGAGATACTGTTTAGATAATTTTAAACTTCTCGTGCGCTGTTTGGTAAATCGCCGAATGAAATAAATATTCTTTCTATTAGATACATATTATTTTTTTTTCTGTTTAATTTAAACATCGAAAAGGCACTTGTGTTATATATAGTGGATAAAAATTTATTGCGATGAGATGAACCATCCCTACGAATCAACTTTACGAGAAGACTTGATCAAATGGACTAAATTTTTACCGCATCATATCCTAAAAATACTATTTACGCCATGTGATCAAATAATAATAATAAAAAATAAGAGAGAATAATAAATGTTGAAAAGGCAAATAGAACTTTGAAGACCTTTCGATGACATATTAAAACGTGTGAGTCGTCTCTCTTTGCATTTTCTCTTTCCTTTCCCTCCTTTATTCCTTTGCGTTACTAATTCGGTCATTAATTCATCTTTTTCTTGTAGTGTTTTCTCTTTGTAGAAAGCTTTGAATTTGTAACTTTGTTTCAGATAAGTAAAATTCAAATCCTCCACAAAAACCGACCACGTGTTTTTTTTAGGTCTGTAGAAATCCAAGAATACTATTGGACTATCAAAAATATCTTAAGAATTTAATTATTTAGATGAAAAATATGCAAAATTCCTTAATGCACCTTCCTCTATTTGCACTACTGTAATAGATGCTAAACAAAACGCCTAGAGAAAGGGTGCATTAATTAACTAAAAATAATAATGATTATATATATATATACACTAATAAAAATATTATACAATACAATTTATTCATCATCATCTGATTCCTTAGAATTCAAAAATTAAATTATAATACGATTTAATCGGACAATGAATAATAAAAATGCTATAATATAATATTTCTCACGTAGGAGCATGAAACTATCAAATAACAACACAAACTATCTTATATCAATGGCTTTTAGCCTCGGGCTACAGTGCAGTGATAGAGCGTCTACTCAAATAATCAGAAATTTCTGAATCGATCTCTAACTGTGATTTATTTGTGGGCTTTTCTCCAAATGAACATAAGTTCCTGGGAACATTTAAGTTTGCAACTCACATTCACACTATTTACTTTCCTCTTCAATTAGGATAAATTGAAGGGTTATTAATGTGACAATTTAATTTTTTTTATCAATGACTCTTATTTGTTTTATTTATTTGTCTTAGTATGTAATAGGGGTGTAAACGAATCGAGTTGGTTCGTGAACTTTTCGAGCCGGTTCAAATAATATTTGGTTTGAATTTGAAATTATCGAATTCGAATATGTGCAAATCTTTTTCGAATCGAACTCGAGTCGAAATAATATTGTTTGATTGTTTACGAACTATTCGGGAACTTTAATATTTTATTTATTAAAAATTTTCGAATATTAAATCGAATATCAATTTTTGAATGTCAAATCGAATATCAATTTTTGAATATTAAATCGAGCCTCAATTTTAAATAGTTATCGAACCGTTTGAATTAATATTCGAAAATTTCGAATCGAATCTAAACTCGAACTTTGATTCGAATCGAATTCGAGTTCAAGATTATTAAATTTTTGAATTTCAAATCGAGCTCGAATATGTCAGTTTGAATTCGAACTCAAACTAGCTCGAATACTATTTTTTTTTTTAAAGTTCGATTCGATTATATTCGTTTACACCCATTATTAAAGTCAAAAGAAAATAGCAAAATATTGATTTTTTAGAGAAGAAAGAGTAGTCAAAAGAAAATATCCGAATTCCAATAAAAATAAATATTTTGAAAGTTAAGTATGCAAAATCATATATAATTTATTATCAAAATAAATAGAGAGAATTTTAAAATTCAATGATTTTGATGATGTAAATCTTTATTTAGTCTACAATATAGACAGTATGTAGATACTGTAATTGTTGTATACAATATCATATTAATTATAAAATTTATCCAAGGAAATTAGACAGAATGAGATTTCTGTTCTTGAATTATGAATAACTCCATTTTTTTTTCTTTAAAACAAACTACGATTATTCAATCCAAGAAAAAGAAAATAGAAGTTTTGATTTTTTTTAGTTAACATTAACACTACTTTAGTATGCTGCAATTCACACACAGAATTAATTATTTTATTTTTATCATTTTAAAATTATAAGAGCATTCACGATCCACTCATATTATAACATTCTCCACCTCATTAAAAAGTATGAGATCCACTGTCATATACTCATTATAATAATATATCTATTTCAACTACATCTCTTTTAATATTAACACTCATTATTTATGGGTCTCATGGTTCACTCAATTATTTTAAATTATATTATATTAAATAAATATATTTTTAAAATATTTTAAAATATTTAAATTATTATTAATATCTTTAATAATAATTTTACCTTTAAAAAAATAATTTGGTGGGTATATTTGGAAATGTATGTGGGTATTGATAATTTGGTGAAATTTATGGATTTTGAGAAGATGAATATTCCTTTGGATTGCTGGTAGAATTCAAAAAATTTATAAAAAAAATGTCCTATTATTTTCATCCATTTTGGATAAAAAATAAAATTGCAGGAACCTAGAAAAATAAATGGAGAGGATATTTAGAAAATAGAATTGGAAAGTATAGTGAATTTGAATAAAAATATGTATACACGTTGATTGGTATATATAGATAGAATTTGAATAGCCATTAAAAAATTAACTGTTTTATTTAATTTTTAATTTTAAAATTTATATTTTTTTAATAAATATAATTTAAAAAAAATATACATAGAGTGGACCAGGATTCAAGTGGAGGGGCGTTACAACGCTCCTCCACAATACTTTTAACGCGATGGGGGTGTTATAACACCCCCTAATTAATACGTTGCAGGTGCTTAATGTAATATAATCTACTAAAATTTTATAATCTAAATTATAAAGTAAAATTTATGCAATTCGATTACATTTCAAATCATAATTTGAAAAGTATTAGATGCTTAACTGTTGACGTCGATCATCGTCATCATCATTGTCGATTGAGCATCACTAATCATCGATTGTCGTCGTCGGTCGACGGCTATAGGTCACTCATTGTCGGCTGCCATCGTCACTCGTCGTCGGTCGATGGCCGTTGTCAGCTGCAATCGCCATAGTTGGCCATAACTGTCGTCGTCGTTGTTGATTGACAGTCACCGCCGTCGATCGACGATTACCGTCACTTGTCAGTCGTAGTCGGTCGACAATTGCCTGCTAGTCATCGTCACAGTTGTCATCGCTGCCCGCCAGTCATCATCATCGTCCATCATCGTCGATGACCACTGTCGGCCACCCTTGGGCGTCGCTATTGGCTGCTCAACAATCATGATCGTCGTTGTCACCATAATCGATCATCTTCCATCATCGATTGAGACCTTAGAATGAATATTAAATAAAAAAATATAATCATTTTTATAATCAAATATTATACATAATTTTTTAATTATAATATAATTAAAATAATATTGATTATATTACAAATTTGATTACGTTGCACTCGTATTAAGTATTTTTATCCAATTAATTCTGAATTTTTCGTCGACGGCTAAAATAAATTCGAAAAATATATCCGCGCAATGCTGGCTCTTTTTATTGCCATTGATCTCGATTTCGCCGGCGACGATGATCCCCGGAATGTCTTCGCCGAAGAGGCCAAAGCCGCGAGCAGCAGATGGAGCTAGCGCCGCCTTGCGCCTTGGCCTCGATGAAGAACCGCTTCTCTTCGCCGCCAGACAACCGGTGAAAGGACACCGCATCTCCGGCCACCAGTCCCTTCTCCTTCGATAACCGTCTCCACCCCTTGGTCACCACTCAGGTCGCTCAAAGCTCAGCAATCCGCTGCCGCCTGCGTCGTTCCCCAGCGGGAAGTACTTCTCGGCGTTCTGCTTCGGGATCACAAACCGGGCGGGGCGGCCCCGTGGTGGCCGGCCGCCCCTTGCTCTGCCGACCTCGGCCTTGGAGAGGGAGCGGAGGAAGGCGAGCTCCGCCGCGCCGCCTCCGTCTCGGCTCCCAACGTACCAAGCTACTGTGGGCGAGACATCAGGACTAGAGACTTAGCTGGAGCGGAAATGAGAAACTGATTTAATGACTCGATCGGAAGTGATTCGAAGAGATTGATGAATTAGTAGACTGGATTGAGATGACCATTCATTTATCGGAGACCAATGATCTGAACGACGGAGTGAGTCGCCGGCGGTACTAATAGACATCTATCGAGCAAGCAATTAAGAGTGAGAGCGTCGAGAAGAATCTCAATGATGTTCCTCCGCTGTAACAAAGAAACGAAAGAAGAATACTGAAAAGAGGAGATAATCGGAGGGAAAAAAAAAAAAAAGACCCCTCTCGATATTCTTCAATTACTTATATAAGCCAAAAGAATAATCCCAATTTCTATAAGTTCGTACTAGAATATGGGCTCACCGTGATAGCTTGTCAGGAGAGGATGATGGAAGACATTACCTCATTAAATGTGTCAGGAGCATGTGATTTAATTAATATAGCCCGCCTAGTTGATAAAAGACAGAACTCCGTTAATACAACGAAAATATTCTCTTAATGTAAACGTGTGAAGATGTCGTCTTGCCATGTGGCATCTTTGCCCCGTGATGTTTTTACTATAATTTATCTGATTTTGATGACTGAGATACGTGTCGACGAGAGCTAACCTATGAGCCTCCTTTGTGGGGACGAGTGAAGATACATGCCGAGATATAAATCGATCGAAATATAAATCTACTGAGATATAAATCGATCGAAATATAAATCTATCAAGACATAAATAGATGATAATTATGTTAGCATCACAAGCCAAACGCGGCGGCGCATCTTGTAGATCTGACCGGCCCACCGCCCGTTGGGCTACGGCGCCACGGCCTGGTACAGCTTCCAGCCGGACTGCCTCCCACCTCCGACAGTGCGGCTCAATCACATCAACCGCGCCGATAACACAATATTCACCTCTTCTTTTATTTATTTATTTATTTTGAAAAATAGTACGGAACTGAATTTTTTTATCATAATTTAATATTAAAAAAAGTTAATCCCAAAGCTCTTTTTTTTTTTTTGAAAAAAAAACAAATAAATCTTAAAAATTACGCGAGATATCCTAATTAGCCATCACCGTCTTTGCGCATTTCATTTTCATTTTCATTTTTCATTTTTTATTTTTTCGCCGGCCGCGAGTGGCGCCTAGGGTTTATGATTCCGTGGCGTAATGGCGGCGTGAGTCTCCAGTTTCGGCCATCTGCTTCCTGCGGGTGTCAAAAATATGAATTTTTGCAGAGCGGCAAACCCCGCCACTTCTCCCTTTTTGTAGATCTCATCCTCCCTTCCGCGCTTCCCGGCGGCGTTCTCCTCCGCGACATTGTCCGGCAATGGGCGTCGAGCCGTCAGGAAGCCCTGCCCGTAAACTCCAAGCTCCCTTTCTGGTACGCGCTAATCCCTTCGTTTCTCGTTCTTGATTGCTTCTTGTTGTTCTTGACGATTGGTTGATGATGGCGACGGTGCTGTTGACGAGATGATAATGATATTGTTGTTTTATTTTTTCACTCTTTTCGCCTTTTGGCGTTGTTAGAAAAGGACGAACGCTAGAATTAGCGTGAAACCTTATAGAGATGGAGCCTCTGACGCACCATCCCACAAGTTGGCGGAGAAAGACTCCTGCTTGCTCCTCCCATGCGGTACTGTCTCTCCTTCCTCATCCGACGCCGTCGCCGCAACCCCGTTGGTGTCCGACCTCATCAGAAGGGGCGTGGCCTGCTTCCCCAAGATCAACTTCCGTGGCTGGACGCCTCCGGGCCTCGGCTGGGAGGCTTGGGTAAGAGACATGGGTTCGGATCCGAAGGTTGTCAAGGCTTGGCGTGAGGCTGAGATTGAAGATGCCATCTTGGGTTCCGTCAACTACATTAAGCCCGACCAATCTTTGTTGGAAGCTTTGTCCGGTTTCTGGTGCCCTATGACGCGCACTTTCATTTTTCCGTGGGGTGAAGGCACATTCACTCTCGAGGATGCTTATGCTATCGGCAACCTCCCGATTTCAGGATCCAGATTTGATAGGAAATTGACTGATGAAGAAAATGATCGAATGATCAGGCTGTATGTCGAGAAGGAGAAAATTCGGGAGCTTCATCCAAAGGCAAAGTCTTTGCGTAGAGTCACTCTTGATATTTGGCTGCAGTGGTTCTTGGAATTGCACGGCGAGGACGATCTTAAATATCTTGGATTCTTGACATATTGGTTGTCGAAGAATGTGTTGCCGCCGTATCCTTTTGGAGAGGTTCCCAAAATGGTATTTGGTCTCGCTGCTAGGCTTAGCTGTGGGGATCGGATTGCTCTCGCATCACTTGTCACTGCAAACATATACCATGATCTGTCAAACATCTCCAACTTTGTCTTGAATTCATCCAGAAAGAGAAGAGGCAATAAGGTTGATGTTTGGGCGCAGTTTGGACTTCTTCAAGTTTGGGTTTGGGCAAGATTTGAGAGCTTGTGCCCATTGCCACTCGGTGCAGGTCCTTTGGTGTCAGAGCCTTGTATTAATCGACCAGGCAACAAAGCAAGTGCCATGAATTATGACGAAGCTCTTAGTGTTTTTCAGGATGAGAATGCCTTTACATGGAGACCATATTCTCTAAAATCTAGTTGGAAAGAGCCTCCTTGGTACGATGAGCAGACACGGAAAATCCATGTCGAAGACAACATGCCTGCTTGGGCATATGATTATGTCACAATCACCTCGCCTTCAACATTGCAGGGTTTCTTTGGTGATAGTTTAATCTCATCCGAAAGGTATCAGCCTCACCGGGTTGCTAGGCAGTTTGGTTATGATCAATCAATCCCAGTTGCAAGTGACTCGCTAGCGACATGTATCGCAGATTATCACCACAAAATAGGGGAATACGTGATGATCCCCAAGCTAACGAGAAGCGGTGTGCCAAGGAGAGAGTACCTAGTTTGGTGGCAAAAGCACCAACTTGAATATCGACAAACTATAGATAAATTTGGTTCAGCACCAAGTTCACTGGATATTCATCAGGTGAAAGACAAAAATCCAGCTGAAGATTTTGCTGTTGGAGGAACTAATTTCGGAGAGCTCAAATCTCCAAATAATGAGCTAGACAAGTGTTCAAAGAGGAAAAGAGAGTCAAAAGATAAGCATAACTCTTCAAGCAGTGAGCTTGATAAGTGTTCTATGGGAAGTAAGTTCGAAGCAGATTGCATTAACATGAATGAGGAAACTTTATCTGTACCTTCTCGAGATGTCATTGTACTTGATGCCCGTAGCGATGACAGCGTTATCGACTCAGAAGAAGAGCAAAGAAGGCTGGTGGATGAGCTGGAGGAATTTGTGTGCTGTGGGCTTTTAGCTGAATGGGAGCCAAGTTCCCCGGGTCCTGATAACGAAAAGAATTGCTGCATTGATAATGTCAGAAATTATGAAGATCCTTATGGGCAAGAGGCAATTAGGATGTATCCTCAATTCTTTAAGTTGATCCCCCAGAAACCGCACTACAGAGGCCTGCTAGATGACAATGTTAGCGAAGAAGTTAAGCGTGATGTCCACCTTTCCAAGTGGTACCGGCTTATCGACTTGACGAGGAAAGCATTGGAGACGACATGTCAAACAGACCCTTTGGAGGTTGAAAACCTGATGGCAGAAGCTCGGAAGCTCGAGGGATTTGGTTTCAATGTCGAGCATGTAATTGCGCGTTTGAAAGAGCCAAAGATTCGATTGAAGAGACTTGAGGATGCTAGAAGAAGGCTAGAAGATGCCAAGGGCAGAGAAAAACATGCACAAGAAATGCTTGCTTTTAGGAAACATGTTGATGACCTTGGCAGCCAGTTGAGAGAAATTGAGGAAAAAATCGAGAAAACTCGAGAAGCTTTTGGTATGACAGAGCTGGGATTCGACGCGAACACGAGGAATTTACACGAGGAAGTCGAAACTGCTGAAGCTGACCTGCGTGCGATAGAACACAAAGTCAAGTCCATGAACAACGATGCACTAAAGATTCAAAACGATCGATTGAGGTCCATGTTCACTTCTCAATAATTAATCCTTGCAATTGTAGTTGATTTTGATTTCTGTAAATTGCATGTAAATGATGAATTACGTTGCTCTCGATTCAGAAGTTTTGTATTTGTCATGTTGAGGAAAATATTAATTTACATGGCCAATTTTGAAAGCGATTCTTTAGCTTGATGTTTTTGACGTCTTGTTCTCATCTTCAGGTTGTTTAAACCGATCACTCGTTGAGTGTTTAAAGCTGAATGGTAAAGTGTGATTCATTTTCCTTGTAATTTTTTTTTTCTCCAAAATAATATTTTACACTTACAATTTATTTTTTAACTAAAGAACCATTAGTTAAAATTTGTAGCTTTGCAAGTTTAAGAATATGTCAATTTATTTTGCTAATAGTTTTGCTTTTAAACTTAATTAATGTAAATCAAGATTACATTAAGATTATATTTGGTACGCTGTAATCTGTCTTATAATGTAATCCAAATTACATTACAAGGGTGATTACTTTATTTATTGTCGTTTTAAAATTGTAATGTAATCTGAATTATAAAAGTTACTAACGTTTTGTAATCTGAATTATAAGACAAAATCTAAGTAATCTGATTACATTATAAGTCGTAATTTAAAAAGTCATCGCTCATCGTTGCCCGTGGTTGCCATCATCCGGCGCCATAACTCGTCATTATCGTCACCGCTCACCGACGGTCGACTGTCGTTAGTCGGCCATCGGTGTTGTCGTCTGTCGATCGTCGCTGCCGTCGATCGCTATCGTCGATCGACCGACAATCGTCACCAATCGGTCGACGATCGTCGCCGTCGACTGGTCGACGACCACCATCGCCGTCGGTCGATCGACGACCACCGTTGTCGCCGTCGATCGAAGACCGTTGTCGTCGACCGACGATCGCCGCCGTCAAAGACATCATCGTTGATCGACCGTCGCTGGCGTCACCAGTCAACCAATCGCCGCTGCCACTGTCATCGTTGTCGCCACCATCACCCATCGCCCGTCGATTGACCCGTCAACGTTGCTCGTTGTGATTGATGGTCTATTGTCGTCCTTATAATGGATACCAAATAAGAAAATATAATATCTCTTATAAATCAAAATTATATACAATTTGATGATCAAATATAAAAATATAATCAAGATTACATTGCACACTATTATTATAAACTTGATTATATTATCATCTTGATTACGGAACATGGCCTAAGATTCATTAATTATAAAATAAAGTTGCACTTATGTGGTATTAAACGATTTTAAAGTTCTTTTTGGAACTCGAAATATTCCCATATCACATTAAATATAAATTATTTTCAATTTGAAGCAAAAAATAATAAAATTTAAACCTTTCATAATATTGCTATTACATAAATGCAAAAATTCTTTTGATCTAATTCACTTACCACTGGCCTAAATAATTCTTAATAATATTTAAAAGAAAAACATTAAGGATAGTGCTACATTTATATCAGTAACAATTCAATTCGTTGAAAAAACAAAAGCAATAAACAATCTCAGAATTGTTTCTGATATGTTAGATGTATCTAATGTTTTACAATAAAGAAACAAAGAGAATCACATTTCCAGATTATTGAATTTTTAATGAGCAACTAGAATGTGTTGTACTATTAGTTTACAAAAGATTACACTATTTGATTTAATTAAATTCTCACACGTTCTTACTTATTTTACATTTACTGGGTTGGAGAACAGTTGACAAAGAGAGAGAAAAACTTAGCACAGGGACAAGAAAATAAACTTCAGAAAGCAAAATGAAAATTTTCAGGTAATAAACAAAACGATCAAGATCTTGACAATTACACAACTGGTATTAGTTTTAGAACAGCAAATGAACCTAGTTGATGATTCAAACTGCATGAATTTTTGTTGCAATGTCTGAAAAAAAAAACAATGGAAACATCAAAATCGGTATTGTAAAAATTCATGATGAACTAAATCCCTATGTACATTTCTTGAGTTCAATATCACAGCACAATAAGTGTTTCTGGCTAGTAAAACATGAGTGCAGATAATGGATACAGCACTTCTCAAATCTAAGATATTAATCTTTCTGATTGGTACCATGAAATTGCCGACCAGCCTCAACAGCTTCCCTGAAAGAAAACAGGAGATTGAAAAAATGAACAAGGTGGCCATGCAGTTAATGATACTATATATAAATATATAAAATAAATTAACACAGATTAGTGTAAAAGTTTACGGAATTTGTTTCAGGCACATGTTAAGGAATAGACTTTGAACTTGAATGGATTGAATTTCACAAAGCAGATTGATGTGATGTTTTATTTATAAAGCAGACTTTCCTCTTCTTCTCCAATCTGGGCAGATCCATTTTGGAGGAGATGGGAGGGAAGAGGACACTCTTTCATCTCATGCTTCTCTCATCTCATCCCATTAAAATATAGAAAGACGCTTTCTTCATTCATTCATTCCTACCCCTCCAGCTTTTCTTCTGCCTTCCAAGCAAACATACCCTCAAACAGTTTTTTTTTCCCCCTTATTTTAGTCAGTAAGAAAGTTCGACGAGTTTTGACAAACAGAAAACTGAAAAACTATTTACAAATTTGAAGATCTGAACGAGCAGCATCCAAAAAGGATATATGATTATTGAATGTATATGCTCATTTTAATATTTGTATAAATTTAAATTCCAGGCCCACACTTGAAAGGACATTAGGATACTCAAATCAGAGATGAAAACATATTTTCTAGTGCCAAACAAAAAACAAGCACAAACTCATATAAGATGACAAAGGAATCATCAATTTCAAGAACATGATACCTGAAAGCTTCCACAAGCTCCTTGTTCTCAGGATCAAGTTTTACAGCCTCATAAAATACACTTGCTGCTTCATCGAACCTCTGACAAAAATAGAAAGAGCTAGTCCATGACACAGGTGTTACGAAGGAACCCAGGCAAGTGAACAACAACAAATTTATAAGACATACTTGTAATAAGCGTAGTGCTGCGCCTTCTCTGTAGCATGCTTTAGGCCAGTCTGACTTCAGAGCTCTACAAGCCTTTGCATCAGCCAAGGCCTGTTCACCTTGTCCTAGACGAATCCAACAGAGGCTTCTATTTGATAGCAAAGTAGCTTCATTTGGATCAAGATCTATGGCCTGGTAATTGTTTGAAAAGATTCAGTCAGGATGCAAGTTCCTTTAAAAAAATTTGAGTCAAAGATCACATTCTGATACTACCAATCTCAATCATAGCCAAGGCCAAAAGCAAACACTTTAATATATATATATATATAATAAATTAAACAATAAATTGAAAGAAAAACTGCACCTATATTGAAGTTACTATCCATTCAAGTCAAACTGATAAAATAAACCAAACATAAGAAATCAAAATGACAATTAAAGCGGGCAACGGGAATTTTGATTCCAAAAGAACTTCCTATTCTCATCCATTAACTTACCCCAGCTAATTGCTAGTACCAGTGACAGGAGACTAGGAAGCCCCAACTGACTGGTATATTTGTCGACCACATAAAGATAAGACCACTGTAGTTTTTTTTCAGTGAATGAAAAATTCATAGTTTAATTTGTGATTTGCCATTTTGATTACAACAAAAGTTCCAGCTGCTTAGGAACGGCTTCATAGAACTTATCTCCATTGAACTCCATATCAGATTATTTTTGTCATTTTTATAAAATAACGAATCATTTAACACAAGGTTTCACTGACCAAAGAGGGGACAGAATCCAATGATGTAGAAGGATCCATATAGCGGACTCCACCTAGTGAAATAAGACTTGATTGTTGTTGTTGTTTCACTTACCAAAGAGGTGACAGGAGCTCAAGTGTCACAAAGGACAACTGTCTTGCAGCTCTAATGTATATTATACCAACTAAGGCCTTGATGAATGAGAATTTGTACATGTTTGACCTTAAATAATGTGTGAATCAAACACATGAAATTGCAAGCCAACATCTTTAAAGAGTCTAATACATTAAAATAATCACCTGCGTATACGCATCTACTGCCATCAAATAGTCTTTTTTCCTAAAGGCATCATCACCTCGTGACTTTGCTTCTAAGGATCTCTGTTTAGCTTCGGGTGATACCTGCATAAGATGGAAGTAATTTAACAAGAGTTGAGAAGAGCCTGAATACTGGATCATGAATTTATTTCTTGCATCGCTATTTTGGCAAATCCAATTAAATAGCAGTCTTCAACTAGATGGGATTATTTTCCAGCAATTAATCATTATAGATATGCATGGTATAACAAGAAAGGTGTGTCTTGATAGGGTAGAGCAAACATAACGAAACACAAAATTCACATCGGACTTCTTTAATGATATATGAACCTGCAAGTTCCATCCGCATATCGTGCTAGATGTTAACTACCAAGCTGTGACAACTACACAGTCACAGGTTGCTAAATAGACTACCGACATAACATCCACAACAATCAAAATACAAACCAAGGTAATCTAGGAGCCAGAATGCCACCTCAATGATATCTGGCTTTTGTAAACCGGCACCTTGCGCAGAGTCAATTTCCTTCTTATGGGTCTGCACAGAGAAGAAAGTGTGAAAAGATACATGCAATTGCCAATCATTATGCCTATTATTTGCACAAACATGTGCAGAATAGAATCATATTTCAAGTGTGCAATTTCAATGCAAGAACAATAAGACTATTCTAATCCACAAACCTGCTGCAAGCTTGCATCAGACTGCATGAATTCAATAACTCCATCGATGCTCCAGTTGGAAATCTTTGGAATTGGGGATGTCACTGGCAAAAGAACTTCAATGGCATCACGATTTCCTCTCAGAGCAGCAATCTCTATTGGTTTTAAACCATCCTGCCAGATGTAGTAGATATGTATATTGAATATATTTCATATGACGCTAAGTCAATAAAACCTTGCAAGCCTTACACACATTAAGTTCAAAGACAATTCAGAAGAAATGTCAGAAATGATGATAAAATCATGTCATCACAACCTTTAATAATCCAGATTCCTCGCCACTCTTAAATATTTCAAGTATAGCTGCTTAATCCTAGATTTCCTAGGTCTTATAACATGTATTAAACTAAATCCCACTTTTTGTTTGTTTTGCCAATTTTGTTTCTGCCGATATAATGAAACTTAATTGTAGTTGATGCTAACACGATGGCAGTCAATTTCTTAGCACTTTATCTAATTCTAGTAATGTGTTGGATGCAACACTATCACCCCAAAAATGGATACTAGTTAAGCTCAATTTGGATTGCTGACATTCCGTCACATGCAATGAACGAAAACAACATCTGTCATCATATCCTAATATATCAGATCTAATTTCCCTATTGGATAGAAAAAAACAACCAAATAAGCCATTTATTGTCATAAAATAAATCAATCTTCATTTTTTCCCCTTTTCTATTCCTTGATGTCAAAAGGAAGTTTGTCATCGCCAACAAGATTGTGGCTACAAGAAGGCAGATATACCGATGGTATCTGGGGCAAGATTGATCAATTATTCTGCATGAAGGCAAACAATTTGCCTTAGGAAAATATTCAAACGCCACCAGTTCAACTCCTCTCAATTCCCTTTTGTTTAATGTCAAATTGATTTTGTTAAATCATGATCAGGACTCTCTAACAACATTCAAAGCAAATTGCTCCTCAGACTTTGATCAAATAATCTTCGATTATTATTTGGATAATCATTTAATTTGCTGCTTGTAAATGTAATATTCTTATTAAATTTACTATTTAATAAAAAAAAATCTAACAATTTAAAAACTGTTCATATACATTTATGTCTTACATATATACAAAAAAAAACTGTTTTGGATAAAAATAATAGCTGTTCACTAAAAATAGAAACAGT
Source organism: Wurfbainia villosa (assembly GCA_025175895.1). Classification (NCBI taxonomy): domain Eukaryota; kingdom Viridiplantae; phylum Streptophyta; class Magnoliopsida; order Zingiberales; family Zingiberaceae; genus Wurfbainia; species Wurfbainia villosa. Next base: position 31,282,664 of record CM045991.1, read on the forward strand.
TTTTACAAGCTGTTCTTTTGAAAATAGCTGTTATTTAAAAAAAAAACAACTTTTTTTGTTATATAGTGCGTGTGTATAAACACCTGTATTTTTTTTCAATAAAGCAGTTTTTTATACAAAAACAATAGTGTGTGTATAAAAACAGTTTATATAACCAAAAACCAATAAAATGTTTTGCAGGAAAAAAAACAATTGTTTATTAAAAAAAATGTTCTTTTTGATAAAAACTTGTCATTTTCTTCAGTAGAGGCAGATTTTTTTTTTTTTTGTTTAGTACCAACAATTTATTAACAAGTAGAGGTGTTAATTGGGCCTGGCTCGACATGGCATGAAATGTGTTGTGTTGTGCTGGCTGGGCAATGTCCAGCAATCCTGGCCTACCTGTTTTCCCTTCAGGAAATTGCTAATAAATAACTACTCGTCCAGCTTTCATAACATCATTCAAAATCTGTCAACCTCTATAATCCTGGCTGTGCTTCAAATCCTCTGAATTGTGAACGCCATAAGGATTTTGCAGTAAAGAGGATATAATTCATGGTTATGATTGTAAGTTGTCCAATCACATCAAATCCTTGATCAATTGTCACCTCACCTCTGTTTCTCCACATTGACTGGCTGAGTCGGGAGTGAGGAGTGCCTACCTTGGTCACTCTAGAGTAAGTGGTAACCTCTTACTCTAAGTACTACCTTAAGGTGCCTATGCAATTAGTATTCAATGACTAAGTTAATAATTTGCCTTACAATGTTACTATGAGGGTTTCAATCAAATAGTTTAAAAAAGAAATTAGAAAGAAGTGAACCGGTAGCATGAGAATACCATCATCTGAGTAATCCTGCATCAGGCCTGAGCCTGGATTGGGCTTGTGTTGAGGCTTACAGAGCTGACACAAGCATGACTCGGCTTAACCGAACTTAACTTAAAGTCAAGCCCAACGGACTAAGGATCAGATTGCCTGTCTTAAGCACAACCCATTGATTAGTCTATTTATGTGCAGTAAATTAATTGTGCATAAGGAAGAGAATCTTAGTGCAACGGTAAAGTTGTTGCCGTGTGAATAGAGATTACGGATTCAAGTCAGGGAAACAACCTCTTGTAAAGTAGGATAAAGCTCTTCCATGAGACTCCACATTACCAAGAGTTTCGTACACCGGACTACCCTTTAAATTAATTATTGTGCAACAAGATACAACCGGCACAAATGCCTTACTATGAGCACGATTGTGGAGATAGTGATAAACTTTGAGCAGCAAAAAAGAAAGAAATGAAGATAGGTTTTCTTGATCACATGAATAATTTGGATGTTTACTTATAGCCATCTAGGAAAATAGATCAGATCAAACTTGAACAATTCAAATTAGAGTTGATATATTAGGATTTGATGACAAAAATGTTGCATGCAACATCATCAATCCAAGTTGTTTTACTTTTTCTAACATAAATGATATGAGGGCCTTTAAAACTTATCATTACACATTAAAGAAAAGCCATTAACCATACATTGTGGTTCATCCAAGGAAATTAAGCTTGAGATAGTTGATTCTAAACCTTAAATTAGCCAAGCAGAACATTTTTCTTTTAATGACATTAGTGTATATAATTTAGATGGGTTCATTATGATCCTTTGTCAAGAAAACATCCATAATTAAAGCAAATAAAAAAGCACCTAAAACATATTACATAGATCAACCACTAATATATATATATATATATATATATACCCACAAAAGAAACACATCAATATTTAATATGTCTATAATGATAAGCAAAATTTTACTCTGATATATAATCACAATAACATGCAAAACCATACCTCATCACAAAGATTAGGATTTCCTCCAGCTTTTATCAAACAATTGATTATTTCCCTGTTTCCATTATCAGCAGCAACATGCAAAGGAGTTGCTCCACCTGCGCTGACATTTGGATCAGCACCTGCCTGCAAAGATAAAAGAAATAAATTAAACAACTCAAATATCTTATACAGTACATATGAAGGATATGAAAACAAAGCTAGCAAGAAAGTGAGTTGTGAATATGGGCCACCCAAATGAAACTTATGGCAGAGGATATAATGGAAAAATATTGGTGCCCAATTGGTCAATTAGACAGTTGGTGAGGGATATTCTGTTATTTGGAGCCAACACAGTTTATAGGTTGACACAACCTGTTCGTACAACATGACCCAACCCACAATTATGTCAGTTCGGATTTGAGTTAAATAAGTTCGAGTTATATACCATTTGACTCATTTATGAACCACAAATAGATGAGTCAATGGATCAGATTGTAAATGGACCAATCCCTTTATAGCCATTTTATATGTACAGATGTTTAACTATCTCCATTAGCAGGTTATTATACAAGTTGTAAATGTATATTTTAATATATAAGTTATAAATATATAATATAATAACAAATAAATATTAACAAATATGACTAGGGACTATGTTTTTTAAATTGTACATGATTATTTAAAATACTATATGCCATCTTAATTTAAATTTTGTTTCAGTTGTTTAACTGGTCATCTTGGCCTATATTTTTATAACTTATTTTAAGGTCATAAATCAAGGACATATCACCCTATTGAAAACTCTGAGAGACATTTAAAATGTCATAGACATGTATTTAGACAACCAATAAATGTCCTAGTTAGGCACTATGAAACCAAGACAAATAAAAGGGTAATTCGGTACACGAAGCTATAGCTATATAGGATCCCGGAAAAGGTTTATTGTATGCAATCTTACCTTACTTTGCAAGAGGTTGTTTTCAAGACTCGAATCCGTGGCCTCTAAGTCACAAGGCAACAACTTTACTATTGCACCAAGACTATGTGACCAAGACGAATATGCACATTAATTGAAGAAGAGAGAGACCAATTAGAAATAATAAAATAGCACAAAATTCTTTTAAATATAGATGATGACATAAAAGGGAATCAAATCTAATGGTGTAGCAGGATCCATATAAATGACCCCACTTAATCGGATAAAGTCTTGATTGTTGTCGTACTTATAAGTTGTTTGATTAAAACATTGTATCATATAACTCCCGTCTAACCTACTTTAAGAGTGGTGCAATTTGTATGGAAGAGCTATAATGGGGAGGCTGATTCATTAGCTTAATAAGTGCTAAAAGTGGTAACAGTGTGCAGATTTCTGGTGTAATTTTCTTGAAATTTAGTTAAGAATTTGAAAAATATATGTATCAAGGATATCTGATGTTAAATATACAATATTTATACACTTTGTTTGACTTTATGATGTAATCTTTGTACCACAAAGTGCTAATCAAATTTGGTTTAGTTTTATTAGCATGGATCAGGATATTGACATATTTAACCAGTAATATCTGCCTGAAGAGACATGACACAGCATTTAACTAGTTTAGTATAACAGTCATATTGAGAAAATAATTCATGAAGGTTAACTAATCCTGGGACTAACACTGTCATCTCTGTCCTATGCAATCAAAAATTATATACAACCACAAATACTGCTCTATCTGCACTTAGTTTTATACTGTTTCTGCTACTTACAAGTCTCAATAGTGACAACCGTGGGATAAATTAAACAGAAACAACGGCGTCAACATCTTCCAGTTTCTTCTACATTGGCATGGTATGGTACTTCCATCCTCACAGATCTAGATTTGGCAAATTGTAGCCATACTGAAACTTTGCCTTAATCAAAGATCATTATGCAATGCAGTTACTCAGCATTTTCATCCCCTTAAAATCCGTGAATCATCTAATGCTTGTTCTGTACCCAGTCAAATCTTCACTAGTTCACATATCACAGCGATTGGTATGCTGTAATTTACTTCGTAATGGCTTTTCAAGAACTCATGTAAGATCATTGTATCACACTAATTGCACTTCACAAGCCACCACAATCAAGGAGAATTTGTAGTACAAGTAGTAACCCACTATGCCCTTCAGACCTTCCCACAATCCTCACAATCAAGAAAAACAAATCAATAATATTACTTCAAAACAAACTTTTTTTTTTCTCAAATGAAGATGCATTTAGTCTGAATGGATATTTCATAGCACTTGAAATAATTAAAATATTGGAAAGGACTTGAGTGTTAAAAGCAATGTAGCCATAGTAGAAGTCTAGAACCACGATCCATATATTCAACCTCAACAACTTGCATAATTTAGGACTAAAGTTATGGACGAATAAATGAGACATGTGAATGATTCGAGTTAGCAAAAGCAACAAAGTAATGCAATGACAAGAGGGATGTCAAGTAGACTATGAGAAAAGTCAGAAAATTACAGCTGACCAATATTTATCTTCGATAAACAACATATAGTCACACAACTTGCCACTTTGAGAAAATTTCATAATCAGATATGTAAAGAATTATACTTCAAGTAGCAACTCCAAGCAAGGAATGGATTCAGCTGCAACAGCAGATAACAATGGAGTGACATTGTCATCAGTTTCAGCATTTGCCTACAGAATTTTACATTATATATCAGCACATTTTATTATTACACAAAAGTCTATCATCCAATCAAAAGTTAGAAAGCATGAGTATGGAGATGAAACAAGAAAGTCAACAATGTGGTAGATCTTTTCTTTAAGGAAACAGTAATCTTCTTTGTATTAAAACACAACGACCAAAAAGTTGAAACATATTTAAAGTTTAAGAAAATGCATGACATTTAATTAATATTTTGATCAATTGTGAGCTATAATGAAGCATATAGGTAATAATGCATTATATGATGTGTTAAAAAATATGTTTTTATATCTTCGATATAGTATATCAGATTAATCAACCAAACTATCAAAACAGATAATACTTGCATCTATAACATAGCAATAAATTTAATCATCTTAAGCAAACTATAAAGCCTTAACTTTTTGCTTATGAATCTAAGCAATATATATCAGAACACAAATTGTTTAACAATGCATGTTAACACCCACCCAACATGGTATATATAAAACAAAATTTACATACCTAAAAAATACATAAAATTCACTTCTTGTTTGTTATCTAGCGAATTTGTTCGATAGCATATCAATATCCAGCAGTAAATGAATCATTCAGTATCATCCTTACACAGTGAAAACTGTAACCAAGCATATGTGCTTCTTCACTGCATAAGATTAGAGCAGCATAAAGAATTTATGCGGACACTATAAAAATAAAATAATAATAATAATAATAATAATGCGCTAGACCAAAATCACAATTAATTCATGTAGTAAAAATGGAGCTATTTAATGCATATATATACATATATACATTACAAAAGTAACTGCCATGGCATATATTACATCTCTATTTGTTGTGTCCAATTGTTTATTATCATCCTCTCCAAGGTACGCCAATGAAATGATAAACGGAGAAAATCTGCCATTTTGCTTTACCAAAAAGAACACTTTCAAGAAATAAAAAAAAATAACAACAGAAATGGACATGATTTGGTGCGCCAATATTTCAAATCATGGTTCGAATACATAATCCAACAGAAATTTATTAAATGAAATATAATACTCAAATATCTACAAGAGCATAAAGTTTGGAAATACTTGAGAAGGATACCTTAGCATTGTGTTCTAATAAAAATTTAACTGCATCTGGCTGCCCATGACCAGCGGCCCATATCAAAGGAGTACCAGCATCACTTTGTGATTCAATGTCAACACCTTTTGAAAGCAAGAGCTTCATAAGTTCAACATTCCCTGCACATATTCAGGAATATAAGATGATAAATATGGCAAAACAGAAGGAAAAATGTGTGATAAAGAAGCCATAATTAAGAAAACTTATCAAAAACATTTAATATAAATAATATTTATTTTTTGTCAAATGCACTCAGAACATGAAATGTAGTTTAAACAATAACAAAAGGGATAAATAAGTTGGATAGAATGATAAAGAATAATAAGAAACAATGTAATTAAAAATATAGTCTCTAACAATAAAGCAACCCTAGTAACATTTAACTTTGTTTTTGTCCTATCATCAGGTCATGAGAAATGGGAAAATGCAGAATCTCACTTTTATGAGTTCCAGATGAGAAAAAATATAAATGACCTTGAAATTTCCAGCTCAGTATGCACACATCAACCTTTTTCCAGGTATCATTTATGTCCATGACCTTTTCCCTCGATATGATGCTCAATACACGATTCAAATTGTGTTCTTTGATTGACATAACAAATGATGTATGGTAATGGTACCCCATAAATGGTACATTCAGGAGAAGAAACAAATTTATGGTACTTCCAATTTCATAATCTTGCTGCAATTGATATGCTTTATGATCTTCAAAGTCTTTAATTAGGCAAAAGTTTCTCCATACATTGTATGTGATCTACTAAGATGCTAATATTCTAGCAACAGTTATCAGAGAAATCATAACACAGCTTTCTAGCACACCATTCTTAGGTAACATAAGTATACTTATCATAGTGTGGTGCAACAATATTGTCTCCTTATTAATAGAAATGTTCGTGTTAAGTGCTAATAGATCTCTGATCATAATTAAGAGAAATGTACTGACATAGAAGAAGAGTAGACCTATTCCAGTGGCATGGTGAAGTGCAGTTGCTCCTAAATCACTAGAAGCAGAAGGGTCTGCCCCTTGTTCCAGAAGATACTTTGCAGTTAAATAATGTCCTTGACGAGATGAGTGAATAAGAGGTGTCTCACCTGCAAGGAAAATGAAAGTAGTTCTAACTCCAGCTCTCATTCTGTTCATCACAGATAAATATATAAAATATCAAAGGCAGAACGTCATGGACTTTACAAAATGCAAAGTCGAAAGAGTAGAAACGAAGACTAGCTAACGAAAATTTCTGCATTCTTTTTCAATGATAAGTACACAATCAAAAACTTTATCAGGATCTGTCACCAAATTTCTGCAAATATATGAATCAAACCGGTACCAGCATCATCCTTCACATCGACATCGAGCTTCAACTCCCCCAGCAAGTACTGGCATACCTCAGTCCTCCCTTCTCTGGCAGCAAAATGAAGCGCCGTCCGATTATTGGCGTCCTTCACATCGGCCGCAGTTGCGGCAACGCCATTCCCCTCATCCAGCGCCTTCGCTAACTCTGCGGGCGCACGAAAAACATCAGAAGGCAATGCAAAAGAAAATTCAGAAAAAGAGCGTCCGCAAAGGAACTAACTCTTGAAGAGATCGAGGTTCCCTGTGCGAGCAGCATTAAGAAAGTTCTGAACGGTTTGCCGCACTGGATGCAAGAAGAAGTCAATAGAACAGAATAAAGATCGAAGAAGAAACAAAAAGAGGGAAGAAACGATTTGTTTCTTCTCGATTGTGAGGGAGAATGCGTACCTGACAGGGCTGCGGAAGCATCACGAGCCATTGTTGGATCTGAAGGAACTTTTCGCCTTCGGGGTTTGGGGGCGGAAGGGTTTTACGACAGAGTCGAGCCTTCCAGATCGGCTTGAGCTTTCCAGAATCTCCCCAGATTTTTTTGAGAAAATATCATTTAGCCCGCACTATTTTTGGACTTTTTTATCAACGCCATCCGAAGTTTTTTTAACTGCGCATCCATCCCTAAGTATACAATTCACGAGGATATAATTCGATCTTCTGCTGTGATATCATTCGATAATAAATTTAAAAAAAAATATTCAGACAACTCTGAAACTCAAGAGTTTATCCGATGGATAGAGTATGACTTCGACATTGGATCGTTGTTCAGAAATAGCACGACTACGGAGTTCGGATTGAACCGTAAAAAAACTACGAGTGCTTTCCTAATTTATCTTTGATGACCAATGAAGGTCATTTGAACTCCAACTTTATCCGACTCAGTTGTTGATAAGACGTCCTGAAGATCTGTAGGGCAGGACTGGTCATTCTCAAATATTAGTCGGCCCGAAGATTTGAATATTCTAATGTCAATACAAAAAAATTATTACATAATCCGTTTTAGAGAATGATGGCTTACCCATCAAGTGACTTTAGCACTGGACATTCCCAAAATGAATTGGAGCGAGTGAATTAGAGAATAAACAGATGTCTAATGACATTCCAATGTTCCTTCTCCTTTCGAAGTCTATCCGAAAGAGAATTCAGTATCTTTTAATCGTAAATATCTAAATAGGACGAATCAACCTCCATGAATATTTTTGTTTTGGAACAAAACAATTAAAATTTGATAAGTACGATGTAGATTTATATCAGTGAATAAGGATCGATCTTCACTGCTAGATAAAAATATCAATCGAGGTACGTCACCTTCCACTGTATTAACTAATTCACATTGTAGTCAAAGATTATTCACGATTTATCTTTTCTTATAATAATCGCAGAATAGATTGCGAAGAGCGTCGGAGATAAATGTTTTCATCTTTTACACCGGTGTAATTGTCTAAAATTTTATTAAATATAATTTGGGGAAAATATTATAACAGGCATCCTGATTATCATAATTGTCAAAAGGGTGTAAAAAAAAGTTCCTTGTATTTTTCTATAATACTATTCAAATATTATTCAAGCAATTATAGAGTAATCAGTACCTCTTTTAAAAAAAAATTCCCATTTCTCTTTATAGTAATTCTAATTAAAATTATTTTTGAATTGTTAGGTAATATAAATTTGATGGAGTGTAGATGAAAATATTACATAACATACTAATCTTATGACTTTCAAGGAATACAATTTTGAACAGTATTAAAGAGTTTTATTCGTGTTAAATTTTAAAATATTAGATTGTTGAACCGTCAATATTTGATAATTTTTTTTTATATCAAATCAATTATTTTAAAATTAACCGACTCAAATAATTAAATATCTAATGCTAACTAAAAATAAGAATATAATTCAGAAATATGATGCAACGATAAAAATAAAAATGTATTATATGAAAAACACAGTTTAAATCTACGAATTTAAAAAAATATATATAAGAATGATTCTCTGTGCAAGAGTTTTCACGAATAGAGTAAGATTTTGATATTGGATAATTTTTCAAAAATAATGTGACTATAGAATTCGGAGTGACTATCAAATTACGAGCAATTTTTATATTTTGATGATCGATAAAGATTCATAAAAGCTCTTTATCTCTTTTCCGTCGAAGAAATATCTCTTATAAATTGCAGAGTCGAGCTGATGATCTAGACTAGGACTCGCTAATAATGCTAATTAAAAAAACAATAATACAATTTAATAATTTACTAATTATCCCAATCGATTTAAGATCATCCAAATTTATCAATATTATGATATTTTTTTTAGTAAAATTTTACATCATTGGACAGAGAAAATAAAAAAAAACGAATAATAGGGAGAAAGATTTACCTCTATTGATTCAATAAATATAAAAAACAATCAATTGCTATTTAAAAAAAAAAAAAAAAAAAAGGAATTATTATCACTCACTCGTTTCTCTCTCTCTCTCCCTCTCAATTCCGACCGCTGTGAGCAGGCCCGACTGTCGGCCAGTCGGCCACTGACGGCGCTGCCCGGCAACCGCCCGCCGCCCCTTCGTAATCCTCCTCTCCTCGCCTCTCTTATCTTCTCTCGCTCTATATGAGTTTTCTAGATTCTTCTCCCGCAGCTTGCAACGCCGCCCCTTCGCTGCATGCCCAACCGTCGCTACAGCCCGTCCGCCGGCATCCAGCCGCTTCCCAACCGTCGCCCCCAGCCAAATCCCTCGTCAGGCACTCGCCCACTTGCCCTCCCTTTGCAATCCTTCACTCATCTTTTCCCTCCCTTTATCTCCTTTCCGTTTCGCTGTAGCGAATCCGTCCGCTGCAGATTCTTCAATAAGTCGGTTGCAAATCTCGCAGATCATGTATTCTGTCGCAGCTGTTGCTCCTACATGCAGTGAGTTCTATGGCCAGTATAGAAGACTGACTTAGAAACTGTTTTTTCATATTCCTCTTCTTCATTGTAGCTCCTAAATGTAACAATTCTTTGGAGAGCATAAAGGCTTCTTCTTTTTCTTCTCATGTATCATAAAAAGAAAATCAGTGAAAATCAATTAAATAATTAGTTTTTTCTATCCCCTTCCCCGGCAAGAGGATGTTCTAACAAAAATTCTCTCGTATGGTTCTTCTATTCGTTCTATCTTTATTTTGTTCCAAATGTTCTCTCTTTGAATTGGTACAGCACTTGTTGGGCTAGGATACAAGATGCATAGAAGTGGCAACAAGACATATATGGTAAAGTGGCAGTTTCATCCATACTAATCGTCTAAATATGATGGTAATATATGTTATATATCAAATAAGTTTCAAATTTATTGTAGTGCCTGGATGGATCAATCGAAAGAATCAGTATGCAATTCCCGAAGATCCAACTTTCATCTTCAGCTTATGACACTGCATGGGTGGCTATGGTTCCTTCTCCAACTTCTCCTAACCATCCATGCTTTCCGCAGTGCTTGGATTGGTTAATAAAGCATCAACATTCTGATGGATCATGGGGACTTGATCATTTCCAACCCTTTCTTATCAAAGACTACCTGTCTACAACATTAGCTTGTATAATTGCCCTAGAACACTGGAAAGTTGGTCAGGAGCAAGTCAGGAAGGGTCTGTGATAATAAACAGTGTTATAGAATTTAAGTCTGTTAAATGATTAGTCATGTTATTGCAGGTCTCAACTTTATTGGGAGTAATTTTTCATCCATTTTGGACAAGCGCTTGCAGTCACCTATTGGCTTCGATATTATATTTCCAGGCATGCTTGAATATGCCCTTGACATTGGTTTAGATGTTCCTATAGAACATCATGAGATAGATAAAATACTTCGCCGGCGAAATGCAGAACTGCACAGGTTAGAAAAGCAGATGTTGTGTGAGCATGCTAAGAATGTTATATACATGATTTTTCTCCTTGACGCGAATGATGTAGATCATGTGTTTGTCATCTCAATATACCTTCTTTCTGTCAGTTCAAATGTAGAACTTTGCCTTCTGCATCTTTGAATTTGATGATTTACATGCTCCATTTGGTTTGCATGAAGGGCATGTTCACTGTGAAGTTATCCATTTAACATTATATTTCTTGGTTTAGGTCAAAGGATCCAGTGATCATAATATAGATTAACCATTGTTTTTGAATCTTGGCCTTCTTGCCTACAAACCAAATGTGCTTCTTCATTTCTTAATGTTTATCTTGAACCGAGACTATGGATTTGAGCTAGTCTGGATATGTTGTGCCATATATAAAATGAAGGGCTATCTTCATGATTCCTAAATTGAGAGGATATAGTAACTTCCTTTTGAAAAATCACTGTTTAACTCTGCTCCTCGATGGGCACTAAAAACTATGTTTATTTACTTCGAACGAAACAAATGGCAAGCAAGATTGTGATACTTCATGGTCTGGGTTTTCTTTCTGTTATTCATGCTAATGTTTTTCTTTCTTCACAACTATATGTAGAAAATTGTTGCTCTTTTGTTGAACTTATATTTATAAAAAATTTTGAAGACAACTGAATGTACAATTATGCTGTACTTGTCATTTGCAACTCTTTTTTCCTTGAGGTTCTTTGAGGTTGCCGAAACAAACTTATTTGTAACATGTAAGTGAACAAGGAAGTTGCAACGCAAGAGAAACCTATTTAGCATATGTTTCTGAAGGATTAGGGAATTTACATGACTGGAAGGAAACTATGAAATATCAGAGAAAAAATGGATCATTGTTCTACTCACCTGCCACAACTGCTGCTGCAATGATGCATTGTTATGATTCTAAGGCACATGAGTACTTGCAGTCTCTTCTTTTGAAGTTTGATAGTTCAGGTGATTGAATTCCCATATCTTATAAAAATGGAATATGAGTTTACTCATATTACATATTTCTTAATTGTAATATACTTGTTGCTTCTTCACAGTTCCTACGTTATATCCTGTTGATGTGCATACACATCTTCGTCTGATTGACATTATTGAAAAGTTGGGAATCGCTGAGCACTTCAGACATGAGATAAAATGCATTTTGGATAAAACATATAGGTGCTCTAAAATATTAATTCTTGCAATTGATTGTGATTCATTTAAAACAAAGCTTCCTTTTAACATGCAGAAGCTGGTTGCTCGAAGAGGAAGAAATCTTTTCAGATATAGCCACGTGTGCCATGGCTTTTCGCCTTCTTCGATTGAATGGATACAATGTATCTTCAGGTGATTATTATATATCTATAATGAATCAAATGCATGATACTTATTGGTGACTATGATGGTGGTTTTAAGTGTAGATTGCTTAATTCGGCTTGGTGATGTACACTATTTTAGCAATACATTGCAAGGATATCTGAAGGACGTAAACACTGTATTGGAATTGTATAAGGCATCACAAATCAAAATATATCCCAATGAGCAAGGTTTAGATAAATTAGCCTCCTGGTCAAGAATGTTTCTCAAAGAAGCATTAATCACCAACCAAAATCTTGGACACCTGATTGGTTTACAAGAGGTAAATGGTTGACCAAGCATTCATAGATTTGAAATTTATTTTCTGAATCTAGTCTTTTCTGTTTCAGGTGGATTATAATCTAAAGTTTCCGATTTGGTTGAGTTTGGAACGTTTAGAGCATAAAAATACCATTGAGAACTTCACTCTTGACAATTTACAAGTACTCAAAACTTCCTATGAGTAAGATTTGAATATGATGTGTGGTAAAGGCAAAAAATGATTACTTTAGCTTTCTGCATGCATTATGCTACTGATTTTTTTACCTATAAATAGGTGTTATAGCATAAAGGATAATGATCTAGTGAGATTGGCATTGGATTGCTTCCAAACTTCTCAGTGTACATATCAAGAAGAACTCCGAATGCTTGACAAGTATTTTCACTGTTTTATTGTGTATATGAATAGATATTTTAATCCTCCTTTTCTTTCATTCAATGATCATATTTCTTGAATTTAAAAGTTGGGTGAAAGATAACAAACTAGATCAACTGGAATTTGCCCGGCAAAAGCATACTTATTGCTATTTTTCCGCTGCTGCAACACTTTTCTCTCCTCAAATGAGCGATGCTCGCATATGTTGGGCCAAAAACAGTATCCTCACTACTGTGGTTGATGATTTCTTCGATATTGGAGGATCTAGAGAGGAGCTTCACAATCTTATTTCATTGGTCGAGAAGTTTGTGCTGTTTCCTGTTTTTGATCTTGTATTATATTGTTATCTAAAGGGTTCACAAGAAAAATTCCCTTTTGCTATTGATAATAGGTGGGATGCAAACTGGGAAAAGAAGACTCATTCTGAACAAGTAAAGATCATTTTTTCTGCTCTGTTCGATACTATCAATGAGCTTGGGACCAAGGCATCAGCATTGCAGAAGCGAACGGTCACCCACCATTTAGTTGAGATAGTAAGATCTGAAAACTCTATTTTTTTCTCTCTTTCTTTTTCATTTCCTTATTTTATTTTTTAACAAAATCAAGATCGTGACGGATGATCGCATCATTAGTGGCTTAGGTTGATGAAGTCCATGATGCAAGAGGCCGACTGGCTGCTAAGCAAGGAAGTTCCTTCATTGGATGAGTACATGAAGAATGGGTTTGTGTCCTTTGCTCTAGGACCAATTATTCTCCCAGCACTCTATTTTGTTGGACCAAAACTTCCAGAAAGTGCTGTTAGACATACAGAATACGAGAATTTGTTCCGACTAGTAAGCACATGCGGGCGTCTCCTCAATGACATACAAGGTTTTCAAGTAAGGGAAACATATTATCCTTAAAAATCACTAGATGCCGTCTGTGAATTGCATAAAACCTTAGAAAACTACAGCTCACATTGCTGTGGTTTTTGTGTTCTAATTCTGTTGGTGTTTTGAAATTAGACTATATACACAGCATACCATTTACACTCCATATCTGTCTTGTGAACATGCAAACATAGAACTATATATATGCTTGATAGGCTAGATGCATGGATCCATAAAGGATAACATCCTTGTGTGTTTTTCAAAATAAAAGGAAAATTCATCTAGACTTCGTGTTTCTATAGTTCCTTTCATTCATTTTTCTATTGTTTCCCCGCAGAGAGAAGGTAAAGAAGGGAAGCTGAATGGTGTATCGCTACGCATTCTCCACAGTGGCTGTTCGATATCCGAAGAAGAAGCAAAGAAGGAGATGCAAGGGGAAATAGACTCGTCCAGGACCGAGCTCTTGAGAATGGTGCTGCAACAAGATGGGAGCAGCGTTGTGCCCAGGCCCTGCAAGGATCTGTTCTGGAAGATGTGCAAAATCCTGCACCTCTTCTACATGAACAACGACGGGTTTACGTCGCCGAAAGAGATGGTGAGCGCTGTCAACGCAGTCATTCATGAACCCATAAAAGCCAAACTAATATAACAGTGAAAAAGGAGTGTCTCTGCCTCTCACTCTCATGGCATTGTATGGAGGAGATTGAATTGAGAGATGCCGCATTGGAATTTGTTTGCTCCTTCATGGTTCTTCCCGCAGAAGTTACCATTTAGATTCCGATCGAACAACTGGTGTTATTATTCCGAGTAGGGGTTGTAAATGAACTAAGTGTTTATAAACAAGTTTGGTGTTCGACTCGATAAGAGTTCGTTTACATTTATTCAATATGCATCAAAGTCAATTAATAAATAAATTTGAACAACTTGATAAATTAAATAAATAAATTTGAATATATATGTGTTCGATTTATTAATGTTCGTGAACGGTATTCATAAACAAATTCATTTAAAAATTATTTATACTCATTTATAAATAAAGATTAAAATATTAAAAGTTTAAAAATAAATAAACAAATTTAATTTAATAACTTGATAATGTTTAAATAAATCAAACTTAAATAAGTTTGAATCGAACTTATTAGAAGTTTGATATCTAATAAACAAGTCAAATTCAATTGGAGCTCAAATTCTAAAAAAAATAAAAATCAAGTCAAACTTAAACTGATTTTTTCAATATATAACTTCGTTAATTTTAGATTTGATTTGATTCGATTTAATTATCTTATCAAATAAGTCTAAATACTTTAAAATTTAACTTAGTTTCACTCATTTACGATTATAATTTCAACCAATCTACTCTTATGATCCGATCGAACTGATGTTTTGTTCTATTTTTGTTATTTCATCCCAAATCTATTCTTCTTTTTTTTTATAACTAAGTTTGACTATTTTTGAGTGGACAGTTTGACTTCATGCAAATTTTGTTTATCGATCACCAAATAGTTCGGGATTTATCAGATATTTAAATTTGAAAATGTTCAAAAAAACGATCTCCTGGAGCGATCGAATTCTTATTGCATGATAAATCTATGAGTGATCGCGGTTCAATTCAAACAGTGAGGAGACCCAAAATAAAATCGAGTCGTTTTTTTTTGTTTTGAAATTGAAATTAAAATGGAAGACGTGTGGTCAATTTCGATTCTTAAATTTTTAGAAATAAAATTAAAATTGATTATTTTTTAATTTTTTTTTCAATCGAAATTGAATTTTTGAAAATGATTGATATTTGAATGAGTAGAAAACTCAAATTTTAAATTTTTATTTAATTTATATAAAGTAAATTTAAATCATTTTTTATTATAAAATCAAAGAATAATATGTATATATATATATATAAAGTAAAGATTGGGGCGGTCGGCTATGGCCGCTGACAGCGACCGACGGTGGTCGTCGACGCTCATCGACGGTGGTCGTCGACGCTCATCGACGGTGGTCGTCGATGCCGGTCGACGGTGGTCGCCGATGCCGATCAGTCGTGGTTGTCGGCATCGGTCGTGGTCGCTAGCATCAACTGACGGTGGTCGTCGACGCTGACCGACAATGGTCCCCGATGCCGACCGACGATGGTCGTCGACGGTAGGCGATGCCTAGCAGTGTCCGTTGCCTGGCAACAACAGACACCGATCAGTGATGTCCAATCGATGGCGACGGCAACAATGACAATCGATGTCGAGTGCTGAACATTCAATGCTTTTCATATTATGATTTGAAATGTAATCAGATTACATAGATTTTACTTTGTAATCCAAATTATAAAATTTTAATATTTTTTATAATATATATTATATTACATTATAATTTTAAAATAATTAATTTTGTAATGTAATCTTGATTATCAACATGCAATTGAAATGGCTGGTAGTTGAGAAAAGGTGTGTTTCCGATGACAAGTTGACGACTATTATCAGAACGCACGCAATGACCTTGAGGTTGTTGACGTCGGCTTGGCTAAATTAAAGACGGTGAAGTAACTGTGTTCGATTTTAATCGTTATTCGTTCGTTCGTGCTTATTTATAAAAAATTATACGTAGTAAAAATAAAATAAATAAATATAAAAAAATATAATAAGTATATAGATATTTTAATTTTATGTGGTTCGAAATTTTCGATTCTTTCTTTACAATTTAAAGTTCTAACGAGATATATCATTATTATTATTTTCTTTCCTTTTTGAATACAAATAGAGAAATTCAATATTACAATCTATTCTTTACAAAAACACAAATTAAAAAAAATCGAAACAATAAGTTTATATGAATGAATTCGGTTTTGCCTGTTTGATCGTTTCGGATTTCTCCTTGAAGGTCTAAAATGCAATAATATTTTCCTTTCAAACTTACTTTTATAGGGTTGTTGTTGAATTTATTTTCATCAATCAATCGACTATTTCATTATAAATTTGAATATTGCTCCGACCTATTAGTTTAACGATTCTTATCTATTTTAGTATCAG
Source organism: Wurfbainia villosa (assembly GCA_025175895.1). Lineage (NCBI taxonomy): Eukaryota > Viridiplantae > Streptophyta > Magnoliopsida > Zingiberales > Zingiberaceae > Wurfbainia > Wurfbainia villosa. Next base: position 31,299,353 of record CM045991.1, read on the forward strand.
TCAATTGATATCTTTCTAGTCGAGTTTTAAATTTTTTGTTCGCTACTATAGTTTCATCAGTCAATCGATATATTTTATTAATTGACTGATAACGATCAATCATGTGGAATAGTCGAATTCTAAATTATCTGTTCACTTTAATAGTAATATCAATCGACTAGTAATTCTATTGGTCAATTGATCGCATGCGAAAAGTGAAATTTCATTTAACCCTCGTCAAACTTTTAAACTCAGAATTTAGTATTTATCAGTTTGACTGGTGTATCATATCAGTCGATTGATACCTCAATTTTAGATCTAATAAAAGTTAATTCTCGCATCGCCTGACATTTAATTGATCTCAATTTATCAAGACTTCTCTCCCTAGTATCTGATCACTCTCGATTTATCGAGATTTCACCTGTTTATGATCATCTAGTCACCCTTAACATACTAAAACTTCATTCACACTAAATATTTGATTTTCTTTAAACTATTTGGACTTTTCTTCTAGTGCTTAATTTTCGATCACCCTTGACCTGTCAATACTTCATCAACACTAAATATCATGTTCTCCCAAATCAGTTTGGATTTTCCTTCCACTACAAACAAAAATGTTAAATCAGCGACGAATTTTAGCAACGAAACTAATTCGATACAAATCTACAATGAATTTTGTGATGAATTATTAAATCATCGTAAATCAGTAACGAAATTTACAACAAAAGAGATTTTATCGCAAAAATATCAACAAACTATATATTTGATATCAAATTTTCAACAAATTAAATTTTGTCGCAAAAATCGTCACTAATTATGCGACGAATTTCACTTTGGTCACCAAATTTGCGATGAAAAATCAAAATTGTTGCAAAATTTTGTAATGACATATGAATTTGTCATAGAATTTGCAACAAAATTGGGATTCGATACAAACTTTGCGACAAAAATGAAATTCGCCCCAAAACATCGTGATGAATTCCATTTTCGTTGCAAATTTGCAACGAACCCAGAATTCGTGGCAAATATTCTGACAAATTCTGCGACAAAATATTTTCGTCGTAATTTTTCAATCATTTGCAAAAAAAAACGTGACCAATTTTTGCTGGAAGTGTGAGATTACAAAAATACAAATTTAGCGACGAATTTCATATTCATCGCTAAATCAACGATCGATGAATTTTAAAATTCATCGTAAAGTTGTCATGATTTTTGCAACAAAATTTATTTCGTCGCAGAATTTGCATATAATCAATTCTTCCCCTTTCCTTCGCATGATCATCCACTGCCGGCGAAGTCGAAGGTATGCACGTCTCTCCCTCTTTCTCTCTCTCTCAATTCGGTAATCCATTGCTATATCTATGCAAATCCAGCGGTGGACTGTCGAATCAGGGCAAGGGTGATAGGAGTCGGTCCCCGCCCACGGCATCGCCCTCGCACGGCGCGGGCCGTCACCTCCACGTGGGAGTCACCCCACCTTGTGAGCATCACCCTTCGGGAGTTTTCGTCCTCATGTCACCCCTGTAGTGGTTTATATAAAGTATACAATTTTAATGTTTTATCTTCTTTATGTTTTTCGCATGGCTGTTCGTTTTTCAGATGATCGATACATACATAAAGGATTTTTATGATCAGTTCATACATTGCTTCCACCAGTGACGGTACTCTCTATTTGAAATTTTTACAATTATCATTTTATAATATATATAATGTTTGTTTTTATGTATTTCTTTTACGGTAAAAATTCATTATTAGTTTGATATATTATAATCTATAACTCAATATCATACCACAAATTAATAGATATGTATTAGAAAAATTTATTTTGGGTATAAAATAGTTGTTCAATTACTTATCGATACCAAATGATGAGAATATAATTAATTTTTTATATAAATTTGGAAACAGAAAAAATAAAGAAAGAAAGGAATTGGATGTATAAAAAGAACTTACCTGAACGTCGAGGTTTAACAGATGAGTTTATTATTAGGCTAGAATAATTTTTAAATTTTTCTCATAGTAATGTTGAGTTTATGGATGAGAGTAAGTTAAGGCGTCCTTGTAAAAAATGTCATAATGATAAATTTTTACCATGTGATAAAGTTCTAGAACATCTTTGTAGATTTGGTTTTACTGAAAATTATTATAATTTGACATATCATGGTGAACCGTTCATATCCGATGAAGTGGATGGATGAAACATAAAAATGTTAGTTGGTGGGGATCAGAGATATTGTGAGCAATTAAATCCATATTAATTAGAGGATGATATTTGATTCAGCGGGTTAGAATTTCATTCCCAAATCGAGCGCTACAAGTTCTAGTTTTTCTCAAGCGCTTGGACAAATGTATAACAATTATGTATCACCATTGGAGGAGGTAGAAGTAACAGGTGTTGATGAAAGTGCAGATAATGAATCATATATTCTATTTCAGAAAGTATTGAGAGTTGCAGATGAACCCATTTTGTCTAGTTGTGATAGTCACACGAAATTATCTCTAACTGTAAAATTGTTAAATGTCAAAGCTAAGTATAATGTGTCTAAAGATTATTTCAATAATTTTGTTCAAGTTATTGAAGAAGTATTGCCGCGTGATCATATAATGCGTGATGATTTATACAGTAGGAAAAAATTGTGAAAGAATTAGGTCTTTCGGTGGAAAAAATTGATGTTTGCAGAGATGATTGTATGTTATATTGGAGAGATAATGCAGATGTAGATATTTATAAATTTTGGTACTAGGAGGTTGGGTGGTAATAAGAGACTTAAATCATATTAACAAATAGTTTATTTGCCTTTAACTCCTAGATTATAAAGACTTTATGCATCAAGGGGTCACTGCCGAATACATGACTTGACATGCAAATAATGAAATAGAGGAAGAGCTAATATGTCATTCATCAGATGCAGAGGCATGAAATTTTTTTGATAAAATATATCTTGAGTTTGCAAAGGAGACTCGAAACATTAGATTAGGTCTCTGTGATGATGGATTTACTCCATTTGACAAATTAGGAAGAACATATTCTTGTTAGCTAGTTATCTTAATTCTGTATAATCTTCTACCTGGTATGTGCATGAAAATACCATATTTCTTTGTACATTGATTGTTCTTAACCTGTAAAATCCGAAGAAGTTAATAGATGTTTATATGCAACCATTGATTGTGGAACTGAAATAACTATGAGATCGATGAGGGTGTTTCTACATATAATGTTTATACTAATAAGATGTTTCTAATGAAAGGTGCATTTATTTGGATTGTAAATAATTTTCTGGTATGGTATGTTATCAAGATGGAGTACCGTTGAAATTTTAGGATATCCAATATTTTTGGAGAGATCAAAGTCATTCAGATTGAAACATGGAAAGAAGACGAGTTATTTTGATTGTTATTGATAATTTTTACCACCAAATCATAATTTTAGAAGGAATAAAGAAGAATTCATTAAGAATAGAATTGAAAGAGCACCTCCACCATTGAGATTAATAGGTGAATGCGTATGGTATAGAGGGTTTAACTTTCCATCTGTTATTTAAGAATCAAATGTTACAACATATAACTATGTAAGTATGCATAAATTGACTAAAAGTAATCATATGCATATTTAATTTTCGTCGCATATGGTTACGGAAGTACACATAAATTTGTGACGAAAATATATTTTCGTCGCAAAATTTGTATATCAGTCGACTACCAAATGACCAGTCGACTGATCAATCGACTCAAAAATTTTCTATTGATTACTACAATAAATAGCACCAGTCGATTGACATCTTCTATCAGTCGACTGATGGATCGCGATTCCTCTCCACCGATAAAGTATCAGTTGACTGACCTAAACCAGCCGTCAAATGTGTTGTCTGTGAGAATCATGGTTCGTCGAAACAAATATTTCGACACTGAAATATCTTATACCGTATAAAATTTTTGACAAAAGAATGTTCCATGAAAAGTGAGGATTGAGGAGTAGACAAAAGTGATTGTGCAACCGTATGATGTAGGATACAAGATGCATAGAAGTGGCAACAAAACATATATGGTAAAGTGGCAGTTTCATTTCGTATTCATCCTCTGAATCTGAATAGGATGGAAGCATATATATGTTGTATATCAAATAATTTTCAAATTTACTGTAGTGCCTGGATGGATCCATTGAAAAAATCAGAATGCAATTCCAGAAGATTCAGCTTTCAGCTTCATCTTATGACACTGCATGGGTAGCTATGGTCCCTTCTCCAACTTCTCCTAACCATCCATGCTTTCCACAGTGCCTGGATTGGATAATAAAGCATCAACATTCTGATGGATCATGGGGACTCGATCATTTCCAACCCTTCCTTATCAAAGACTACCTGTCTTCGACATTAGCTTGTATAATCGCGCTGGAACGCTGGAAGGTCGGTCGAGATCAAGTGAGCAAGGGTAAGTGATGATAAACAATGTTATAGATAGCTGTTGGTGGTGGACTTATATGTTATTATCGTAAGTTTCGAGCCCTATCAAGTGATCTACTTAATGATTTGTAAGTTTCGATTTATTGGATATAAATTTAATGTGTAGAATCCGTTAGTTTGGATCCGTTATTGATGATGAACTAATAATGGATCTGACTTGATCTCTATATATAAGACGTGATTCTCATAGAGTTAGGTATTCTGAGAGCCTCCTTCTATCCTATCGACAAGGAAGGTTTTACGACTCTCATCCTAGAATCCTACAGAAGACTTGCTTCTCTTTTCTTTGTAAGAACTACATACCAGATCTTATAGACGATGTTGTGATGACTGATGCTCTGCTACAATCAAATTTTATTTACTATATGTCATCGTTTGTTTATGTTTATTGTTCGTTGTAAATTTCGATAAAAAAAATTAGATCTGTATCATGAAACATGTTATATTCTTTTTGATTTCTTGAATACATGTTTATATTTGTATTTTTCATCAATTGGTATATGAGTGAGTCGTTTTATTGATTTTTATGACATTAGGTTGAAGTTTTTATCATTTTTCATCGATTTTGTGCGAGATATGGATATTTTGTCGCAAAATGATAATTATTCGATGAAAATGTAAGTAGAAAATCTAGTTTTATGTGCTAGATCTGAGCTTTCGAGTTTTTCCATAAAGAACATGAAGAACGGCGGCTTTACCAATACTATTCGTGGCGAAACCCTCATCGTTTCACAGAAAAATCATCCTGAGCCGATTGTCAATCGATTGATGCATTGTGTCAGTCGTCTGTTGCACCTAAAAAAGTCAAACAGAATGTCTCTGAGTCAATTATTAGACTCGACTGGACACGCCAGTCGACTAATCCTTGAGATCAGTCAATTGATCTACTTAAACTTGAATACAGAAGATTTTCAAGTCGACTGAAACACTCAACTGATGTATCAGTCGACTGCCATAAAACATCATTTGACTGATGAGTCCAAGTTTGTACACAGAAGGGTTGCAAGTCGACTGGAGTAATCAACTTCTATTAGACACCAGTCAACTAGTGCTCATACAGTCGTCCACGAAAGATTTTCTTATCGACTAAGACATTTACGTCAACCGACTGATATGGTTGTGGATGAGATCAAACACAGTTTGATGTAGGACACTTTCGAAGACCATAATTTTTCGCTCAGAATGAGTTTTAAGGTGTTCTTAGATTGCATTTTTGAGGCTCATTCAAAGCTCTACGTTTGTTACAACTGGGTAAACCCCCCATATCAACTTGTCTCGGGCCTAAAAAATGTTGTTTAGGACCTTTCTAGAGGCTTTGAAGTTTTTTTGTCCGATGTTAAGATTATTTTCTACATCATTAGACTGCAACAGTATAGTTGAGTTTACAACCAGGGAGGCTTAGGATATACTGTGTAGATCAATATATGTTTATACTAAACATAATTGATAAAAAGGAAAGTTATATTTAGGTTAGATATATGTTCAGAATGGTTTACATATAAAAAATAGATTCTTTTGATAAATTATATTGATCATGAACGCAGGGTGTTGACTCTTTATTTTCTCGATATTATATGAAATTATATTCTTATGCTCTCTTTTTTATTTAGTGAACTCAGTAATTGCTCACTTAGGTAACATTCTTACACTCACCGAGATTGACTTTACCCCATGAAAAGAATACGTAATAGTGGTATGGGGATGCATGAGCTTAGACTATGCATTGAGATATGATACCTCTGACTAGTACTACTATGGTGGAACAAAAGGCTCAGTTTGAATGGTGAAAACTCTTTAATTATATGAGTCTGAGCATTACAAAGTTGTCAATCTTAGAAGCTATTAAAGGCTTATAATTGAGCAAGACGATGCCAAAGTTTTCCTGAGTCAATTAGCTGACTGATTCACTTTGAGCGAAAAGGTTGAAACAAGCACACTCTTGTAAAAGCTTGTTACTATGAGATATAAAGGAAAGAAAAATGTTAAAGAGTACATCATGGAGATGTCAAATATTGTCACAAGACTTAAAGACTGAAGCTAGAAATATCTGAAAGCATGTTGGTGCATTTTATCTTGTTGTCTCTGCTTGCACAGTTCACCTTTCAAGATAAATTACAATACTCAAAAGGAGTAGTAGATATTAAATGAGCTGTTAACTCAATGTGTGCAAGAGGAGGAGAGATTGAGGAAAGCGGGAGACATCGAAGAGTGCTAATCTGACTTCCAATTCTCAGGGTACTAACAATAGAAGGAAGAGGAACAAAGCCAAAGGGAAAGCAAAGAAAACTGCAGAACTCATTCAATTTTAGAGGGGCATCCATTAATTAGTAATACATATATCAAGCTCAGTAAGAGTTACCTTTATGCTTCGACTAAAGGGAACCTCATATATGCAAAGGAATGTACACATTTAATTTTAAAGTACATTATAAGCATATTGAATAGATATAACTGAATAAGAATACTGTAAATAAAATTATGCAATAATTTTTTGAATACTCACATATCAAAGATTGATTGACAAGAGGTGATCAGATTTCATTTTTTGATGGGTGTCTGACGGCGGGAGATTTACATTAGAATATTTCTTAATATTATTAGGAAAAACTATCATTTAGAAAAGCAATAAACAGATACTGATAGCCACCTTAATAATCAAGGATGAATTAGTAAACTACTATGGAACATCCAATTAAGAAATATGGTTGCAGAATTTATCACAGGATTAATTGAAGTTCATTTGGGACCTTGATAGCTATTTGGGATCAACTATGATAACAATGTTTTGGAACTTTAGGCCAAAGAACAATTGTGATATGTCGAACCCATTGTGCCTCGATATAAAGTGTTTGACGGTTAAAAAAAAGAGTTCAGAGTAGTCAAACATTAATATAGCATAGTCAGGTAGACTTTATATTATCTATTATTAGTATGAACTGAAAATGAGAGTTCTTCGTATGCATGAAGTACCTATTAAGTGAGAGTTTGTATTATTTTGTTATTCAAAATACTTTATAATTAGGATATATGTATATTTTAATTTATTGTGTACACTAAAATAGAAAAATATGTGTTTTTTTATCTTTGACACTCTTTATAAAGACACATCACGATTTACTGATGCGGTTTGCATATAGTACTAGTAAATATAATGTATGGCTCTATTTTGAGTCATGAGACTGTGATCATGGTTTGTTAATGCAGTTGCATATGTTATTTGCAAACGTGATCAAGGTCTTGTTATGGATCATAAAAAGGATCAATTGGGAATTGACATGTGCATATTACATTTCATGAAATTCTCATACTACACATTCATATTTGATCTATGTCATTGATGATATTCGTGTCGTGAATACTGATGGTGATGCTATCGATTATATATAAAGTAATTACGATCACTTTAATCCTATACAAATGAAGTCGATGGACTAGATTGTTTTTTGTTCAATATGACATAATGAGTTCAACTAAAGAATTTTGACCATGTGTTACATATAATATCACATATAGTCCAAGTGAAAGATTGTTATGGTGGTCTTATATATTTCGATAAAAATTAGATCCGTATCATGAATCATGTTATATTCTTTTCGATTTCTTGAATACATATGTAGATTCGTATTTTCCATGGATAGCATTTTAGCTAGTCTGTGTTAAATGATAAGCCATGTTATTACTGCAGGTCTCAACTTTATTGGGAGTAATTCTTCATCCATTATGGATGAGCACTTGCAGTCGCCTATCGGTTTCGATATTATCTTTCCAGGCATGCTTGAATATGCCATCGACATTGGTTTAGATGTTCCTATAGAACATCATGAGATAGATAACTTGCTTGGCAGACGAAATGCAGAGCTACTCAGGTTGGAACAGAAACTGCTCCTATCGAAAAATCACTGTTTAACTCTCTCTTCTTCTTCTTTTTTTCCCCTTGAATGTTCTTTGAGATTACTGAAACAAACTCATTTACAACAATTAAGAGAGCAAGGAAGTTGCGATGCAAGAGCAACCTACTTAGCATATGTTGCCGAAGGATTAGGGAATTTAAATGACTGGAAGGAAACTATGAAATATCAGAGAAAAAATGGATCATTGTTTAACTCTCCTGCCACAACTGCTGCTGCAATGATCCATCGTTATGATTCTAAGGCACATTACTTGCATTCTCTTCTTTTGAAGTTTGACAGTTCAGGTGATCGAATTGATCGAATTCTCTCGTGCATTTACTAATTTTTAATTACATATTTATCACTTTAAAGCTACTTGTTGGCCCTTCACAGTTCCTACGTTATATCCTGTGGATGTGCACACACATCTTCATCTGGTCGACATTATCGAAAAGTTGGGTGTAGCCGACCACTTCAGGAATGAGATACAAAGCATTTTGGATAAAACATATAGGTGCATTGCTACATATTAGTTCCTGCCATTATTTGTGATTCTTTCTGAACGAAGCTTCCTTTCGACATATGCAGAAGCTGGTTGCTAGAAGAGGAAGAAATCAGTTCAGATATAGCCACATGTGCCATGGCTTTTCGACTGCTTCGATCGAATGGTTACGATGTATCTCCAGGTGATTGTTAGTTATATCTCAATATCGAATCGAATTTAGGATACTTATTGGTGACTGTACATGATACTGGTTTGATGGTGTGTAGATTGCTTAAGTTGGGTTGGTGATGTGCACTATTTTAACAACACATTGCAAGGATATCTCAAGGATGTGAACACTGTATTGGAATTGTACAAGGCATCACAAATCAAAATATTTCCCCATGAACAAGGTTTAGACAAATTAGCCTCCTGGTCAAGAATGTTTCTGAAAGAAGCATTAACCGCCAACCGAAATCTCGGATGCCAGATTGGTTTACGAGAGGTAAATGGTCGATCGCCTTTCTTTCGACGATCAAAAGTTGTTACTCACAAAGCTTGAAGCTGAACATTCTTGAATGTGGAATTACATCAGGTGGATTATGCTCTGAAGTTTTCGATTTGGACCAATGTGGAACGTTTAGAGCATAAAAGTACCATTGAGAACTTCACTTTCGACAACTTGGGACTTCTCAAAACTTCATACGAGTAAGATTTGAATAATATGTGTGGCAAAATGATATCTTCAGCTTTCTGCTACTGATTTTTTTTTTCTAATCTGTAAATAGGCGTTATAGCATAAAGGATAATGATCTAGTGAGATTGGCATTGGATTCCTTCCAAACTTCTCAGGCTGCATATCAGGAAGAACTCCAAATGCTTGACAAGTATTTTCACTATTCTATTAATCCTCCTCCTCCTCTCTCTCTCTCTTCTTTTTTTTTTTCATTCACTGATCATATTACTTGAATTTGACAGTTGGGTAAAAGATAACAAACTAGATCAACTGGAATTCGCCCGGCAAAGGCTGATTTTTGCCTATTTTTCTGCTGCTGCAATACTGTTCTCTCCTCAAATGAGTGATGCTCGTATATGTTGGGCGAAAAACAGTGTCCTTGTCTCTGTGGTCGATGACTTCTTCGACATTGGGGGATCTATAGAGGAGCTTCGCGATCTTATTTCGTTGGTCGAGAAGTCTGTGATGTTAAATTTCCTGTTATTTGATCTCGCATTATATTGTTCTCTCAAGGTTCACAGCTCACAAGCAAAATTTCCTTTTGGTATCGAAAATAGGTGGGATGCAAATTGGAAAAAGGAAACGCATTCTGAACAAGTCGAGATCATTTTTTCTGCTTTGTTCGACACGATCAATGAGCTTGGGACCAAGGCATCAGCATTGCAGAAGAGAACTATCACCCACCATTTTGTCGAGGCAGTATGATCTGAAAACTTTCTTCTTCTTCTACTTATTTTTTTTTCTTTTATGTTTTTAGCACGATTAGGATTGTGACTGATGAATTCGATGATCGTCAGTGGCTTAGGTTGATGAATTCCATGATGAAAGAGGCCGAGTGGCGGATGATAGCCAAGGAAGTCCCTTCACTGGATGAGTACATGAAGAATGGGTTTGTGTCCTTTGCTCTAGGACCAATCATTCTCCCAGCACTGTATTTTCTTGTTCCAGAACTTCCGGAAGGTGCCGTCAGAAATACAGAGTACGAGAATTTGTTCCGACTAGTGAGCATATGTGGGCGTCTGCTCAATGACATGCAAGGCTTTCGAGTAAGAGAAACAAATGCATGAAGTTGGATCGATGCAAGGCTTTTCAATTTTTGTTTCCCCATTTTTTTTTTATTATTTGTTTCCCGCAGAGAGAAGGTAAAGAAGGGAAGCTGAATGGAGTAGCACTGCGCATTCTCCACGGTGGCGGTTTGATATCCGAAGAAGAAGCAAAGAAGGAGATGCAAGGGGAAATAGACTCGTCCAGGACCGAGCTCTTGAGAATGGTGCTGCAACAAGATGGGAGCAGCGTTGTGCCCAGGCCCTGCAAGGATCTGTTCTGGAAGATGTGCAAAATAGTGCACCTCTTCTACATGAACAACGACGGGTTTACGTCGCCGAAAGAGATAGTGAGCGCTGTCAACGCAGTCATTCACGAACCCATAAAAGCCAAACTAATATAACAGTGCGAGCGAAGAGCTGAAAAAGGAGAGCCTCTGCCTCTCAGTCTCATGGCATTGTATGGAGGACATTGAAGAGATGCCGCATTGGAATTTGTTTGCTCCTTAGCTTGATGGTTCTTCCTGCAGAAGTTACCATTTAGATTCCGATCGAACAACTGGTGTTCGAAACGCTCTTATTATTCCAAGCAATCTACATATTCTTATATGATCCGATCGAACTGATGTTTTGTTCTATTTTTGTTATTTCATCCAAAATCTACCTTTTTTTTTTTACTCAGATGCCCAGATTTGACTATTTTTGAGTAAATTTAATAAGACTGCTCATCAACCGCAGACAAACATTTCCATCATTTTTCGAGCCCGCCCACTTCGATCAGTATCTTATTCATATAGTCGATCTCATCTAATGAGATAAGATTTGATTGTTGATTGTTAATTGTCGTTGATTTAATTAGTTTGCAAGTGAACTTGTTTTCAGCTTCTACATTTGCTATCCTTGTCGAGCTCAGTACACTACAGATATGAGGCTTGGCTCACAGTAACTTTAGATCCTGAATGCCTGCTTATAGCTGCATGTGTTATTTATCTTCTTTGCTTATAATTAAAATTTCTCACTGAAATTCTCCTATATTTATTCAATCTCTCGATGCAACAGATCCATCCTGTGGTCTGCTATTTTTTCAGTCGAGTTCATGCATGCGTCGATAATATTCAGCATTTTTAATCCATTTACTCAATTGAACGTAACTAATTTAGCTTCCCTATGAATGATTGTGTATTCAATGGAACTGATCGTCCACACTTAATGGCCTTATCCCATCAGTCAGTTTGTTCTCCATGTCTTTTCTCCGATGAGCCTTAAAGCTCCGCGTGTAAAGTTCGGTTTGGTACGAGAGTTATCAGTTATTCTCCATGGGATGCTGCATATCATTTTCTATATATCCTTGATATATAATCCCGCTGCAATTTTCAGTGATATGGTTTTTGAAAGTTTAGGGAAAATAAATCAAACTTTTTTCGGCAAGTCGATCCTTATTTCGTATGATAAGGTTCGCTGCGAGGAAGAAGTTGGAGAAATGGATGTGTTATATTTGTGCAAAGGTTGGAATTCGTCAATCTAGTGGCCTCTATCGGCCCGCTCCCGAGCCATTGTAAGGGAATGTCTTTGACCTTTGAGACTAATAACCAATGCATGAAAGGACGGAAGCAACTACATTAATAACTACAAATGAGGAGAATCTGTCAATTTAACGATCTTTATCATTCTATTTTCAGATGTAACTCACAGATAATCTTTTTGATTCAAAGCTCAGTGACAACGTACAGAGGAACTGATTTTTATCCATTGATATAAACTCTGTATGCGATGTGCTAACAAATCGAGTTCACTTGCATACGCAATCACAAATAAGGCCATGTAAATATGGAAAAAGGTCACCATATATACATCTGAGCTGATCTGATGGGCCATTAGCATTGCTGTACTTGTTTAGTTATTTTGCTAATTACTTTTGAATTACTGATTATGAATCAGTGTGCCACATGGCACTGCTCTACAAATTTGGTTTCGTTTTCAACTTTGAATCCAGCCTAAACTGGTCCATCATGGTTGAGGAAAAAAAAAAATTTGGCAAGATGCAGTTAACTTTCTCTCTCTAATGTGTAGAAACACTACAAAAATTTGCTTGTCTTTCAAAAAAAAAAAAAAAAAAAAAAAAAAAAAAAAAAATCTAAACTGTTACGTTAGTGGTTCTTCTTTTCCATTATTTCTAATCGAGAGAGATGAATCGAACATGTGGACTGTTTCAGTAGATTTGAGTAGATTTGAGTATTCCAAAAGAATCGATCTCTATTTGAAAAAAAAAATTAAAAGTCCACATATATGTTATAATTAGGAATCGATCTAAGGATTCTTGATTATTTACATGGATGTTCTACTTTTTTTTTTATTGACACCAGAGTAATCGAACCTTTGGTCCGACTAATCTCTGGAAGTGACTGACCCTATCCTACGGACCTTTGGGATGCTTCGCTAATAGTTGAGTCGGGTAAGGTCAGAGCCCAAGTGACCTCTACCGACCACCAAAGATAAATTAGAAAAGTACTCGCAGCTGTTTCATTGTTCAGCTCGGACTCTGTAGTTGTATCATCCCTGAACGATGGTCCAACGTTGAAGTCGTATTCCGTCTATCGGACAAACTCCTGAGCTCTAGAGACGCTTGAATGAATTTTTCCTAAATTCACTGCCGAACGATGTCGCAACAGAGGATCTGTAGGATTGGAGATTTCCAAGAGAGGGAGTGAATCTCTGAATATAAAAATTTGGTGGAGAAATTCTTTACAACCGATTCCTTACAAACAACACAAATCAAATATAAATGTACAAGTGAAATTAAAAAATAAATCGAAACAATAAGTTTACATGAATGAATTCGGTATTGGCCTTGTTTGGTCGCTTTAGATTTCTCTTTGAAGGTATAGAATGCAATAATATTTCCCTTTCAAATTCTCTTTTATAGTATTATTATTGAGTTGATTTTCATCAATCAATCGACTTTCTTTAACTATCAATTGACTACTCCATTGTAAATTTGAATGTTAGCTTGCGGATAAAATATGGGTTGATTCCAGAAGAGGTCTAAAGCCCTTTCTTATATTCAGATAACTCTCATGTATCTTTGCCACCACGTCTAAGCCCATAGAGCCTCCTGTGATTTACCTCCCTCACAATGGTCGTGAGACAGGTCGGTGAGAGCCGTTAAGTTGGTGGTTCCAACCTTTTGCGGATTGTAAATTCGAATGTTGCTCTGACCTATCAGCTTAATGACTCTTATCCACTTCAATATTAGTAAATTTTCATTTACCATTAGTCGCTCGATATTTTTCCAGTTGAGTTCTAAATTTTCTATTTATTATTATAGTATCATCAGTCAATCGATTTATTTCATTAGTCGACTGATAACGATCAATCGTGTGGAATAGTCGAGTTTAGATTCTCTGTTCACTTTAATAGTAACATTAGTCAACTAGTAAGTCTATCAGTTGATTGATCGCATTTGAAAAGTGAAACTTCCTTTAACCCCGTCAAACTTTTGAACTCAGAATTTAGTATTTATCAGTCTGATTGTTGTAACATATCAATCGATTGATATCCCAAATTTAAATCTAATAAAAACTAACTCTCGCTTAACATGGTATTTAGTTGACCTCAATCTATTAAAACTTCTCTTCCTAATATTCGATCACTTTTGATTTGTCGATACTTCACTTGTCTAACATTTGGTCACCCTTAACATACTAAACTTTGTCGACATCAAACATCCTGTCATCTTTAATCTGTTAGTTTTCATAGATGCTAAATATCCGATTCTCTTTAAACTATTTAGACTTTTCTTATTGTGGCTAATATTCAATTACCCTTGACATGTCAAGACTTCATCGCCACCAAATATCATATTTTCCCTGATTTATTTGAATTTTTATTTTTATGCTTAGCATTCGATCAACTTTGATGTGTCAAGACTTTTCCAATGTCAAACATCCGGTTTTCTTTAATCTGTTTGGACTTCCACTCATGTGCTTAGCATATGATTTTCCATAACATATTAGAGCTTTCATCTGTTGGTGCAATTGGTCACGATTGACTAGACTCGAGTTTGACTCGAATAATATTTTGATGTTAGACAAAACATATGACATGTGATTGTCATTGGGAAAGTTCAACATGGGTTGGCCACGTAAGTCCAAGTGTGTAGCCTTAGCGATGAAAGTCCAAGCATGAGACTTGACATTGGAAGTCTAACATAGAGTTGACAAGGGAAGACCAAGTGTATAACCTTGACCACGTAAGTCCAAGTGTATAGCCTTGGCGGTGAAAGTCCAAGCATGGGGCTTGACATTTGGGTAGCTTGATAAATCATTGGCAAGTTCATTTTCTCATGGCTCGGGTCTTTGAGTCGGTGAAAAATGTCATTGCGGAAGTCGTGCATTTGGTGCATCTGAGGGACCGCCAGACGAGGAGTATTGGAGCGAAGCCAAAGGAAACAGACTTCAGGGCGAGACGCGAAGGATGACATTGCGAAGTCGTGCGCTTGGTGCATCCGAGGGACGTGGCCTGACGAAGAGAGCTTCGGTGAGGGACTCCAAGGGAGATGAGAGTTGAGCTTGGCTAAGTGGCTGAGATCGAGTGTCGGATGCTCAAACATTGGTGTTTGAAGTTTATCCGACGATCGAATGCTCAAACAAGTGTTTGAGGTTTTACTCGACACCAGTCGACTGCTATAGGTAGCAGTCGACTGATCCAAGTCGATGGTAATCGATTGGTGTGCGACTGATGGTTTCTAGCTCAACAATCGATTGTCAAGGGATGACAGTCGACTGCTACACCATCAATCAACTGCCAAGGGATGACAGTCGACTAATGAAGGGTGTCGCGGGCACAGAACTCTTTCGAGTCGACTAATTGCCTAGATCACTCGATTGGTGGCTTGATCAGCCGACTGATAGGCATGATCAGTCGACTGATGATGGATCCATTGTAACTTGTCCAACGTTGATCGAGTCGTTGTGAGACAACGGCTACAGGAGCAGTCGGCTGATGGTTATGAGCAATCGACTGATCGGCACGGAATCAACCCGAGACAAGCATAAAAGGAGGAGCTTGGGGAGGATTTCCACAGCGATATTTGGGGCGATTTTGGAGGGGAATTATTGCTACATTCCAAACCTTCAAGAGCAAACCAAAGCAAGCAACAAACAAGTGATCAAAGTAAAATATTATAAAGTTTTCTTTACTTGTATTCATATTGTCTTTGTATTTTGGCTTGTACTTTTGTATTACTGTTGTAACTGCTTGTACGAGGTTTTCCACCTCCGACGTGTTGTCGAAAAGGAGTTTGAGTAGTGGTGTGATCATCACTCGAGCTCATTAAACTCACCCCGTGAAGTAGGAACTCTAAGATTCCGAACCACGTATATCGTGTTGTTCTTGTGTGTTGTGATTGTCTCTTGTATTTGTATTTGCTATTTGTATTTCCGCTGCGTATTAATGAATATTATAGACAAGCACACGACGAGCGAACGATTTCCATCATCTATACGAAGTGGGCTATTAACCCCCCTCTAACCAGCCACTGATCCTCAAACATCATCCACATGTCAAGTGTTTAATTTTCTATGATCCATTTAAATTTCATCTATTTCATACATTCATCCCACACTAAACATTTGATCCTCTATAATTAATTTGAATTTCACCTTTTGTCAATTCTCTATTAGACTTTTGACAACTAAGTGTTCTATCCTCCACAATCGATTGGATTTTTCTATTAATCAAGTATCCGATCAATTTTGATTTATTTGACTTCTCTTTCAATCAACTTCTATTGAATATTATATTTATCATGGTATCCAAGATTAAATGTACTAATAATCTTCCTCTTCAATATTTTCTATCACGTCTGACTCAAGTTTGATTTTTTTTTTTAATAATTTTCCTCTTGAAAAATATCATTGGGTGGCATATTATTTAAACTCGATTATATATTATTCAAATATCAGCTGAAATTCAATTCTAATTTGATCCATATTGACCGTAGATAGATTGACCAACAACGATTAAAAAGTTGAAAGGTAAAAACACATTTAACCAAACATCTGCATCAAATATTCATAGTCTGGAATTCATCATTTCACTTGTGCGTCAATGTTTTATTATCTTAATATTTTCACAGGATTAGACATTTATTGTACTGATTATAATTCAATTTTTAGAGTTTGATATAACAAAATCTAGTCCCCACGAGGGACGGTGCGATGGTAAAATAGGATATTGCTTGCAGAATAGGTAGGGTTCGATTCCGGACGAGAGGTCTAAAATCCCTCTGATTTCAGATGGACCCCTCCCTGTCTTGCCACCGTGTCAAGAGACTTTGTCCCTCCATGATTTATTTCTCTCTCACCAGTGTTTTGGGACGGGTGACAGGAGGCTGCTAGTTGGGCAGATTTCCAACTTTTGCAGATATAACAAAATCTAAATGAAAGAGTGGGTGATGACTACGTACAATAATAACCATTCTCACTATGATGCAAAAAGGTTGGAATCTGTCAACCTAGCGGCCCCTACTAGCTCGCCCCTGAAACATCATAAGGGAGGTAAATCACGGTAGACCTTTGACCCTTGAGATTAGTAACTAGCGCATGGAGGGACGATACCCTCGCATTTGTGAGGGATTGATCCGTTGTCCTACGATGCAATATCTACATGCACTAACCACTAGGCTCTTCCCGCGGGGGCGATAATAACCGTTCTCACAAATCATCATTAGAACGTATGCAATGACGCTCGCATCTAAAATATAATTTTGATGGAATCGAATTTCAAAAAAAAAAAAAGTTACTAATTTTTAAACCCCTTTCAAAAATAATTTCAACCGCTTTAAAATTGGATCTGAAGTGAACGCCTGTATCTTTTCCCACCATAACCTTGAAGGTTGAAAGGGCGGGAAGAATCCGTGTAATAAATTTGAGACTGAAAGCTGATAATCCATGCAACCACCTCATTGAGGTTGAAGGGTAACATCCATTGCTTTTGACGTTGATGCAATGTAATAACTTTGACCTTCAAAGGTGGCAGTAATCGATGCCCGTACGTACAACAACCTTGAGGTTGAGCGATGTACACAACCACGGCTGGGAGGGGGGAGACATTCTCACGGAGATAATGTGGTGATTAAAACATAATGAAGTTTACGGATAAGACAAGAATCTATTCCGGAGAAAGTCTAAAGTTCTTTCTTGAATTCAAATGACCTTCACGTATCTTGACCACCGCTAGATTGACGGTTCCAATCTTTTACGAGATGTATATAATAATTGTCTCTATGGGGATGACACATTAGTTGGGGTAGGACAACACTTGCGAAATGAGTACAGATCGATTCTGGAGGAGGGTCTAAAATCTCTCCCTGGGCTTAGATGACCCTCCTCTTCTCTGGCCAATCGCGTCAAAGCCAAAGACCCTCAGCGATTTACCTTCCTTACAATGGTCGTGGGACCGACCGGTAGAGACCACTAGGTTGGCGGTTCTAACTTTTTGCGAGATGTATACAACAGTTGCTCCCGCGACTATGGTGTAGCAATAGGATGCTCATGCAGTTTCTCAAATATCTAAGGTTCGAATCTTAGATGTGGTACATTTATAAGAATTCTCTCCAAATAGAGTATTGGCCCGTCCACTGTGAGCGCTTCCTAATTTACCCTGGTGGTCGGTGGGAAAACTTCCGTGGGGCCAAGCCGATCGTTCCCAAGATTAGTCGGGTCAAAGGCCTGGATACCTGATGCTAGCTAAAAAAATATATATATACAACAGTTACAACAAGCAGGAAGGATCACCAACACCACAGAGAGATCAAGTACTGATATATTATACCGTTTGATACATCAGTATGAACAATTATAGTAAGGATCAATCTTCAGGGATTGTAAAATTTTTCAAGAGTACTTATTTTTCCATCGTGTTAGTTGTTGATCAGGTAAAAATATCCCTCATGATAGCTGTGGGACCAACGATGAAATATGTCTGAGATGAACATGTCACTTTTTGCCCCAAATATGAACAATTGCATGTTAGCAAATTGAAGATATATATATATATATATATGCTCGTGTGAGAGATGGATAATCGAGTCGAGGAGGCTTCTAACGAGATCAATATTCCGACGATCATGGTCGACCCGAATGCTTCTAATTGTTTTTACAACTTCAATCAAAATGTATGTGATCGATCATCTCACAGTCGCATATCCAATGACTTTTTCATCATTCAATCTATGAGATTGCACAATGTTCTGTCTATGCATCGTCATAATGATAGGCACTATAGCCCAACCTCTAAACCCGTAAAGATCATCACCATCGTCCCTCTGACTAGATGGCGATCGAAATTCAACTCGATCGTGGTCGCGACATTGACGACCACGATCGGATCGGATTCCAGCCGCGATCTAGTTGGACTTCGATTGCTCGACGACGATGCCGAGCAGTGGGAATGAGTCAGGTGGAATTACTGTGAACTCTTTATTACTGTATATATATATATATATATACTCTATTTATCTACCGTTCAATTTCCTAAAGTTCAAGGATTGAGTTATAATGTTCACTCGATCGGACGATGGATAATAAAGATGATTATGAATATTCATGAATAAGTTGTGTAGAAAATCATTTCCTTTTTATATATATAGACAAATTTTCCTGTTTTCCAATTGTGATTATCACATGGTAAGTTCAAAAAATCACTTGGGAAATTATAGATTCTCTACCTTACATGATAGAGATGATTTAGCTGGTTGATATTTTCCACTGTAGATTTGACCAACAAAATTCAAAATGTAGATCCTTGGGCAAGGTTGAAATTCGTCAATCTAGTGCCCCTATAAGTTTACCTATGGATCATTATAAAGGAGGTAAATTACGAAAAAAATTTGGCTCAAATTTTTTTAATAAATTGCATAGAGAGTCAACATTTCCACAAAAGTGGAGGATTGATTTTTTATTTCCTTGGATAAATTCTATACGCATTATCTTGGATCATTTCCTCTCTCTCTATACAATTTCCTATACAATTCATCCATAAACACTTATGAGTATCTATAATTTAATTCTTAAATCCTAGAAGATCGGACAATAGATAATAAAGATTCTATATATACTTGGAAAAAGAGAATTTATTGCCTTATTTATTTATTTAGTGACCGACATATTTAAGATTTCACCAAACTATTTTTTTTCTTTAATTTTTTTTAATAAGATGAAAAGTTTTTTTTCTCATTTTTCAATTTATTTGGTCCATAAAAATTTATTTTTGCAGCTATCGACCACATCACCACAGCAGCCATTGTCATCGTTGTTAATTGGATGTCGATCGTTGCCATTTGTCATGCGTCATCATCACATGTCATCAACCGTCGTAGTCGTCGCCGTTGACAGTAAGTCTTGTCGTCGCAGGGCACTGTTGCCATCATCGATTATCGTTGATCGTCATTCGTCGTTGAGTTGGTTGTCATCGATGTTGGTTGTCCTCTACCACCAACCTTTGTTTATTTATAGAAACTCTACCATTCAAATATCAATTCGGCTACGTCCACATGACTAATCCTCCTCCGGAAGAAAGTATACAAAAGCAATACATGTTAGAATTGAACATGAGTTTGAGAGGGATTAGCACAGAACTAGTGCTGTAGACGACCATGTGCTTGTGAAAATCCTTAACACTGTTATGTTTAAGAGGTGTCCTAAGGCAATCATCTTATGATTGTATTATTTTTTTGCTAAATAGAGATTCACTATTTGAGTGCACATATCATATATGTTTGATTAGATCTTCAAACTCATTTACTGAATGTCCGTAATACGATTCATAACATGAAATAACTTGTGATTGAATCACAACTAGTGAGTATCTCTACATGTAATTATGAATGTATTGAAATAATTTTTAGTCGATGAATTGATGATTTCGGATATCATCGATTCTGGGAGACTAGCACGTGTTATACTCCTTGGTTTATCTAAGCAGCTACTCCTCACTGGCTGGAGACATTGAGATGTCGAGAGTTAAATGTGGATGCTAGTTATAGTAACTAGTTCATTTGAGTGATCTACTATAAGACTTCATATGGTTCTCTGCATATAAGATATGTCAGTGAAGCTTTTACTGTAGCTCTAGTACGAGTTTTCTTCGATTTGAGGTATTCAAGTCATTTTGGTCATGGAAACTTATACTTTGACATTTAAATCGATACATTTCTACGGAGGTGTGGGTACGGGATGATTGGGTATACGTCGAAGTACCCGAAGGTGATTGAATAATCAATAAAAGATTCACCACTACTTGCGAAGAGATGTATACCCTATGACCACTTATCAAAATTGTTACTCAAAGTCTTTGGCCAAAGCATTGCATGTTAAGAGTATGATACTCTTAGATACATATCGAAGTAATTAGAATCTACTGGACGAGGAAGTAAGACTTGTGTTAGGTGTAACATAGTCAACCTAGTGGGGACTGACACATAGATCATGTCCTGAACCAAGTGGGTATAAGATGAGTGAAAGGAACGAGAGACGATTCACTGTAGCCGCTGAAGGGTTCGGAAATGTTTTCGAGATCAACCGTTGATTTTTCGATTAATTGGGAATCATGATGTACTACTAGGTGTCATTCATGATCGTTCCATAATTAATGATTAATTATGAACGACCAACATAAACCGAAAATCTATCAGGTCACACGCACTACGAATCCTTCAAAGATACTTAAAACAAGTTTGAGAATTAAATTCTCAAGATCGAGAGAGATCAAGTTTGGTTGGACCAAACACATGACAAATATAAAAATATTTGTCAAGTTGGAAATGCGAAAGGAGCACGTCTTAAGAAGACGAGTTGAGCTTAAAAGTTTAATTATAAACCAAACTCATTTGGTTTTAAAAAAGGGTCCTCTTTTGGTTAAGGACCCAATTAGAGTTTAATGGATGATATTAAACCTTAATGGTTATGGACTTAGGGATTTGATCCACTAACCTATAATCCATTAGGATTAGTGCCTATATAAATGGTTATAAAGGCTAAACCTAATGAATATAAGTCCTTAAGGTCGTCTTCCTTAACCTAGTTGAACTCTCTACCCTCTTCCTTCTTCTTTGCCTCCGGCCCTAGCAAGACTCCCTCTTGTTTAGATCCGGCCAACTCCTCCCTAAGGAAATGGTGAACTTCAGCCAAGTCTTTCTCAAGGTGGATTGACCATTCGACCAAGACTTGAACAAAAGTTTCTTCCTTTATGCCCTTGACTGAACCTAAGAGAATTAGGGTTCGGTGCTCCGCCGGCCATCAAGGAAATAATTTAGAGGTTGGCCACTCTAAATTTTAGGCTTGTTATTGTCACTTATTGAAGCTTCAAAAACAACGGCTAATTCCGACACGAATCGACAACCTTACGAAGGTTATTCGAGGACTCATTTGTGTTTCAAAATGAGTCGGTGATTGCTCTCCGATCATCCGAACTTCTTGCTTCATCTAGTAGCGACGAGAAGGTCAAACTCATGGTTTTGAGAAGTCGTCCCTCCGAAGATTCGACATGGATACGAGTAGAGACGAAGCTCCACGAGCATTGTACAGTTGATGTCTTTCGGCTCACCATCATCCGAAAGGTATAATTAAAGTAAAATTTATTTTATTCTTTTTTTATGTAAAATTTTATTTTACGGATATGTCCGAACATATTGTAATCCTGCATGCGTGGATATAAATGTTATAACAATTTAGGAAATTATTATGTTTTTCTTTTGTTGTGTTCGTTTGTGAAACGACAAAAATATATTTACGCGTCGACCGTGATCCAACAAGCACAACAAACATAAAACAACAGACATGATGGGACGACCATGGTGCAAATGCTCACTCCAATCATCTAAGGCCTTCACCTCAGTTTCTAACACCCACCCAGCTCCAACAACCATCTCAAGCCCTCACCATCCTAAAACTATTCATCTGACTTCCTAAGACACCGAACGATGGTGACTACAGATAACGGTGGACGATGACTTTTCAGATTACGATTTATAATATAATTGAATTACATAGATTTTGTCTTATAATCCAGATTATAAAATTTTAGTGACTTTTATAATCCAGATTATATTATATTATAATTTTAAAATGATAATAAATTTTGTAATATAATCAGACAAACATTCCTATCTATTAATTTTCAGTCATATCTATTAATTGCTCCTAAATTAATGCAGCAAGTTCCACGGAGAGCATAAATTATTGGAAATGGGAAGGATTTATTATCACATAGTGCATTACTATCCAGATTCTCCAATGAGTCCGTTGCAGACCATGCATTCTGCCATAGTTCTTGCTCCTAAATGCAGTAAGTTCAATTCAATGCTTAATTACTGATCACAAACTGTTTTTCATATCCTTCTTCTTCATATATTGTTGCTCCTTGTACACTGCAAGAATCTATCATAAACAGAAAATCAGTGAAAAGAAGGATGTTCTAATTACAAACTTCTCCCGTATGATTCTTCTATTCTTGCTAATCGGTGCAGTAATTACTGATGTAGGATACAAGTTGCATAGAAGTGGCAACAAAACATATATGGTAAAGTGGCAGTTTCATTTCGTATTCATCCTCTGAATCTGAACAGGATGGAAGCATATGTATGTTGTATATCGAATAAGTTTCAAATTTACTGTAGTGCCTGGATGGATCCATTGAAAGAATCAGAATGCAATTCCAGAAGATTCAGCTTTCAGCTTCATCTTATGACACTGCATGGGTAGCTATGGTCCCTTCTCCAACTTCTCCTAACCATCCATGCTTTCCACAGTGCCTGGATTGGATAATTAAGCATCAACATTCTGATGGATCATGGGGGCTCGATCATTTCCAACCCTTCCTTATCAAAGACTACCTGTCTTCGACATTAGCTTGTATAATCGCGCTGGAACGCTGGAAGGTCGGTCGAGATCAAGTGAGCAAGGGTAAGTGATGATAAACAATGTTATAGATAGCTGTTGGTGGTGGACTTATATGTTATTATCGTAAGTTTCGAGCCCTATTAAGTGATCTACTTAATGATTTGTAAGTTTCAATTTATTGGATATAAATTTAATGTGTAGAATCCGTTAGTTTGGATCCGTTATTGATGATGAACTAATAATGAATCCGACCTAATCGCTATATATAAGACGTGATTCTCATAGAGTTAGGTATTCTGAGAGCCTCCTTCTATCCTATCAACAAGGAAGGTTTTACGGTGCTATCATCGTAGAATCCTACAGAAGACTTGCTTCTCTTTTCTTTGTAACAACTACAATTATTCAATGAAAATGTAAGTAGAAAATCTAATTTTATGTGCTAGATCTGAGCTTTCGAGTTTTTCCATAAAGAACATGAAGAACGACGGCGTTACCAATACTATTCATGGTGAAACCCTCGTGGTTTCACAGAAAAATCATCCTGAGTCGCTTGTCAATCGATTGATGCATTGTGTCGATCGTCTGTTGCACATAAAAAAGTCGAACAGAATGTCTCTGAGTCGATTATTGGACTCGACTGGACACACCAGTTGACTAACCCTTGAGATCAGTCAATTGATCTACTTAAACTTGAATACAGAAGGTTTTAAAG
Source organism: Wurfbainia villosa (assembly GCA_025175895.1). Taxonomy (NCBI): domain Eukaryota; kingdom Viridiplantae; phylum Streptophyta; class Magnoliopsida; order Zingiberales; family Zingiberaceae; genus Wurfbainia; species Wurfbainia villosa. The sequence goes on from CM045991.1 coordinate 31,323,556, forward strand.
TCAACTGAAACACTCAACTGATGTATCAGTCGACTGCCATAAGACATCATTTGACTGATGAGTCCAAGTTTGCACACAGAAGGGTTGCAAGTCGACTGGAGCAATCGACTGTTATTAGACACCAGTCAACTAGTGCTCATAAAGTCGTCCACAAAAGATTTTCTTATCGACTAAGACATTTACGTCAGCCGATTGATATTGTTGTGGATGAGATCAACACAGTTTGATGTAGGAAACTTTCGAAGACCATAACTTTTCACTCAGAATGAGTCTTAAGGTGTTCCATATTGCATTTTTGAGGCTCATTCAAAGCTCTACGTTTGTTACAACTGGATAAATCCCCCATATCAACTTGTCTCGGGCCTAAAAAATGTTGTTTAGGACCTTTCTAGAGGCTTTGAAGTTTTTTAGTCCGATGTTAAAATTATTTTCTACATCATTAGACTGCAACAGTATAGTTGAGTTTACAATCAAAGAGGCTTAGGATATACTCTGTAGATCGATATGTGTTTATACTAAGCATAATTGATAAAAAGGAAAGTTATATTTAGGTCAGATATATGTTCAGAATGGTTTACATATAAAAAATAGATTCTATTGATAAATTATGTTGATCATGAGCACAGGGTGTCGACTCTTTATTTTCTTGACATTATATGAAATTACATTCTTATGCTCTCTTTTTTATTTAGTGAACTCAGTAATTGCTCACTTAGGTAACATTCTTACACTCACCGAGATTGACTTTATCCCATGAAAAGAATACCTAATGGTGGTATGGGGATGCATGAGCTTAGACTATGCATTGAGATATGATACCTCTGACTAGTACTAGTACGGTGGAACAAAGGGCTCAGTTTGAATGGTGAAAACTCTTTAATTATATGAGTCTAAGCATTACAAAGTTGTGAATCTTAGAAGCTGTTAGAGGCTCTATAATTGAGCAAGACGATGTCAAAGTTTTCCTGAGTCAATTAGCTGACTGATTCACTTTGAGCGAAAAGGTTGAAACAAGCACACTCTTGTGAAAGCTTGTTACTATAAGATATAAAGGAAAGAAAAATGTTAGAGAGTACATCATGGAAATGTCAAACATTGTCACAAGACTTAAAGACTGAAGCTAGAAATATTTGAAAGCATATTGATGCATTTTATCTTGTTGTCTCTGCTTGCACAGTTCACCCTTCAAGATAAGTTACAATACTCAAAAGGAGTAGTAGATATTAAATGAGTTTATAACTCAATGTGTGCAAGAGGAGGAGAGATTGAGGAAAGCGGGAGACATCGGAAAGTGCTAATCTGACTTCCAATTCTCAGGGTACTAACAATAGAAGGAAGTGGGACAAAGCCAAAGGGAAAGTAAAGAAAATTGCAGAACTCATTCAATTTTAGAGGGGCATCCATTAATTAGTAATATATATATCAAGCTCAGTAAGAGTTACCTTTATGCTCCAACTAAAGGGAACCTCATATATGCAAAGGAATGTACAAATTTAATTTTAAAGTACATTATAAGCATATTGAATAGATAACTGAATAAGAATACTGTAAATAAAATTATGCAATACTTTTTTGAATACTCATATATCAAAGATTGATTGACAAGAGGTGATCAGATTTCATTTTTTGATGAGTGTCTGACGGCGGGAGATTTACATTAGGATATTTCTTAATATTATTAGGAAAAACTATCATTTAGAAAAGCATTAAACAGATACTGATAGCCACTTTAATAATCAAGGATGAATTAGTAAACTACTACGGAAGTACGGAACATCCAATTAAGAAATATGGTTACAGAATTTATCATAGGATTGAAATTCATTTGGGATCTTGATGGCTATTTGGGATCAACTGTGGTAACAATGTTGTGGAACTTTAGACCAAGAACAATTATGATATGTCGAATCCATTGTGCATTGAATTAAAGTGTCTGACTTAAAAGAAAGAGTTCAGAGTGGTCAAACATTAATAGAGCATAGTCAGACAGACTTTATATTATTTATTATCAGCATGAACTGAAAATGAGAGTTCTTCATATGGATGAAGTACCTATTAAGTGGATTATGTATTGCTTTGTTATTCAGAATACTTTATAATTAGGATATATGTATATTTTAATTTATTGTGTATACTAAGATAGAAAAATATATGTGTATTTTATCTTTGACACTCTGTGTAAAGACATCACGATTTACTAATGCGGTTTGCATATAGTACTAATAAATATAATGTAGGACTCTATTTTGAGTCATGAGACTGTGATCATGGTTTGTTAATGCAGTTGCTATTGGAGGATCGTGGCCCGACTAGAAGGGAGGTTGAATAGCCCGATGTCGTAGATGGAAATCGCTCGGTTTAATTGTCTATATGAGTCGTTAGCACGGCGGAATATATGCTAAACAAAAACAATTAAGTTAATACAAAGAAGTAAAGAGATGCAAATGATAACAAGAGATGTAACGTGGTTCACAGGTCTTGCCGCTAGTCCACGGATGATTTATAAGGCGAATCACTCCCCAACTCAAATCACTAATCTCTCCTTTAGCTTAAACAAGGTGGAGCTAACCTCTTTACAACAATTCACTCCCTCTTACAATAGAATAAAAGTAAACACGAAAGAGGAGTGGAAAATATTTAGGGCACTTGGGAGTATGAATAGGAGTTAAGCATTAACCTCCCCAAGACACCCAAGGCCTCTTTTTATAGAGAAGATGTCATTATTCCCGTTGAGCATGCAGTAGTCAACTGTTGCTTGCCATCAGTCGACTGCTACCATTTCAACGGCTTTTGACCACGCCAGATCGTGGTCGTCACAGCCAACGACACTCGGATTAGTCGATTGCTCCGACAATCGACTAAAACCCTTACGTACGCGACCACTTCGATGAATCGATTGTCGCCCTCCTTTGGCGGTCGGTGATGGTGCAGATAACTAACAAACCCTAGCAGTCGACTGTTGGGCCAGAAATGCTTCAGTCGAACACCAGTCGATTGCTCTCGACTTGGATCAGTCGACTGATGTCGGGTAAAACCTCAAAAAAATACTTGTTTGAGCATCCGATGGTCGGGTAAACCTCAAACCACTTGTTTGAGCATCCGACACTTCCATTCGTAGGGTAGAAACCTCAAACTCATGTTTGAGCATCCGATTTATCCAATTGTTGGGTAAAATCTCAAACATAAGTTTGAGCGTCCAACTTGTCGAGTAAAATCTCAAACCTAAATTTGAGTGTCCGACACTTGACTTAGTCATTCGGCCAAGTTCACCTATGAGCTACCCTGTCCCGGGTTACAATCGCTCAATCTCTCATTTTCCCATGGAGTCCCTCACCGAAGCTCTCTTCGTCCGACCACATCCGTCGGATGCACTAAGCCCGCGGCTCCTCCAATGTCATCCTTTGCATCTCGTCCTAAAGTCTGCTTCCTTTGGCTTCACTCCAATGCTCTTCGTCCAGCGGTCCCTCAGATGCACCAAGCGCACGACTTCCACAATATCATCCTTCATCGACTCAAGGACCCGAGCCATGAGATGGTGAACTCGCCAATGCTTTCATCAAGTTAACCATGTGTGATTCACTCAAGTCCTGCACAACTTAAACACACACATCAAATCACATAAACAATCTAACTTAAAATCCTTGTCACACACATCAAAACCAAACCATACTTGGGTTGATTGCCCTAATAATCTCTCCCTTTTTGATGTGTGACAACATGTTTAAGTTAGGAAAAACATTAACAAAACACCAAGGCAAGGAAAGCATGTAAACATAACATAAGTATCAAAATACTCCCCCTTAATACATGCAACTCCCCCTTAACACATGTTAATTCTCCCCCTAGCATGATTCACTTAAACACTAACATTTCTCCCCCTTTGACATCATCAAAAACATCAAATATATGTTATACAACATGACATCACTATACAAGGGAAGAAAATTACCAAAATTAGGCTAAAAATCATTTAAAATAGGTTACTGTGCTCATGCATAGTACATCAGTTGACTGGTTCAGATAGGCAGTCGACTAGCACCTAAAAATGTAGATTTCTGATTTCTGAACCCAAATTCAGAAATGCATTAAAAATTCCAAAAAATTCGAAAAATAATGAAATTCGGGGAACACATTTCTTATGAGTTCCTCTATCAATGAAAAATAATTTTTCATAAAGATTCAATCAATTTTCAAAAAGAAGGCAAAATCTCAAAAGTTTGAAAATAACTCAAATTTTTATCAACTTGAAAGCCTAGTTTTGCCTTGAAACATTTTAAAATATGAACTCTCAGATTTTAAAACATGAAATGGTTTTAAAACATTAGAAATATCCAACCATGATCTTTGGGCAATATGTCCATGAATTAAACATATGCTTTCTCCATAGTTGGTCTATGATTACTCTATCATGATACATATAATGATTCATCAAAATGCCATAAGCATTAGTGAATCACTTTATCAACCTAACATCTCACCCATTGCTATGTTTTCAATCAAGTTAGCCTTATGGTGAATGTGAGATGTAACTAAAGGTAATTATACTTAATCAAAATTTCATACAATTCTATCCAAGGTTAAGTATCATCCATAAACACCCATCATGATCATAAAATAAATATTATTCATAATTGCACATCATGATCATAAATCAAATATTATCACAACATCATCATAAAGATCATAAGTCAAGCATTTATCATGATATAAAATAAGTCCACTTATGGTTGACTATCCTAGGTTTCTCTAACCCTTGAGGATTGACTTAGAAACCCAATATAAATTCTTTCCAATAGGGTTCACCAAGTACTCCTTAGGGACCCATTTCCTAGTTACCATTGTAGTCTTTGATTGCCCCCTAGCTATTAAATAATGGTAAGCTTCTTCATTTTTAGTTCCCTTATAACCTAAGCCCTTTTTGTTGAAACTTGCTTTTTGACTTTCAATAATCATATTCAATGTGTTAGAGCCAATTGTGAATTTTTCAAGGGCCTTAGTAAGAAAATCTACCTTTTCCCTTAGAATCCTATTCTCTTCTAATCATGCATCATTAACACTAGAAGAAATAGCATTATCATGTGAACATGCATTTTTCAATTTTTCTTCTAGTTTTTTAATTTCATCAAGCATGTATTTATTTTTATTTTTCATTCTAAACAAGTTCTTAGTTAAACTAGTAATCATTGAAATGACATCATGGGAGGGTAGTTTATTTACCTCACTTACCCAATCCCCTTCTTCCGAATTCGAGGTAGACGCTCCCTCTACACTTGAGCTCTCCTCCTCACTTGTGCTTCCTTCTTCTTGCTTGAGGAGGTGGAGGCAATGTCTTCAATCCCCATGAGTGCAAGATGCATGAAGACTTCTTCTTCCTCCAATGAGGATGGATCATCCCACGTAGCTTTTAAATTATGCGTTTTTGCCTTCTCCTTTTCTTTTGATTTCTTTTCTTTCTTCTTCCCTTCTCTCTTCTTGTCTTCCTTTGCTTTATTCAAGAGAGGACATTCATCTCTCATGTGCACCTCTCCTTGGCAATTATAGCAAATCACCTTCCTAGTCCTCCTTCTCCTATCATGAAAATTGTTAAATACAAAATTCTTTAAAGCACGTCTCACCTTTCTTACTATATACGTTTCTTCATTGCTATTCATTGAGGTGGATGATTCGTCATCGGATGAGGAGGGTGTAGTTTCCTTCTTTCCTTTGTCGGCCACTAATGCTACTCCCCTTGATTGTTTGATTGAATCTTCAACTATTCTTTCAAGCCTAGTTTCATGTAATTCCATGGTAGAAAATAATTCTTCTAGAGTACTTACCTCTAGATTCTTTGAGATGTAGAACGAATCTACCATGGAACTCCATTTTGATGATTGGGGGAAAGCGTCTATTGTTTTTTTGATCATATCCCAATTTGAAAGTTTTTCTCATACATTTGATAAACCATTAATTATTTCTTTAAAATGAGAGTATAGAGATAATACCTTCTCCCCTTTATCTAGCTTGATATTGTTCAATTGAGATCGGAGGAGGTCCCTTCTTACGAGTTTTGCTTCGGAGGTGCCTTCATGAAGCTCCACTAGCTTCTCCCACATCTCCTTGGAACTAGGGTACTCTCCAATCTGGTTGATCTCTTATTGAGGTAGAACATTGTAGAGATGATGTTTTGCTTTTGAATTTGCAAGGTGCTCCTATCTTTGCTTCTTAGTCCATCTTGATTTTTCGATTTGCTTCCCCTCTTCATCCCCAGGTATCTCGAAATCGGTTTCTATAATAATCATAATATCAAAGTCCGTTTCGAAAAATACCTCCATACGCTTTTTCCACCAAGTGAAGTCCCCTTCGAATTTGGGTGGATGGATATTGGAGCCGACCATTTCGTTGATTGTTGCGATGGTGAGTCCGGTGATAATCTCCTCGCTCTAATACCACTTGTTGGAGGATCGTGACCCAGCTAGAAGGGGGGTTGAATAGCCAGATGTCGTAAATGGAAATCGCTCGGCTTAATTGTCTACACGAGTCGTTAGCGCAGCGGAATATATGCTAAACAAAAATAATTAAGCTAATACAAAGAAGTAAAGAGATGCAAACGTCCACGACCCTTGCCGCTAGTCCACGAACGATTCGTAAGGCGAATCACTCTCCAACTCAAATCACTAATCTCTCCTTTAGGTTAAACAAGGTGGAGGTAATCTCTTTACAACAATTCACTCTCTCTTACAATAGAATAGAAGTAAACACAAGGAAGAAGAGTGAAAAACGTTTAAGGCACTTGGAAGTATGAATAGGAGTTGAGCATTAACCTCCCTAAGACACCCAAAGCCTCTTTTTATAGAGAATAGGTCATTCTTCTGGCATGCCATGTCGTTTCGCCGACTAACCATGCGGATCACGGTCATCACAGCGACACTCGATCAATCGTGATCATGACTATTAGTCGTGATCAAGCCATCGATTGATTGCTCGCAATCATCGACTCAAAACTCTTACGTCGCGACCACCTTGATGAGTCATGTCGTCCCTTAGCGATCGGTGATGATGGCCGATCGCTATTGGGCTAGAAACGCTTCAGTCGAACACCAGTCGATTGCTCTCGATTTGGATCAGTCGACTGCTATCTATAGCAGTTGACTGGTGTCGGGTAAAACCTCAAACAAATACTTGTTTGAGCATCCGACGGTCAGATAAACCTCAAACCACCTATTTGAGCATTCGACACTTCCATTCGTCGGGTAGAAACCTCAAACACAAGTTTGAACGTCCGACTTGTTGCGTAAAACCTCAAACCTAAGTTTGAGGGCCCTCACTGAAACTCTCTTCGTCCGATCACATCTCTCAGATGCACTAAGCTCGCGGCTCCTCCAGTGTCGTCCTTCACGTCTCGCCCTGAAGTTTGCTTCCTTTGGCTTCACTCCAATGCTCCTCATTCGGTGGTCCCTCGGTATGCAATTCTCATATTATACATCCATATTTGATCTATGTCATTGATGACATTCGTGTTGTGAATATTGATGGGTGATGCTATTGATTATATATAAGGTAGTTAAGATCACTTTAGTTCTATACCAATGAAGTCAATGGACTAAATTATTTTTGGTTCAATATGGCATAATGAGTTCAACTAAAGAATTTCGGTCATGTGTTATATACAGAATCACATATAGTTCAAGTGAGAGATTGTTGGCGATGGTCTTACATATTATCGTAACTGTTCGATTATACTGTATTGATTCAAATCCTATTAAGTGGTTTATTTGATGGTTTGTGGGTTTCAATTTATTGGATATAGATTTAATGTATATAATTCATTAGCTTGGATCCGTTATTGATGATGGGTCAATAATAGATTCGACCTAATCTCTATATATAGAGTGTGGTCCTCTTTAAACTGAGTATTTCGACAACCTCCTTGTATTCTATCGACAAGAAGGGTTTTACGGCGCCGTCACTCTAGAATCCTACAGAAGACTAACCCTTCTTTTCTTCACAAGAACTCCCCAAATCTTATAGATGACGCTACGATGACTATTCCGCTATAATTAGGTTTTATTTACTACATCTCATCATTTATTTATGTTTATTATTCATTGTAAATTTCGATAAAAATTAGATCCTTATCATGAATCATATTATATATTCTTTTCGCTTTCTTGAATATATATATATAGATTCGTATTTCCCATCGATAGCATTTTAATCTGTGTTAAATGATTAGCCATGTTATTGCTGCAGGCCTCAACTTTATTGGGAGTAATTCTTCATCCATTATGGATGAGCACTTGCAGTCGCCTATCGGTTTCGATATTATCTTTCCAGGCATGCTTGAATATGCCATCGACATTGGTTTAGATGTTCCTATAGAACATCATGAGATTGATAACTTGCTTGGCAGACGAAATGCAGAGCTACTCAGGTTGGAACAGAAACTGCTCCTATCGAAAAATCACTGTTTAACTCTCTCTTCTTCTTTCTTTTTTTTGTTCCCAAAATGTTCTTTGAGATTACTGAAACAAACTCATTTACAACAATTAAGAGAGCAAGGAAGTTGCGATGCAAGAGCAACCTACTTAGCATATGTTGCTGAAGGATTAGGGAATTTAAATGACTGGAAGGAAACTATGAAATATCAGAGAAAAAATGGATCATTGTTTAACTCTCCTGCAACAACTGCTGCTGCAATGATCCATCGTTATGATTCTAAGGCACATGAGTACTTGCATTCTCTTCTTTTGAAGTTTCACAGTTCAGGTGATCGAATCTCGTGCATTTACTAATTTTTAATTACATATTTATCACTTTAAATCTACTTGTTGGCTCTTCACAGTTCCTACGTTATATCCTGTGGATGTGCACACACATCTTCATCTGATCGACATTATCGAAAAGTTGGGTGTAGCTGACCACTTCAGAAATGAGATAAAAAGCATTTTGGATAAAACGTATAGGTAGGTGCATTGCTACATATTAATTCCTGCCATTAATTAATTGTGATTCTTTCTGAACGAAGCTTCCTTTTGACATATGCAGAAGTTGGTTGCTAGAAGAGGAAGAAATCAGTTCAGATATAGCCACATGTGCCATGGCTTTTCGACTTCTTCGATCGAATGGCTACGATGTATCTCCAGGTTATTGTTAGTTATATCTCAATATCGAATCGAATTTAGGATACTTATTGGTGACTGTACATGATGCTGGTTTGATGGTGTGTAGATTGCTTAAGTTGGCTTGGTGATGTGCACTATTTTAACAACACATTGCAAGGCTATCTCAAGGATGTGAACACTGTATTGGAATTGTACAAGGCATCACAAATCAAAATATTTCCCCATGAGCAAGGTTTAGACAAAGTAGCCTCCTGGTCAAGAATGTTTCTGAAAGAAGCATTAACCGCCAACCGACACCAGATTGGTTTACGAGAGGTAAATGGTCGATCGCCTTTCTTTCGATGATCAAAAGTTGTTACTCGCAAAGCTTGAAGCTGAACATTCATGAATTTGGAATTACATCAGGTGGATTATGCTCTGAAGTTTCCGATTTGGACCAATGTGGAACGTTTAGAGCATAAAAGTACCATTGAAAATTTCACTTTCGACAACTTAGGACTTCTCAAAACTTCATACGAGTAAGATTTGAATATAATGTGTGGCAAAAATGATATCTTCAGCTTTCTGCTACTGTTTTTTTTTTTTTGTTCTAATCTGTAAATAGGCGTTATAGCATAAAGGATAATGATCTAGTGAGATTGGCATTGGATTCCTTCCAAACTTCTCAGGCTGCATATCAGGAAGAACTCCAAATGCTTGACAAGTATTTTCACTGTTCTATTAATCCTCCTCTCTCTCTCTTTTTTTTCATTCATTCAGTGATCATATTTCTTGAATTTGACAGTTGGGTGAAAGATAACAAACTAGATAAACTGGAATTTGCTCGGCAAAGGCAGATTTTTTGCTATTTTTCTGCTGCTGCAACACTGTTCTCTCCTCAAATGAGTGATGCTCGTATATCTTTTGCCAAAAACAGTGTCCTTGCCACTGTGGTCGATGACTTCTTCGACATTGGGGGATCTATAGAGGAGCTTCGCGATCTTATTTCGTTGGTCGAGAAGTCTGTGATGTTTCCTGTTATTTGATCGATCTTGCATTATATTGTTAAAATTTCCTTTTGCTATCGAAAATAGGTGGGATGCAAATTGGAAAAAGGAGACGCATTCTGAACAAGTCGAGATCATTTTTTCCGCTTTGTTCGACACGATCAATGAGCTCGGGACCAAGGCATCAGCATTGCAGAAGAGAACTATCACCCACCATTTAGTCGAGGCAGTACGACCTGAAGACTTTCTTCTTCTTATTTTTTTTTTTTCCTTTTATGTTTTGAGCACGATTAAGATTGTGACCGGTGAATTCCATGATCGTCAGTGGCTTAGGTTGATAAATTCCATGATGAAAGAGGCCGAGTGGCGGATGATAACCAAGGAAGTCCCTTCACTGGATGAGTACATGGAGAATGGGTTTGTGTCCTCCGCCCTCAAACCAATTATTCTCCCAACAATCTATTTGCTTGTTCCAGAACTTCCGGAAGGTGCCGTCAGAAATACAGAATGCGAGAATTTGTTCCGACTAGTGGGCATATGTTGCCGTCTGCTCAATGACATGCAAGGCTTTCGAGTAAGAGAAACAATCGCATAAAGTTGGATCGATGCAAAGCTTTTCATTCTTTTTTTCCCTTTTTTGTTTCCCGCAGAGAGAAGGTAAAGAAGGGAAGCTGAATGGAGTAGCACTGCGCATTCTCCACAGTGGCGGCTTGATGTCCGAAGAAGAAGCAAAGCAGCAGATGCAAGGGGAAATGGAGTCTGCCAGGACGGAGCTCTTGAGGATGGTGCTGCAACGAGATGGGAGTGTTGTTCCAGGGCCTTGCAAGGATCTGTTCTGGAAGACGTGCAAAGTGCTGCACCTCTTTTACACGAACAACGACGCGTTTACGTCGCCGAAAGAGATGGTGAGCGCCGTCAACGCAGTCATTCGTGAATCCATTAAAACCGATCGAGCTGATATATAACAATAACAATGGCGAGTAGAAGGAAAAAAGGCAGATGGTTCTTCTTGCAGAACTTAATCATTTACGTGGATTCGCAATCTAAGCTCTCTGTTCTTGTTCCTCTACCGTTGGAATTCATCATCGATCGATCCATGGGGAATTACGTGGATACTGTCAAATATAATTGTTCGTTTTATTTAAAGGAAGGATTTTTTATTTTTTTAGTTTGAAGTTCTTGGCTGTTCTAGTGATAGTTCCTAGATTCTCTCGTGCATAGATTACGAATCGCCCGACGAACACGATTGTTCTTCCTGCACACTCGGAGACAAAACTAGCCACCTTCTTGTTTTAATACGCCTCCAATGGTGATTCTTCTGAGGCCTTCCCTCTTTGAATATGTTGCCTTCTCCGTCCAGCTATCATCTTTAAATCCACTCCCACGCAGTCTTCCTTCTCTTCAATCGATCGGTTTGGCTTCTCTCTTTCTCTCCCTCTGAAATTCTGCATGGCTTCCATCTCCCGCGCTTTGCACTGCCCTGCTAAATGCTGCTCCGGCAAAGAGAGCGGCGGCGGCGGCGGCAGCATCTCCAACAAGAAGAGCTCCGTCGCGGTGAATGGGAGCGGCTCGCTGCATGGCCTCAAGGCAGCGGCCACCGAGGTGGCGTATCCACTTCGCATCGTCACCGACAAGGACGCGGCGATCGCACGCCAGAACATTCCGAGGGAGAAGCAGCTGGTGGACCCCTTCCGGCAGGGCGTGATCATCGACGGCGGCGTCAGGTACCGGCAGACCGTGGTGATCCGGTCCTACGAGATCGGGCCCGATAAGACGGCGACCCTGGAGACCATCCTCAACCTCCTCCAGGTGAACACTGAAACCCTAATTAAGAGCTGGTTTTCTGATATGTTCTTGAGTGATTTCTCTGGATCAGGAAACGGCTCTGAACCATGTTTGGATGTCTGGTTTGTTGGGCGATGGATTCGGAGCTACTCATGGGATGATGAAGAACAACCTAATTTGGGTGGTCACCAGAATGCATCTCCTGGTCGATGATTACCCAATTTGGTAACTGTTCATCGGACCATGCTCATGTTGATTTTCTTGCAGATCGAGCATGTTCTTTCATCTTATTCATTGACAGGGGAGAAGTGGTGGAGGTCGACACTTGGGTCGGACCATCAGGGAAAAATGGGATGAGAAGGGACTGGTTGATTCGCAGTCGTCTCACCGAACGAGTCTTTTGTCGAGCCACGAGGTACCTCTCGATGCCCTCCTTTTTTCGATTTCGGTCGGTAGACCTTTTGACGGTTCGAGTCCGATCGTAGCACTTGGGCGATGATGAACCGAGAAACTAGACGACTTTCGAAGATGCCCGAAGAAGTGAGGGGTGAGATCTCACCTTGGTTCGTCGAAACACGGGCAATTCGAGAGGAGACGCTCGAGAAGATCGACAAACTCGATGACAATGCCAAGTATGTGAACTCCGACTTGAAGGTGAGTGATCGATCGGTGGTCTAAAATGACGTAAATTTATTTCTCTCGTCGAATTTTCTAATAATGAGTCGTGTGTAGCCAAAATGGAGCGACTTGGACATGAACCACCACGTAAACAATGTGAAGTATGTGAGGTGGATGCTCGAGGTAGATCTCACACTGATTAAATAAAGGGTTCGATGTATCTACCTATCGAAACCTTTGCGACTAACTTTGATGATTCATTTCGTAGACTATTCCCGATCAATTCATGGAGAATCATCGACTCTCGAGCATTATCTTGGAGTATCGAAGGGAGTGCGATAGTTCGGATACGGTGCAATCTATCTGTGAGCCCGACGAAGAATCGATTCCGCACGACAAGAACATAAGGATTCTCACGGGATTCTCCTTAGCTCCGGAGATTCTCGACGGCAGTGGATTGTTAGGAACATTTGATAAATGGGCAACGAGATATACTCATCTCCTTCAAATCAAAGGCGATAAAAAGGACAAGGAGATCGTGAGGGGTAAGACCAAGTGGAAGAGGAAGACGTCTAATTCTCAAAAATAATAAAATTTTCTCTATTTTTTGTTGTAAAATCAGAGTTTTTTCTCTCTCTCACAATCAGAAATAAGTCGAGAAGGGAAGACTCAACGAGTTCGATAAAAAGTGCACTCGAAGAAGTTGGGTCATACGATGAACACCAGAGTCAGTCAGGGTCGGTGCGCAAAAAATAAAAAAAAACTTTTTATTTATATAAAATCAATACTATAAAAATAATTTCATGAGATATCAAAAAATAAATAATCTGAAATATTAGAAATTTTAAATATCATTGAATATCTATTTTTACAATTTCAATTCTAAGAAATCTACTTTCGAATTGAAACGGTTAAAATAAGATTTAATTCGAAATAAAAATTCAATCACGATGAATAACTTTCGGAGTAAAAATTTCTATTTATACAATAGCACCACACAACTAAATTAATCAATAATTTTATAAATTTCGAATCAAAATAAAAGAATAAATTTGAGCTTTTCTCACCTTGTAAAATATATTTGGAATTTAGGATTTCACTGTTTAAAAGAAGAAATCAATACAAAATCTCATAAAAAATACGAAGGTAGATTAATAATAAGAAATCAATGCAAATTAGAATTTGATGGAGATGCACGACTTGAAATGGCAAAGAGAATGAATATATATGATCAATGGATCACTGTGTCTGCGAACACACAGTGAAATGAACAGTAATTTTATTGTTCATACAGTTGAAATGAACAGTAAAATATTATTTATTTTAACTGCGCTCGTACAACTGCATATATATATATAATATACCCTAAAACCCTAATCTGACTTGGAAACAAATATAATCACTTTGCATTCGGTTTAATCAAATTACAAGTTTTTTTTGTTTCCTTTACGGAATGAAACAAACAAACAAACTTTTTGTCGTTTTGTGGCAATTCCGCAATTGTCAGGATCTTGTTCCCTCGTAAAAAAGATTCCAAGCATCTTTTTTTTTCCCTTAATCCGATCGCTGTTTCCTTTTAGAGAAATGATTTAAGATTCGCTGGATATGAAAAATCATTGTCCAGTACGTCACTAAAATCAAATATTCTTTGGTTATTAAAAAGAATTTAAATATAAAATAAGAGAGCATCTTTTAAATATAAAATAAGAGAGCATCGAATTTAAATATCAAAACATTCATCTCTCGGTATATAAATATTCAGTTTTTGTGTGATTAAGGTTAGAACTGAAGCTTCAATTTTTTTTTTAATAAGCATCATAAATGATATATATTTTATCGACAATTAAAAATAAATCAAAAAATATTCGTGATTCATCAGCGAAGTCCAACGATGCAGTTACACCGTCTCTATAAAATAAATTCGATGTTGAAGATGTAATCCACTCGAACTGATAAACTCTTATTTCACTTTTAATTTAGAAAATCGAATTTGTTTTAGTAGAGAATTGAACCGTGGTAATTTGTAAGATGTCGCTCTCTTTATTACCGTGTGCATGGAAGCTCATTTTTCTTGTGTTATGAGAAATTGCCACGTGGATGTTGTTATTTTATGAAATTTGTCAAAATTTATTGATATATTTGCTAAAAATAAAAAATTTAAAATATTTTATTAAGTGCAATTTTTTTCTTCTAAAATATCCCTTTGTCCGTCCCATATTTGAAATTTTATCATCTCCTTCGAAATAAAACTAATATTTTTAAGAAAAATTTATAATATACTAATTAAGAGCATTCACAATGAGAGCCTTTGAACTCCCAAAATGATGATATGGTATCTCTCTCTAAGATGGAGAGTTTTTATTTTTTTAATAAAATAATGGAAAGGAGTTCTCCAATGATTTCTATCATTGGAAATACCGAAAAATAACTCTCATTAAGTGAGATATGGGAGGAACCGCTCCCTCCCATTGCAGGAGAGAGCGATTCCTAACGGGGAGCGGGAGCGACTCTCTACTCCTTCTTCTTTTTATTTTTTTATTTTTTAGTTTTTTAATTAAAATTATTAATTGTATTGTATTTATTTATTTTATGTTATATTAAATGAATATTTAATAAAAAAGAGTGGATCTATAAAAAAATCATTAAGAATTTTTTTTATAACAGAGAGATGAATAAGATTTTTTATTTTTAATGTGACATTGATATGATATGATAGAGATCACAGAAAAATTCTTTAATAATTCCCACACGATTAAAGATGCCCTTGAGATCAAAGCGCGTAGAAATTTTAAAAATACATTATTTTTTATAAACCTAAGTATATTATTAAATATCATCAGAGTAAAAAAATATAAATTTGAATTTTTGTTTTAAAAAATTTATATAAAATATGAAATGAATATGGAAGGAATGATTGTTTATAGACAAATTTTAAAAATTAAATTTCTAATGAGGTAAATATCTCTGAGGTACGGTGCATAAATAATACTTTAAATTTATTTAATAAGAAAAATAAAAAAGTATATATTTTCAAAATTAATTACTTGAAACTAAGCACCTAAATAATTGTCTTTTTTTTTTTTTTTTTTTTAAAAAGAGAGTTCTGATTTAATATTTTTTAAGAAAATAAAATAAACCAGTAGCAGGATTATAGTCAAAAACCCTCCGCCGCCTCCAACGCCGCTAGGGTTTACTATCTACGACAGAGAGGCGAAATGTCGTCTGCCTCTTCCTTCTCTGCCTTCGCCTCCATTTCCAAGCGCCTGTTGGCTCGCTCTCCGGTACTTCCCCTCCGCCAGCAGCTTCTCCTCGCAGCCGCTTCTTGCCGCTCCTACTGCACTCCGCTATCTGCTGAAAACTGCTCTGATGCAGACCCCGAAGAGTCCTTGCCTCATCCGGACGATGTCGCAGCTGGGAGCGAGAACCCCCAGCGGCGCGCCCCTTTCCGGAGCCCTCTCGAGAATGACCTCGATCAAGGCATCTACAGGGTACTGCTTCGCATCGAGTCATTTCATAAATCTAAAATCTAAATATGGAGACCTGTTTGGCTCGCAGGCGATTCTCGTGGGGAAGGTTGGGCAGCAGCCGGTGCAGAAGCATCTCAGAAATGGAAACACTGTGGTGCTCTTTTCGCTGGGGACGGGAGGAATCCGGAATAATCGCCGCCCCCTTGACAACGAGGAGCCGAGAGACTACGCCAATCGATGCTCCGTTCAGTGGCACAGGGTCAGTGTGTACCCCGATCGGCTTGGCACCCTAGCTCTCAAGCACGTCAAGCCAGGGTTAGTTGAATTTAATATTATCCAATAGTTTTCTGATTATGTTGGAGTTTATTTGGCATTGTGAAGGAGTTCAAAAGTAAGAAAATTGATCCATATACAAACTTTGCCACTGCAAATTTCGGTTTACCATGTTGATATTCTTTAGATGCGACATGATTTAATATGATAATATGTTTATGTTTGATTTTTACTACAATATCTTTGACATGAACATAATTAGCTGTGGATGCTCTTTATAAAAATTTCCTCCGTCAAAGAAACACATAATAGAAATTTGAGAATTCCTTCTCATGTTAAGTGTCCGACCATCCACTTGGTCTTTAGTATCTAGTCAACCATGACCCATTTTAATTTCACCCTTACCAATTCTCTGTTGAACTTTCAATTGTCATGTGTCCGGTTAATTGTGATCCATTTGGATTTCTCCATTTGCCAACTTTTTGTTTAACTTTCAACTATCAAATGTTTGGTCAATAGCCTTACCATTAAAACCTAAACCAAACTTGGTTAATTTTTTATCCGAGATTGATTGTACTAATAATCTCCCTTTCTATTAATCAAATTGAACTCAAGTTTATCCTTGTCAGTAGAAACATACATGATTTGTGTATGGTTCTGATTTGTGCTTTTTCTTAACTCCTAAAGTCCGAGAGTATCAGTTCCTGTACTAGCTAATGCAAACGGAGATATATTTTTGAAGCTTGACCTTATATATATATATATATATATATATATATTTGAATTTCAAGTATAAGAACTAACCCTACCTCAGTAAGTCAACTGTTTCAGTAGAACAACTTGAATATTGAGCTTGCAAAAGATGTAACGCTAGGTTTTAATACTAAAAAAAATGATGAAGATGTAAGACAAGGTTTTACTACCTAATATCATGATTTGCCAATTGAAGTTCTGCACTAACCTTTAGCAAATATGACTGTCTAACCTCCTCAAAATCATAGAGAACTGTTGTTAGTCCATCCAAGTCGGGCCATTTAAATTAACTGCAAGGACCATTTCATCATTATCTGAAGCCGTTTTAGTATAATATTTCTGCTATTCAGTGTCAAAATTATAGCGGTTGCTGCATTTATGTTAATGAACTATAGAAACACACTTTTTTTTTGTCACATTGATTTGTTTTCATCTTATATATGGCCAGTGTTTTCAAGGTAAAATTATTATTCTCAGTGGTGATTATCTGTTGTTCTCTTTTAATGCAGATCAATCTTGTATGTGGAGGGAAATCTTGAGACTAAAGTTTTCACTGATCAAACTACTGGTTTAGTTAGACGAATAAGAGAAATTGCTATTCGATGGAACGGTATCACTCTTTCCTTTTCTGTTGCTTCAGTTTCAAGCATTGAGAAAAATTACTGTCCAATTTTAACCTATAAGTATAAACTCGTGCCACCAATTGTATGCTTACAATTCTGAAAGAAAAGGTGAGTAGCCTATTAGAACTACAGGTTAGAAATTAGAAATAATTTTAGCTTCTCAATCTGCAAACACATCATAGAGTTCTATGACATCCAATATCCAACTGAAAATTTGGGTGGATTCAACTGCCCTGGATTAAAGTGAGGAAGAGTTCATGGATTTGGAGTCTTTCTCAATTCTTTCTTTAACTCTTAAATAACTCAAACTGTCGACAAAAATTATCTACTGAACATGCTGTGCTTAAAACTGAATAGTAGTATGCTTCTGATTGATCTTTACATAGATACCAAGTCCTCGAAACCTTTTTCTTGTTCCACTTTACATCTATGATCTTTCCAAATGGTTTCAGGTCGCCTTCTGTTCATCGAGAACGGCAACACAGATGATGAACCGAAAGTGCCAAAAAATGTGGGTTATTACTGAGAAGCATGATCTGGATTCACCACTCCAGATGCAATAAAGCATAGAACTCCTGTGAAAAAGACATCATCGATGCCATCTTATTTCAAAAAATTTCAACTGGACCAGACAACTTTGAATGGGATTTTCGCCTTGGTGGTTGGGAAATAGCTACTGAAGTCTGGTTGGGAAATGGCTGTCTCAACCTGGCTGACGATCTTTGTTCCGGGTATTTGAAGGGTGGCTGTTGGTCGATTTGATTTGAGCCAAATTATTCTTGTTTGATATGACTCGTGAGCAATTTTAGTTGACGTTTCAATCGCTTTGATCTGATCAGTGTTGAAAGTTACAGGGCTTGCGATACTTGCAGACCTGTTCATCATGTTTGTAACTTTTTAACATTTTATTTTGTCAAATAAGTTAAAATTATCAAATCTACTTTTATTAAAATTGCTTCGGATGTGGAATGTTCTGATTAAAGTTGGCTGTTTAAATCATTTCGATTTTTATTAAAATTATTTTAAAATGTCGTTGCAATTAATAAAAACGTTGGAATTGACATTTTGAAAAAAAAAATAGTTATGATAAGAGGCCTTATTTTATGAGAATAAAAAAAATAAAAAATTAAAGGTTTATAAATAAAAAGTAAGTGTAATTCGGGCGTTTGGTCTAGTGGTATGATTCTCGCTTTGGGTGCGAGAGGCCGCGAGTTCGATTCTCGCAACGCCCCTTTAAATTTCCAATTTTATAAAAAAATCCCTTTTTGCAGCACAACATATTTAATTTCAAAACTGACAATTTGATTTGGCGGTAGAGCTGCAGCTTGCATGGGAAAATACAAAACGAAAAATAAATGCACTTTTTAGCAAAATCGAAATATTTGGGCTCTTTTGGGTAAACTCAGACAACCGTGTCTGATTTGATTTATCTCATGATTACTATTTTCCGCTACCAAATAAAAAAAAAGAATAATTTGGACAAGTCGGGAGACATGACAAGGCAACGGCGGTGACAGTCACTGCGACGCCTGTGCGACAGCAGCAAACGCGTCGGCATCAAGCAAGCCGCCGAAAGAGGAGAAAAAGGGACGGCCTGAGCGAGAGAGAGAGAGAGAGACGCGGAGGAGAGGGTCACATGGCGACGCTGCAGAGTTGGCGAAAGGCCGTCGGCGCGCTTAAAGACTCCACCACCGTCGGCCTCGCGAACCTCAACAGCGATTTCAAGGTGGCAGTCCAAGTCCCTCTTCTTTTCTTTCCCACATCACTTCTCCTGGTGTGATCCCTGAACGCTGCCCGTCTTTTCTTTCTCTTGATCGAAGGATTTGGATGTGGCCATTGTCAAGGCTACCAATCACGTTGAATGCCCGCCCAAGGAGCGCCATCTGAGGAGTCAGTTCTCCTTTACCCTTTGCATCTCCCCCTTCCCCCGATTTTTTTTTTCTTTCATTTTTTTCTTCTGTTTTTCGTATCATCATTTTCTTGTTTTCTGGACTGCAATGAGTTGCAGAGATCTTGGCGGCCACTTCGATCGCCCGCCCTCGCGCGGATGTAGCCTATTGCATCCACGCCCTTGCACGGAGGCTCGCCAAGACGCGAAATTGGACGGTACCCATCTCTCCCTTCTTCTGTTTTCTTGGATTTTTGTTTTCCCCCTTCTTTTTCTTCATCCTCTTTAAGAGAATGAACCTTGTAGATGATTGAGTCTGGATTTTGGTGTTATGTTCGTCGGATTGGAAGTAAATTAGATTTTAGTTAAATGGATGT
This sequence comes from Wurfbainia villosa, assembly GCA_025175895.1. Classification (NCBI taxonomy): domain Eukaryota; kingdom Viridiplantae; phylum Streptophyta; class Magnoliopsida; order Zingiberales; family Zingiberaceae; genus Wurfbainia; species Wurfbainia villosa. The sequence continues at coordinate 31,343,427 of CM045991.1, forward strand.
ATAAGGGGATCTGGTACAGCGTTACGGACTTCGAAGAAAGAACTTTCCTGATCTTTTGGAACCATAAGATTTTGAGGAATTAGAATTCTATTTCTATACCAACTTTTGTAAGAAAAAAAAATGGGAATTAAAATTCTGTTTTCCTGAAAATTTGAGATTTAATGATCTGTTCAAAATGGGTTGGATATAACTTTTGAGTAGAGGCTTATGAGGAATTCTTTTCTATTGTGGAATTGGTTTCAAACAAGTTATTAAGGCCTTTATAGATACTTGTTTGAAAGCGAAATGAAGAAAGGGAGACAGAGAAGGGGAAATTATATCCTCCAATTCGGGCATTATATATTCGCTCTTGATACTAGGGCATGGAAGTGAAGTTGAATAGCATTGAAGTACCTGTGTCATCTTATGCAATTTTGATAGGATAATTAATTGCATCAGGCATATCATGTGAAGCTGTAGTCACATAGTGGTAGAAAGCTGGAACTAGACACAACGAAAACATCTGCTCTAGTTTGTCTGATGTGTCCATCAGTAGCTTTTTATGGAGTTGAAGTTTGAGATCTGCTCTTGAAGAAAATTTACATTTGATGCAGGATTCAAGTAATATAAGACCCCCTAATCTTATGCTTGGCTGATTGACTTTTTCCAGTTGGGATGAATTGCAAGGACTTCCATGGTTGCCCCACCACATTTCATCTATTGCAGAACATTCATGTATTAGCATATACAACTAGTTATGATGTCACGCCCCGAGGGAGTCCCCGCCAGACAAAAATCCGGCAGCATCTCCCCTGTACGGGTGACAATACCAATTTTTATACAAGGCCTACACGGCCACTATACATCGGTCAACACGACCGGAACAAAAACATCTACACACGCAGATCATAAGGCCTCAGGCCAACCATCATAGTAAATAAATGAAGTCTATAACATCTAGACTTACCCCTTCTGCCATCTGAGCAGGAACATACAACCAAACTAATTGAATAGTCCATAAGGACACCACAATTATTCCCAAACTTCCATAAGTACATAACCACAACATCAGGACATATACATATCCTCTATACAAAATCCAAAACCAATAGACCAATAAAAACCTATTCATTTCGACGAGGGGGATTGGCAGCTGGACTCTCCTGACAGCATCATCCTGAAATAAATATAAAACCACCGGATAAGTTCAAAGAACTTAGCGGATATTAGTCGATATGAATAGCAAGATATAGCAAACAATATTAATCATGTCAGTACAGTCTCATATATATGGTAAGCAAGAAATAAATGCAAAAGGATCAGACTTTGAATCTCCTACTCGATATAGAGCAAGTGCCCTCTGATAATAGTCATCACCCTATACAAACATGTATCCTGTATGCATGACAATCATATGCAACATCCAAGGCATCAATATAATAATGCAGAACACAATACAAATGCAATCCGTAAAATGCATGTCGTGTATACGATACGGTCACCCCGACGCTGGCCACCGCTTCACACGCTGGCGATGGTGAAGCCGAGTGGGTAGGGTTATGACATAATCGCACTCGCCATCATCGCTTCCCGAGCGTCGAGTGGACGAGGATCTTTGTCGAGTACACCTATCCTCCCGCCCCAAACATAGTGGGGAGCTAAGCTCTCATCTCCTGTCATGGAGACTGAGGAGGGATCCTCGCCCACTATCACGCCTCGCCCATCGCTACCTACGTGGCGGAGCTCGACAGAGCAATCAGACACACCCTCCGATGTACCACTAATCCATGAGTGGCGGTGTGCAGTCATGAATCGGCTCAGGCTCAACAATAATGGAACCGACGGCCAAAGATGCAATCATGCAAAAATGGTGCATGATACTAAAGCATGTAAATCCTACCAAAAATATCTATCCGAATAATACGCACAGTCAATAAGTGCGTATCTATGATCCAAGGAACAATGATCCAAATAAATCAAGGAAGATAGAAATCATATCCTATCCAATGCATGTATCAATAGGCACAAAAACATACCAGGCATATAAGCATGAAAATTATTGAAAGCTATCCTAACTATCATATCAACTTGACTATATCTAAAAGATAAGTCAAAATACTCGCCTGAATATATATCCGCAAAAAGAACCAAATCGTCACGACTAGGGACCTGCCTCGTGATCGAAACCTGCATATAGCATAACTATAGTCAAGCACAAAAGCAATTCAACGACAAATCGAATACTAAATCGATTTCGTTCATAACCCAATTAACCCAAATCAACTTCCAATTTCACTAATTTATTCAACCCTTACACAGTCGACCAAAACCACTCAAATAGAACACCTCGATACACCCAATCATATAACCAAAGTACCGACAACCACTGTCAATAACTTGCAATTAAATTAAAATCATCATGTATATAATCCAACCAATCAATCACAACCCCACAACAGCTCACCAACAGGACATCACAATTAGACCTCCAATTTCATACCGTGAATCCGATCCACTTACCAGTACAACTCCTTTGATCCGAGTATAGGTATCAAATCTGGACCAATTAGATTGTTTTGCAAACAATCCCTATTCGGACCACCTTCCTCACCTAGAAATCACAATATATAATCAGCTCTAACAAGATCCTTGCACATTCCCAATCAAGAACAAAGCATCACCCAGTGTATTCCACAACCCACCGATTACACAACTCAAAGGCCTAATCCACCCTATTTAGAGTCATCTGCTTAACCCATCTCCATCCTAAATCTCACAACCAACCTTACACGACCAAACCTCCAACATCAGCTGCACGACACCCCCAAATCCTCACGACAGAAATCGACCCACAGAAACACAATGGACAGAAAGCAACCACAATGAATCAAAGCTTATACCAGCAATAGGAGCTACGCTGGAAATCCTGCTGCTCTATTCACCGAAAACAATCCCACGCCAACCACCTTTGCCCTGTAACAAAATGCAGGGATCTGAGCAACCACTGGAAAACTCTAATTGAAGGTAGATCTCATCCGAGATCAAGGAAAACAATGCCTCACCTCACTCTGACAGAGATCGGAAGGACGACACTGGCTCGTGGCTGAAGGCGCATACGTGCATGGCACTCACCGCGGCGGCTGGGCACGAGGGAAGCGGCTGCACGGAGGTCGCAGCGGTTGGTCGCGTGCGCGCGACGCACGGAGCGACGATTGGGCGAAAGACAAGGGCCGGTGAGCGGATCGGGAACTAGAGGGCAGGGCGACAGCGATGCTTGCGGGAGAAAAACAGCGGGCTTCGGCGGTTCGAGCTCGCGAGATTGGGGCGAAGCGCCGGCGGTGCTGCGGGTGGCGATGCGAGGAAGAAGGGGCTCGAGAAAGGGGATGCGGCGCGCGAGGAGAAAGGGCTCGGGCTCGGAAAAAGTGCTCTGCGGTGAGAAGAGAGGTTTCGCGAAGGAAACCGCCGCGAGGGGAAAGGCATCGGGCGCGATAAACCGAATTACCCCCCCTTAATAAGAAATTAACCTAGATTAGGTTTTAATAATCCCCTAACCTTCCCCATTAAATTAATTATCCCTGTAAATACCCCGTATAAATCCCGTTTTAATTCTCGAAAAAAATTCCAGAGAAATTTCTAAAATTCTCCAAAAATTCCGAAAATAAGTTTCTAAGATTATTTTCTTAATTTTGGCCATTTAATTTAGTGTTTTAAATTTTGGTATTTAACATATGATCATAAAGCAAAGAGTAATAATATTCCAGAACTTTCGTGGGGTCGACGTTAGTAGATAAAACTAGAATCCTAGATCACCCTAGAATTATATTTATAAAACGTTATGAATTGTGGTGCTTTTTAATGCTTTATCTCAAAATTTATATTAGCCGACTCCACCTAGTGGGATAAGGCTTTGTTGTTGTTGTTGTTATATCTCAAAATTTATATTGTATGAAATCAGATAGATTTCTGTACCTAACAAAGATGCTTGAGAGGCTACCCAAGCATCTTTATAGAAATAGTACAGGTGACATACCACATTAATTTGCTAGATTCAAACTGCATGTTCAGTGTTTCACCTAATTCCATTTTAAAGTGTCATCTCAACGATTTTCTATTATTGTCATTCACTACTTGCCCGAATAAATGGTTCCATTCAGGTGGCATTGAAGACGCTTATAGTAATCCATAGGGCTCTCAGGGATGGTGACCCAACATTCCGAGAAGAGCTTCTTAATTTCCCACAAAGGGTTCGAATTCTTCAATTATCAAATTTCAAGGATGATTCAAGTTCCATTGGTATTTTCTTATACCTTCATAAATGGGAATAAATAGAGAACCTATGTTTCAGTGCTGGATCTTGTAACTAGTTTTCTTGTATTATTGGGGAAACAATTTATTTATTTGAACAATTGGCAGCTTGGGATTGCTCTGCATGGGTGCGTGCTTATGCTTTGTTTTTGGAGGAAAGACTTGAATGTTTCAAGGTCTTGAAGTATGATGTTGAAGCTGAGCGTTTGGTACAACCTGCTCCAGGTTCTGAAAAGGTCTAGACAATTATTTGAACAAGCAAACATGTGATTATATGCAGGGAAAATTTACTTCAAATGCTGAATTGTTCTACTCATCTAACATTTTTTCTGACAGGGGCATAGTAAAACCAGAGAGCTGGAAAGTGAAGATTTATTGGAGCAGTTGCCTGCTTTACAACAGTTATTATACCACCTTGTTGGATGTCGTGTAATAATCACTGGAGCCATTAGAGAAATATAACTTATACTTATGTTGTGCAAAAATGTGTCAATAAGATTTATGGGATTTCATTTTTGTTCTACTTCTATTTAATGGATATTCACGCTAGCTTCTGGTGGGTTGTGCAGCCAGAAGGGGCAGCTGTTAGCAACTATGTTGTTCAATATGCGCTAGCTTTGGTGAGCCACTTGCTTCTGTAAAATCTGATTACTATTTCTTTCTCCCGCCAAGTAGAACATTCTTATGGACATACTACGTGTGTTTAACTTTTTCTTGGAAGGGCTATCATAGAGTTCTATGTCTAGTCAAATTCAACCAAGTTCTTTGATGGTTTATAGTATTCTGTGGCTGCACTAAAAAATCTGCTGCCATACTGTTGAGGTCAGAAAACTGATTTTACTTGGAGATGCGTCATTGGACTAGATTGAGTTTCTTCTTGAATGGCTCATTGTTTTGGTTATCTTGAGTGAAAGATGGATGGATTTATCTATAATTGCTCTTAGTATAGGAAACTTCTTTCCTTTTCCTACACGTGCCGCTGTGCTGTTATTTTTCAACCATTTATTTGCTCTTCTTTTCTATTTCTCTATAATGAAGAGTGAATTTTCCTCTTTCAATTTTTTTCTCTCTCTCTTCATATGGTAACAGGTACTGAAAGAGAGCTTCCAAATCTATTGTGCTATAAATGATGGTATCATCAACCTTGTTGACAAGGTATTGTCCTGAACTTCTCTTCTTGGTGTGGTTTGCACATGCAACTTCTTGAAAAAGGACAATTACGCCTCTATTTTGACTTGGATATCTAATTTTGTCTTTATTGCAGTTCTTTGAGATGCCAAGACATGAAGCAATTAAAGCCCTTGAAATCTACAAAAGGGCTGGCCAACAGGTCTCTGCTATTTGCAATTATCAAATCCTCTGCCACTTAAGCAGCATAAATCAAAGAAACTTAGGGGGCATTTGGTTCATAGAGAATTTTTTGTTTTTTGTTTTCTGTTTTCTGTTTTCTGTTTTCATTCTCTTTTTCCAGAAAACAGAAAACGAGTTTTTTTTGTTTTCCAATTTTCCAGAAAATGCTCTTTTATTTTTTTGAAAAACGAAAATGAAAACAGAAAATGATTATTTCTCGTTTTCCAGTTTTTCAGAAAACGCTCCTTTATTTTCTAAAAAATGGAGATGGAAAACGCGAACTCATTTTCGCAGAAAATAAAAATGAAAAATGGAGAAGAAAACAGATACCAAACACCCTCTTACTTTCTCTCTAATTTTGTTCTAAGGAAGGTTTTTTCTTTTCAGGCTGCAAGTGTTTCAGAATTTTATGAAGTTTGTCGTGGACTGGAACTCGCTAGAAATTTCCAGTTTCCAAACTTGAGGGAGGTAGTAATTTGCTTGCATGGTTTTAAGTGTTGTCTAGCATTTTTTACATTAATAATATGGATTAATAGAATATTTTGCTAATATATTAGCCTCCACAATCATTTCTTGCAACTATGGAAGAATATATTAGAGAGGCCCCGCGTGTGGTTACGGTCTTGAGAGAACCATTGGTAAGCAACTATCTTGACTAATGTTTTTTTTTTCTACTTAACTTGGGTTGTCGTTACCTTTTGTCTTGCATTCTTTAATTGATAAATTCAAGTACATTTTCTTGTTTCCAAATTGCTCGTTGCAAAAAAATTTCTGAATGTTTGTATTTTTTTTATCCTTTCAAGAAAATGTGTTTTTCTTTTTTATTGTGTCATAACTTTGATGGTAAATTGTTATGATCACTGGACTTTACCTTCAGCTGAAAAATAGAAAATCAATGCTCCCTGATTTGCCATTCTGATTCTGAAAAATATATTTTTTAAGAATTATAAATAAAGGATATATAATTGGATAAATATAACTATGTTTTAATTGATAATATGGATAAATAAAGGACAAAAAACCATTACATAGGTGGTAGTAGGTAGAGGTGTAAAACGGATCGGACCACCCATGATCCAACGGCACAGGTCAGGCTAGATCGGGGCACTCCCCACGGATTGAGCTAGGCACGCACCATTGTCTCTGGTTTTAGTCAAACGTAATCTGCTCTTCTTCTGCCGCACCACTGTCTCTGGTTATGTTCTTTGGAAACTTCCATCCTGCCACTTCTCTTTTTCTTGTTTGGTTTATCGAGCTTAGCATTTTTACTTGAAATAGACAAATCAAGCACTCTAGTTTGTTTACTAGAGCCTTGAGATAAGATGGGTGGTACAACAGTTGTATTGGGTTTATACGCAGTGTTGAAGTTTAGACTCTATATAAGGTATTATGAAGATGAGAAATCAGGGCATACCTATGGGATAATGAAACAATTGTTCTTTCTGAATGTTAGTTATTGATGATGGAAAAATTGCATGTAATCTATTAGCATCTGAATCCTACAAAAGGTTTGTTCAATTTGTTGGTTTGGAACCTTGTGTTTCTACTTTAAGAATCTGGATCTGAAGCTCCTTACGTTGTTGGCTAATATTGTCTATATTAAATTAAATAATGATAAATTAAACAGTGCAAGATTATGTTATCGCTCTTGATACATCATAAATCATATCCTCATATTAACGACGTGGAGTTTTATTTAAGAAAGTAACTGTTAATCTTTCTTGCAATAGGAATTCCCAGAGAGACTCCTCCTAACGTACAAAGTAGAAGCAGTTCCTGTCACAGTTGAGGAAGAAGAATCATCTCTTGAAACCAAATCAGCAACGCCCATCACTGAAGTTGCATCGCCTGCTTCATCCCCCAAGGCAGAGAGTTCAGCGACCGTGGATCTTCTTGTAAATTTTTACTGTAAGAATTTATTTGGATTTGTTGTTCATACCTGATTACAAACATTCTTTTGGTGTATAGGGACTAAATGAAGGAAATCCAAATGTATCTGCGCTAGAAGAAAGTAATGCATTAGCCTTGGCAGTTGTTGTCCCAGCGAGTATGCATATGAACTTCCTTGAACTCATAATTTTCTATTGTTAGATTCAATGCTGAAGGGAAGGTGCTCGCAGGTATTGCAACCGAATCCGTCAGTTTTGAGGATAACGGATTTGATCCAACAGGATGGGAACTTGCCCTGGTGAATACTCCAAGTGACAATGGTGCTGCTGCGGTCACCGAAAGCAAACTGGCTAGTCTCTTATTTTTTTTCTTTTCTTCTGAGATTTGTTAACAATCTAGTTGTGGTCTTAATTATATATAAAGATGATCTTGTATGATCCCCCTACATGTTATCGTCGATGCACTCTTTCTCATTCTTTATCTTTTGGCAATGACTTGCAGGCTGGTGGCTTTGATAAGCTCACGCTGGACAGCCTATACGACGAAGCAGCGTACAACCACCACCAGCAGCTACAGCTCCATGGAGCAACACCTCCAAATCCATTCGTGGATGCTGATCCATTTGCAATGCCAAACCAATTTGCTGCCCCTCCAGGCGTCCAAACCGCTGCCATGGCCGAGCAGCAGCTGCCGGCACCAAATCCCTTCGGGCAGCCTCTCCAGCAGCAGCTGGCACCAAATCCCTTCGGGGATGATGGTTTCAGAGCCCTCCCAGGAAACAATCCTCACCGACAACAGAGCAATCCTTTTGGAAACCCCCAGCCGATCTATTCTATCGTCCCATGAATTCTTTTGTGATAGATATATCATGTTATTTGTCTTGTGGGCGAGAGAAAGAAAAAAGGATAAAAGTAATGATGTACCTGAAAATATATGTTGATGTTGGACGGTGGTATTGCCGTGACACAATAGTTGAAATGTTGTTTCATACTTGTTTTCCCATCCCTCGCTTTCTCGAAGATGTTCATTTTATTTTATTTTAGTGTATTTTTATTTTCGAAAATATTCTTATTTTTGATGATCATATCGTAGTAATTTAGTAACAATTATTTATATCTGATCAGAAATAAATTATTTATATCGTAGTAATTGAGTAACAATTATGATTTTATAATTATTAAAAAAATGTCAAATAAAAATATTTATTAAAAAAAAAAAAAAGCCTTAACGAATTTTTGCGCTTTCTGAAACCTTTCCGGATTTCGCATCGTGTCGGCCAGTTGTCTGTCGTAATCACGCCGTACTAGGCTACTATAATTATTCGACCGTTAGAAAATGTCAAGCGCCGATAAATGAGACGTCTCCACTATTCGACCACGTGGAACCCGTTGCCCTCGTCACCAGGACCCATCGCGGCCGCCATGGAACGTCACGCCGCGAAAACTACAGCGAAGGAGGAAGCGACGTAGAAGTCTTCCCCTTCTTGCCGACACTCCGCACCCTCCCTCCGCGCGCACACATGGCTGCTTCCGTCACACTCTCTCTATCTCTCTCTCCACGTGTGATCGCCAAAATGACGGACGATTGATTTCTCGGCATCTCCGCCGATGCCGCGACCTCGAAGACGAATCCTATTTTAATAGCGTGGTGATTAGTAAAGAAATTATTTTTTTTTAAATTCAGATGATTTTTTTCTATTTTGACCACTATATCTGAAAGTATATAAAAATTCTGAACAAATCAATATAAATTGAGTTCTTTTGTAGAGATTTTTTTTTATTATAAAATATGGGCTCTTCATCCATGATATTTTAAGAAATAATTTTGGGACCACGAATCTATGTTCTATTTGTCTTGATTTAGAATTGGCTTTGATCCCATATCAAGATTCATACAGTCTTCCGTGATTTATCTTATTCATAATAATTATGGAATAGATCGATAGAGATCATTAAATTGACGAATTTTAATCTTTTATGAAAGACGAATCCTATTCACCTTAGAGGCATGGTCAAAGATAAAAGTGAAAATATACTACATATTAGAATAGAAAGCAGTTTGATTTTTTTTTTTTCAAATTTAAAAAAAATATAAGAGTGATTTTAAAGTTTATTCGAAGTAAAATTTTGATATTGAATAATTTTTAAAAGATGATAAATTATAGAATTCAAATTGGATTGTCAAACTATAAACTATAAATATTTCTATGATATCATAAAAAATTTTATCTTCGATTCCACTGTCGAAAAAAATATCCTATAAAATTGTGGATCGAATTGATCGGATCAAAATCTCGAACACTCGATGTCAATAGTTAAAAAAAAAAAAAACACAAAAAAAAACACGAACGAATCCTATTCCGTAGCGCGGCATTTTAACAGGAATGAATGGGTTTTATAGTTTTTGAATGTAAACGGCTAATTCAAAAATAAACTAAAAACGTTCAAGTCGGAGTCCACATGTATTAACGGCGTTAAATATCCGTTTCGATTCTCTCTCTCTCTCTCTCTACCAACTCGTCGACTTCCGGAACTCGTCGATTTCTGCTCTCCTGATTTCGTACTCTCCTTTTCGTCGAACCCAGCTCCACTGGACGCCTTGTTCTTTGATCGGACTTGACTTTCTGGCGCGTCATCGTCGGAGGAGGAGGAACGAATTAGTTCCGGAGGAAGAACAGATCGCCGCAGGATTGGAAGGTGATAGATATTTAGAGAGTGTGTTCTGCGATTCCGATCTGCGGATCCTTGCGTACGCCTCTTGTTTTATCATTCTCTGTATTTTTCTTTGCAGTATCGACAGTGGAAAAAATGAAAACAAAAGAAATCGACCATTTTTTCTTTTTTTTTTTATGCGTTTTTTTTTTCCTTTTCCCTTTGCTAGCGTTGAAGTTTTCTCGTTTTGATTTGTTGCTCTGATGATGATATAATGGTATGTTTTATAACATTTGGTGTGCTAGTTTCTGGAAGTTCTTCGGCTATGCAGAACGTCTTAAGGATTTGTTTGACATGAGAAAAGAGTGAGAGTTGAACATATTTGTAGGACAGTAGGAGTAGGACCGACAGTTGAGACTCTGACGAGATGACTTTCGTCTAGGTGTTTGGCTAAAATGGTCGAGGAACTTGACGGGCTGTGGTAGTCGGTTTTGGTTTTGAAAAATTAACTCAGTTCCCCTCCTTGGACTTGTCTGAGTGAATGAATAAGCAAGGTTGCTATGAGGCTATACCGACCAGCATCCGCGCCGCATGAAATTATGCATGGACTACAGGAAGAGAGAATGCAGGCGAGAGACTGGTTTGTGTCATACTGGGAATACTGATATTTGGTAATTATTTGTCGCCGTTCATATCTAAAGGAATCTTCGCCTAATTTGAATTTAGCAGTGAGTTTTCGTCAACCATATATGGTCCTTTCCTGCAGTGATTGGCTTATTAATTCATGAGAATACAGTTACTCCATACAACTACATTCCTGTCTGCATTCAGTTTATGGTTCGAAGTTCTTATTAAAAGGTTTAATCTGTTTGGATTGATTCAGAAGTTTTGACCTGAGTGTTTTGTCATTATAAAACACAGTTGAGGTCGATTGTAGGTATTGTGGGGCTGTGAAGTGTGAATTACGAGACACTTGGTACTTTTGGTACTATTATCCACGGAATGTTACTTTAAGTTGATTTTTTTTTTTTATATAATTAATGCAAAATGAGACTGTTTACTGTGCTTTCAACTGTAGCTAAACTAAAAATCATATGTTGATATGTTGACACACCATTAAAGGGATATATATTGTTTGTGGCTGAATAAGTATATTATAAGATTTGTTTATATAGTGAACGAAATGCATTCTAATTTACCTTATAATGACATACGTTCACAGGGAATAAGTCTTGCAGGAGGTAGTTATGGCCACAATTGCTGACATAGGGCTTGCAGCAGCCATAAACTTCCTCACTGCCTTGGCGTTCCTCGTGGCATTTGCTGTTCTAAGGCTTCAGCCAGTAAATGACAGGGTTTATTTTTCAAAATGGTATCTTAAAGGTACAAGAAGCAGTCCAACTCTTGGCGGAGCATTTGTGCAAAAGTTTGTTAATTTGAATTGGAGGTCATACTTGCGATTTCTGGAATGGGTGCCGGATGCTCTCAAGATGCCTGAACGAGAGCTTATAGACCATGCCGGACTTGACTCTGTGGTCTTCTTGCGAATATACTTGATTGGGTATTCTACCTAAGTTTTGAATTTTATTTCATTTGTTATTGCTGGTTATCATTATTACACTAATACAGCAATATCAGGAGCAGTTAGGTGTGATACCTTGAGAATAAATATATAATCAATACGACATAGGTCATACAGTTAGACAAACTGAATCAATTAGAGTTACTCTAAAGGTATTTGACTCCATTTGAAGCTAAAAAAGGCTATGTATTTGTTCAACTTTTGTATCCAAATACAACTTTTTGCTAAAAAATAGTTTGTTTTTATTGAGTAAAGAGGACTTATGTCCCCTACTGCATAGAAAATTCTACAATCTTCTTTTGCCTTTTTTTTTCTCCTACTAGAATTCAAAAGAATTCGTTTTTATTTACAATTCTTTGGCCTAGGTTTTGAGTTCGCCCAAACGGCTGTCTTGTCTAAATCATGCCTCATGGACCATCTGCCCACTGGGTTCACCATTGTCTTGGAACTCTAGAAGACATTTTGTTCATGCAACATAAGATTGTCAAAGGGAATCACATTTTCAGGCATGCTGTTTCATTAATTAAATTTTTGTAGATAAGATTAGAACATGTTGCTCAGATGAGAATCTACCAGACAATTGAGATTTTCACAGTAGTCTGAGGAAAGCGCATTGTTGGAATAGCTCCTTTGTATTTTCAGATTTTCAGTACTTCTGATGCTTTGTGATGTACTATTTAACTAGTTTTCACACAATTGTTTACAAATTACAGTATTTGTTAGTTTATTGCCAATTCCTTAATTTGAGTGCTCATCTGGTCTTCCTTTTCTCCATTGCAGACTTAAAATCTTCATTCCAATTGCAATCCTGGCATTTGGTGTTCTTGTCCCTGTAAACTGGACTAGTAACGAACTAAAAAGTTCGAAGAGTTTAGAATACAGTGACATTGACAAACTATCAATATCCAATATCTCTACAGGGTCACAGAGGTGAGCAATTATGATTTTATCAATAGATCAGTTAAATTTACTGATCGTGTATGTCGTGCATTTGCACTGTTTAAAAGAATCCACAAGTGAATAATAAGATAATTCAATAGCAATAGAAAAAGGACAATAGAAATAGAAAAAGGAAATTTTGTGCAGGCACACACATTTCATACCTTCATAGGTTTCATCTTGGCAATATTTTATGTTGTAACATGACATAATCGTCATCGACACAGTGACACCAGAGAAAATCTATATGTAAATTTTGATAATTTATTGAAAAAATATGTTTCGACTATGCCACTAGATCATGGATGGAAATATAATTAAGAGTAGTCTGGTGCACGAAACTCTTGTCAATATGGGTTTCTGGATAAGGGTCTATTATATGTAGTTTTACCTTTTTTTGCAAGAAGTTATTTTTGTGACTTGAATCTGGGATCTCTAGGTCACATGGTAACAATTTTACTAAGATGAATTCATCTAAAGTTTTTTTTTTAGTTTGTTTCTTTAAAATTCCAGTTCAATTGATTATCTATTGCTACAATCTTACTTTTAGAAGGAAACAAGTTGAAAAAAGATTGTAGCAGTAAAATTCATATGAATTCATTTCGACATGCAATGAATAAAGGATAGTTTTATTCAACAACCTAATTTATACAAAGTTATTAAATGTAGAAAATAAAAGTGAAAGAATATTAACTGAGTAAAATCTATCCAAGTACATTTTGATACACTGTATCATATGCTAAAGCATGATAAGTATCATATAATTTGATAAAATTATAATTTAATTGATTATCCGATTGTTGTATTGTTATTTTGAGAAGTATATAAAGTGAATGGATATTAAAAGAGAAAATAATCTAAAACTAAGATTCTAGCAGTAAAATTGATATCAAATTCATCTCGACATGCATTTAAAATTAAAAAAATGAGTAAAAGACATTTTTAATTCAACAATCTAACTTATTCAACCTTATTAAAAAAATAGAAAATCAAAGTGAAAGCAGATTAATTGTGTAAATCTATCTAAGTTCTGTTCGGCATGTTTTATCACATGTTGGAGCAACATAATTTTAATGGAATTAACTTTCTGATTATTTTGTGGTATTTTCAGAAGTACAAAAAGTGAATGGATACTTATGTAGAAATAATCTAAAATTCATCTTCATATGCTTGATACTTGTCAAAGTGTGTCAAGTGTTGACGCTGCATGATGTTGTGCTAGCTTAGTTAGGGCATGAATCTCTGGCACGGAACAATTTTTTTAACCTTATACTAATCAGAACATTAATAAATAGATAATTATTTAAATGTATGAAATGCAGTCAAATTCAGGCCAATTGACAACCCATTATGTTAATCAGAAGTTGGAGGCATTAAAAAATATTACTTCTACCCTTGGGAAACTCACTCTAGTCTTGATGCTAAACCAGATAACTTTTGCTGCAACATCTTCCAACTTTATCATGAGTGCTGCCAACTATTTGTACTTGTTTGTGATTAGTCAAATTTTCTTCCTTGTTATCATGAAGACATAGCTTTGTTTCTCATCTCCTGAATACTTTACAATGCATTCTTTGCTTGTAGAAACTACCTGTTTGTTGTTTGCCTCACCCTGGAGTTTATGTATGCCCTTGGTTGACAAAGCATACTTTGTCTTCAACATGCTCATTTTTGCTACAGGTTTTGGACCCATTTGGTCATGGCATATGCCTTTACCTTTTGGACATGTTATGTTTTGCGCAAGGAGTATGACACTATTACATCAATGAGGTTACATTTTCTTGCATCGGTGAAACGCCGTCCTGATCAGTTCACTGTAAGCACATCCAATATTTCTTCATATTGCTTTATATGCAATTGTCTTGAGGATTGAGATTGTAGAGAATGTTCTCCCTTTGTCTCTGTTTTTGGCATCAGCTAGTCTTAATGAACCATATCACTTGTCATCTTTCAAGTACATTGGCATGTAGTTCTGCTATTCCTCCTTTGTTCAAGCATGCACTTATTGAAAGCTGATAAGAAAATATAAAAAGGGAGTAAGTGATATTGTGTTTGATTGGTGTTAATGTATTATGTTTACAGCTTTGTTGATTCAGTTTACTTGTTGGGTTTGATCAGGCCAATATCCATAATTATACAGTGTGTTGTTCATGTTTAAAATTGGGTTGGGCTCCGCTTTTCTGAAGTTGGTTCAATCTCTAGTAATTTGTGAAGGGTTTTTTTGTTGTGTTTTGAAAACCTGACTTGGGGGCTGAGCCATCAACTTCCTGGGTTATGATTTTCCTGGATGAATGGGTCGCAATTCCATTTCATAAGAATGTTTTCTAATGCTTCAACCGGCCAGTTCAATCAGTCTTTAAGACATTGTTTTGTCAAAAAAAGATGACTAAGATCATTCTAGTGGTACATGTTAGTTTATCATACATTTTGTGACAAGATATTTGAGGGTATCTCGAGTGCATTAATATATTAAGTTGTGTTGGCTATGTGTTGTGACTTAACACATGTATCATCGCTTGTGCTACTACCTAACTTTGCCATTCATGAGCATTTGATAGTGTGCTACATTAGATAATGTGCCTCATGTCATGAGCATGTACCTCTCTCTCTCTCTCTCTCTCTCTCTATATATATATATATATATGAACACCGCAGAACTAGAAGGGGCAGGGGCACAATCGATTCTCATAATTATGCCCAAAAAAATTTAATAGTGCCATGCTAAGGGGAAAATAAATGTCCATTCCAAGTACTGCAACAACATTAATGGATATTGATGTTTGTTGAGACCAAAAGCAAAAAAAATCATTAGTGTAAGTTCCACAGTTCCCTCTTTTTTCTTCCTCTTATTTGGAAACTGACTTTAGAATTAAACATTTCAGGTCCTCGTTCGGAATGTGCCACCTGATCCAGATGAGTCAGTTGATGAGCTTGTTGAACATTTTTTCCTTGTCAATCATCATGAGCAATATTTAACCCACCAGGTATTCCTAATAATAATCCTTTCATGAATATGGATGAGCACTATCATCATTATTTAGTACACAGCTTTATATAGCAAATAATGCTTGTAAAACCATTGAAGTGTTTCTTGTTCAATCTTATCATATCGTAATATGCATCAGTCTGTCTTAAAATATTTGGTTTGAGTTAATAAACAGTTTGGGGTTTTGTCATTGCATGTCTATGGCTAGCTAGACACTGTAATATGAATCTTTGATCCATAATTAAGAACTAAGTAGTGAACCTATGGTTTTGTCAATTTTGAGTTGGGTGCTTTAATCATCACCATTTCTGCTCAAAATCTTGTTCTAAGTGACTATCACTTTGATCATTTGATGTGTTTGTTTTAATGATTGTCTAGGTTGCATTTCCTTTAAACTGTCAAATCCTTGTTGAGGAGGTAACTCCAGCTAGATTTTCTGGTTATGTATCAATCCATATGTTGTATAATGATGATAGTATCAACTCAAAGTTGCATATGCTAAATTTATTTTAAAAATGGTCATTACAATTCAAAAGTGCAAATTTTGATGAAATATACATTTGATGTTGCATCTCAGCTATCTGGAATAATAGTGAGCTGATCATAAGTTTGTTTTCATTAAATTAAAAAGTTTAGTTTCTTTTGAAAATAATTGAAATAAGTTAGAGAAATAGTTTCTTACTTTCTTAGAGGCTTTCTTTGGTGATATCGCTGTGTATTATTCTTCTGCTAAAACTTTGCTCATCTTTTCATCCTTATTTTCCTTTCTCAGAGATTTTGTTCTTACATCTCAGTTTTGTTTGCCCTTAGCTTTCTTCTTATTGTTATTTTGTTAAAATATATCAGTTGATTCCTAAATTAGTTGCACAGGGGAAATCCTTTCTGTATGTCACCACAAAGTAAAAAAAAAAAAAAAAGAACCTGCAAATAATCACTGAGGGGAATGCATGCTTGTATGATGAAATTAGGTGCCCAATTTAATCCTATTCTACTCTGATAAATTGTTGCTAAGTGAATGACTCGTGTTTATGTGTATCTATGAGTAAGATGTACTGTGGAGGTCTAACGGATCAACAAAAACAGAATACCAGATTTTTGTCTCTAAATATTTCAACCTATGGTCCCCCAGTGAAGACACTAATTAGGATTCATCTTGTTACGAAAAGTATAACATTCCACTTCCACTTAAATTTAGCACTATGGAGATATTCGCTTTGGTTCATTAGAAATCAACAGAAGCACAATGTATTATACTTGATGTAAATGTGGTAAAGGAAGATGAGTGCATCTACCATATGGATTGGTGAGAGAATTGCATGAAACCATTTCGCCCTTGAAAGGTTTTTGAATTTTCTTTCTTATTGTTTTGTATGTATAGGTTGTGTATAATGCAGACACACTCGCTAAGCTGGTTGAAGAGAAGAAGAAAATGGTGAACTGGCGAGATTTCTATCAATTGAGATATGAACGTAATCCATCAACAAGACCTACTCGCAAGGTTATTTGGAGGATAATTTCACTCCTTTCTTTCAAATAAATTCCAATTTTCGTTTTCTAGCTGTGTCTGTGCTGGACATATCTATCCAGAATTTGTTGAATCATTAATGTTGTATTAGCTCTAATTTTAACAGACTGGTTTTCTGGGACTGTGTGGTGACAAGGTGGATGCAATTGAATACTACACATCTAAGATTGATAAGCTTTCTGAAGAAGTAAGTGATACTAATTGGATCCTTTATCAGATGGTTATTGTGCATTGTAGTACTTTTGCTTAATAATGATATCATACCGTGAACCAATTTTTTTTGTCTAGTCTTTGGATAATAGTCTTAAAAAATTAAAGTGTAAGATGTCTGGTTGCTGTAGTTTAAAGTTTGACATATTGATTATTTCATACTACAATTGAATGTAAATTTATGTCCAAGTTCATACTCTATCTTGAAATCAAGGTGCTTCACGAACGTGGTCCCTTATCAACAAATGGAAGTGGTCCTTCTTGTGCTTATATTGGGGGGTGCAACCTTGCCTTGTGTAGAACTTAGTCCCTATAAGTAGATGAGTGCCATAAGCACACTAAAAATGCTTTTGGCAGCATCATTCAGCTGTTGGTTCTGAAGGACAGGGGATAGGAAAAAGATGGAGGAAGAAAGGTGATAACTCATTTTGTACAATTTTGAATGGCATTTTCTCTTTAACCATTTGAGAAACTCCACAAACCACAAGTAGTGGGTGGAAACTATTAAGGGCGCGGATAATGAGATGTGGTTTGTAGATGTTGCCCAGACCAGTCACATGGTATCATACAAAGGCCAGTTTAAGGAGATCACAGAACATTGTCTTTGAAGCTTCAAATCGACATATTTCCCTGCTTACTATTTGCATAATTTAAGTCACCAGAATCTCCTGACAATAACCAGACACATTAAGCATTAGAGCATTGATGCTTCCTTTACAACCTGATGGTGGCACTCAGCAGACTGGTAGTTACATAGGCCAACTTGATACTCTGAATTGGACTCCAAAGTAGGAGAGCATGTAAAGTCTATAGTTGAAAAATCAAGCTGCCAAATAGAGACTTAGGCAAGGGAGTAGGACCCATAACCCATTTGATGGTGTCTTTCTCTGGGCAGCTATGATTCTATAAAAAATTTACGGGAACATGTACCGTTGGGATAAACCATGCCTTTGAGTCAGCATCCCCCAAACCCTTCTGTAAACTTGACCTTAGCAATAAGATCATGGATTCTCTTACTTTTGATATTGTATCTGTCATTCAAGCAAAGCTATCAATATCAGTGTAAATTAAAATCAGGGATTGTCCCCATGTTTTAAGCATTGCCAATCTGCAGGCTTCCCTGACAAATCATGCATCCAAATCAACTAGCTTTTCTCTCATAAGTGCCTAATGTCCATCTGGTGCATCTGGTTGGATAGAGACCCACATTGTTTTTCACAACAATCAGTGGTAACTTTTGTCGCTCATTTCTGACATTGCAGTCTACATCCTCTCACTTGTGATTCAATTTTGTAGATATATGTTGGTGGATCTTTCATTGCAGATTAACATATTTCCTTCTGTAGTTTTTTTCCCTTTTTTTAAAGATTTTGCTCTTTAAGCACTCCCAAGGGGGATATGGACCAATATGGATGAGATTGATATTCTTGTGTACTGAGAACCAGCAAATGATACAATGCTGGTGGATTCTATTCTATCATCTAAAAATATATTAAATGGGTATTTATTGAATTAAGTTTCCCTATTAAATTCAATAGAATATTTGCTGTTTCATATTTAATTAACTTTTGCTGTTAAATATACTTTTAGGAAGCTGCTGAACGTGAGAAGATAGTAAAGAATCCCAAGTTTGTCATGCCAACAGCATTTGTTTCCTTCCGAACACGATGGGGAGCAGCTGTTTGTGCACAGACACAACAAACTAGAAACCCCACATTGTGGTTGACTGAATGGGCTCCAGAACCACGTGATGTTTATTGGCATAACCTAGCCATTCCTTTCGTTCACATTACAATCAGACGATTGATAGTGGCTGTTGCTTTCTTCTTTCTTACATTCTTCTTTATGATCCCAATAACATTTGTTCAGACTCTCGCAAACATCGAGGGAATTGAGAAGGCAGCTCCATTTTTGAAGCCATTAATTGAAGTGTGCGTATATTTCACTGTTTTGTTTTGATGCTATTTGTTAAGTATGGTTACCATTTAGCTATATTTCACTATATTGTATCTGTTTATTATACTCCATATTACTTATGAAGGAATCTGAGCCATGTCATTCCGTTAAAAAAAATACAATAGGAGATCTCCTAGAATTGGCGGTGGTCATCATTTTGTTGAACCATTTGAAACTTAAGTTTGAGGCGTGAACATCATAATTTCTAAACCATAAACTTCTAGACCTATTCATGAAACTTCTTTTCCTACAATGTATTATTAACAGAAATTTATTTTAAAAGTACAAGTTCCTTTCTTATGATTTGTAATTTATATTTGTGATTGCTTAAACCGGAAAGAAATTATAAATTTTAAAACTTCAGTTACTGAAATCTCTCCATCAGTGCAAAACATCAGTAGACTAAACATTAATATTATTGCAGAGCATTATTTCAGCAATGTTTACTTTGACTTTATGATTAAATTTCAGACTATTTGGAAGGCATAGTTGAGAGTTTTAAGGATTACTACAGATATACTGACCATAAATGTGTATTTTTTCAATTTGTAGGTTTTACCTATGAATTTAAAGGCATTTTCATTTCACTGATGATATTGATTGTTTTTCCTTTGAAATTATCCTAGTCATTTGTTAGAACTTTAAATATTATATTCTGGTCAACAATATTATCACGAATGTAACTTTTTTTGATGGAATACTTACCCATATGAAGATTACAACATAAATGGAAGAAGGTATTAGCTTGGGGAGTAAATTCCTGTGGAATTATGCCTTTCTGCCTTTTCTTCCCACTTACATCCAGTTGCATATTATACAGGCGTGTCATTAAATCATTCATCCAAGGTTTTCTACCGGGAATTGCTCTGAAGATATTTCTTATATTTCTGCCAACAATATTGATGATTATGTCAAAGTTTGAAGGACTTGTATCCCTGTCCTCCCTTCAGCGACAATCTGCATCTAAATATTACCTCTTTCTGCTAGTGAATGTATTCTTAGGGAGCATTATTCTTGGAACAGCGTTTCAGCAGCTACATAGTTTTATTCATCAGTCAGCAACTGAGTATGTTCTGCACTTTCCTTCTATTTAAAAGCCAACTTAATGATGCTTCTGTAGAGCTATATTTTTAGTTTGCATTTGTCTTTTTGTATTGACAGAAGCAGTACTTTAAACTTGAATTTGCATGCCATTGGCTCATTATTGAGTCTATACATTTATATCAGCGAGTTGTTACTGAATTTTCAATTTATATATTGATTTTCTACACATTTCAGTTGATGAAGAAAATACATAAATTTTCTTTTACTGACAAGGATGTATTGCTATCTCTCTCATATGAAGTACAATTCAATGCTGTTAAAACTGAAGTTTCTTCAGAGTGCCCTGGAATTTTTTGAACATGTTAGGAAGTCCTAAAAAATGCAATATACTATGGTTCTCAAAAACTCTGATAAATGATGATCTTAGCTTATTTATTTGAATAATTTCTCAAATACTTTTGGACATGTGGGTCTGGAAAGTAATGGGTGGTTGAAACAAAGAGAATTTTGTATGCCTCTTTGGTCAAAATGAAAATATATTAGATCTGTCGTTTTTGATTTCTAGGCTGTCATATTTAATCGGTGTTGGGCAATTAGGAAGCACCATGTATAAGCGTACATAATATAATTAACACGGATGTGTTACTAAAAGTAGGGGTGAGCAATCGGTTAATAACTGAACCGGTTAATAACTGGACATGTGTGTCTCTCTCATATGAAGTGCAATCCAATGCTGTTAAAAACTGAAGTTTCTTCAGAGTGCCCAGGAATTTTTTGAACATGTTAGGAAGTCCTAAAAAATGCAATATACTATGGTTCCCAAAAACTCTGATAAATGATGATCTTAGCTCATTTTTTTGAATAATTTCTCAAATACTCTTGGACATGTGGGTTTGGAAAGTAATGGGTGGTTGAAACAAAGAGAGTTTCGTATGCCTCTGGTCAAAATGAAAATATTAGATCTGTCGTTTTTGATTTCTAGGCTGTCATATTTAATAGATCGGTGTTGGGCAATTAGGAAGCACCATGTATAAGTGTACATAATATAATTAACATGGATGTGTTACTAAAAGGATATAATGGAAAAACTAATATTCATTAAAAATTAGGTGCAGCTCCAACACATGACAAAATGAGAGAAAATAAGTTGAGATGGTGAAAGACTCAAAAGGAAACTATCATTAATATAATAAAACATGGTTTAATTAATTTTGCTATTATAACTATATAGTTTTTATAGAGTTTAGTGTAGGGATGAGATTCAATGGAGGGTTTTCAAATTGAACCTTGGCCTGCTGAAACTGTAATAGGGATTTTCCTTTTTTTAAGAATTTCAGGATTAAGTCTCACAAAATTAAGGTGTGTTACAATCAGTCTTGAATGCAATGTACATGATGCCTGACATTAATTGGCGAATGTGGTAGATTCCGAAATCTATCCATTCTACAATTTAATTAGTCGACTAGGCCTTCTTGTATCAGCCAACTTTTGGAGATCTAACCTCTTTTTTTCCTTCAAATATAAGTTGAACCACACTTTGCTATGCAGAATCCCGAAGACTATAGGTGTATCCATACCACAGAAAGCTACCTTCTTCATCACTTTTATCATGGTTGATGGTTGGGCTGGAGTTGCTGGGGAGATTCTTAGATTGAAGCCTCTAATAATCTTCCACTTGAAGAATTTCTTTTTGGTAAAGACCGAAAAGGACAGAGAAGAGGCAATGGATCCAGGAAGCATCGAGTTTTCTACATCTGAGCCTCAGATACAGCTGTATTTCTTGCTTGGTCTTGTGTACTCTGCTGTCACACCATTTTTACTTCCATTCATACTAGTATTTTTTGCTCTGGCATATGTCGTCTTTCGCCATCAGGTGAGCAATTGTGAAATTCACCTCATTGCATACACTTATAACTTGCAATGGTATCAAATATTATGGTTGATTTGAATATTTTATGTCAGTTAACTAGACATTTTCCTTAGTTTCTTTACATCATAAATAATTATAATGAACAATCAGTATCCATCTTCCGCTAGCACGAGATACTTGGTAGCTGCTGACGATTATGTTGCTTCATTTCCTTTAGGAGATGAGGATGTATAAACAGGAAAGATATGTGAATATAGTATTTAGACAAAGATTTCAATGACCTTCCTAGGATGTCCTTAGTTTTTCACGTAGGTGGCCCAAAGATCAACATCAAGTCCTGCTAATCCTGCATATATATTTGGGGTTAGCTACATGCATTTTATCCTTCATTGAACTTTAATTTATGCAATTCTGTATCGCTTGGATTAAACTTTTAAATCATTATTTATTATATGAACTTTATATATATATATATTTGTCTCTCTCCCCCTCACAGGCTCACACCTTACTTTAAAAGCTTGTCAAACGATAAATTTTATTGATCATCGTACTATCTTACCTTAAACATGTTCATACAAAATCAATTCTGATGTATATTATTCTTGTGATCTAGATTATTAATGTGTATAACCAAGAATATGAGAGTGCAGCAGCATTTTGGCCAGATGTTCATGGCCGCATTATCTCTGCATTGGTCATATCTCAGATTCTTCTACTTGGACTCTTAAGCACAAAGAAAGCTGCTGATTCAACTCCTTTACTCATTGCGCTTCCTATATTGACTATATGGTTTCACAGATATTGCAAGAATCGTTATGAATCTGCTTTTGTTAAATATCCACTTCAGGTATCTCTTTTACTACAGTTTTTTTAAAAAAAAAAAATTTGTATCACTTCAATTAATATTTACTGCAAATTTATGTTTTTTTATTAGCTAGTTTGTACTCCCATAAATTTACCAACTGGAACCATCTTCTCTACCAATTAAACTCGCTCACTTAAAATACTTGAGAAATTGCATATTACGATGGATCATCTTGCTACGTCTTCCCAAGCAGGGGTATAGAGTATGTGTGCTTTACTGATCGGTCATGCATGCTAAAAGTCTTTGAAGAGTAGTGCATCGAGTATAAGAAAAAAAAAAAGAAGAGGAAAGGTGCTGCATAAGAACTACAAAGCTATCTTTGACAAAGGGCGACTTAACTTATGGATATT
This sequence comes from Wurfbainia villosa, assembly GCA_025175895.1. NCBI lineage: Eukaryota > Viridiplantae > Streptophyta > Magnoliopsida > Zingiberales > Zingiberaceae > Wurfbainia > Wurfbainia villosa. Next base: position 31,366,929 of record CM045991.1, read on the forward strand.
TATTTTAAATTTTCAAAAGCATCCCTAGGTATTTCTTTTATTGCGCTGTACATGCATTAAGAAGGGAGAATTATATCAGAGAAGTCAACTTTATAGGATATGCTTGCATGTTATTATGATCAAGGTTTTTAAGTTTGGCACAATTTTTTTTTTTTTTTTTTTTTTGACCTAGGTGTTCAGACCTTTGGCCCGATTATTATTTCTGAGAATGTATCGATTCTGTCCCACAGATATCATCCACCAGGATAAATTAGAGCTCAATTTATTCTAAGGCTCTAAGCAAGATCTTGATAATTGAGCCATATTTATGATTAATTTTGACGTAAATTTTTTTTTTGGATCCTATATAAAAGCTCTAATGATATAAAAAAAAATTTGGCCACAGCGGTCACGATAGACCTGGCCCGGGCGGCTCTGCCCATGGTATTCAAACTCCTCCAATGGGAACTCGCACAATTAGAAACCCAAGGAGCAAGCTCAATTTTAAATTTCAAAGAGCAATGCCCAACGGAAAAATCGAATCGCGACGACATGGTTGTTATCCTTTTGTCCTAATCATCGCACTGAGCCTGGGGGCTTAGAGCATCCTTCCTTATTGCTACAGAAGCATTGCATGCGCATCTGCTGAATTAAGGGGAGTCCATTTCATCCCAAAAGAATTAATCCTCTTAATACATGACGATCTTTTGTCAAAACTCGTGTTCAAATTGTCTTCATGATGCCGTATAAATTTAAAAATGAAACTAAGAAAGGCTCCTTTTTTTTTTCCCCCTTTTTGATTTCATGTCTTGAATGTTATTAATTACTCTGATTATCTTTCTGTGCGCATGTTTAGCTAGCTAGCTATAGTATGAATGATGAAAGAAACAGTAACAAGAAAACTCGGTGCTTATTCATTTCTTTTCCTTGATTTCAGGAAGCGATGATGAAAGATACGTTAGAACATGCTCGGGAGCCGAATCTAAACCTGAAAGCATACTTATCGAATGCATACCTGCATCCGGTGTTCAAAGAAGACGAGGAGAATGAGGAAATCTTTGCATCCGTCGAAGAGAAAGACTACGACGACACTGAACTGGTACCGACTAAGCGCGCGTCTCGTAGGAACACCCCGATCCCCAGCAAACATGGCCGATCATCGCCGCCTTCTTCCGATATCGATATCATCCCATTACAATTGTAGGTCACTGACGTTCTATATATATCTGTCCTTGTGAAAAATTTGAATGATCTTTGAAAGATTGAGCCAATACTTTATTTGTTAAAAGTTGGCTTAGCTTACAATGTTCTATTATCTGTGCTGACCATCTGGTATCAGTTTCGCTTCTTAGATCCACTTTATGGAGTTTGTTTTTACGTTAGCAAATAAGGGAAAACTGTACATTCGAGCTTTATTAGTTCTGTATGATAATAGCGTTCATGATATTCATGTAAATTAATTATTCGTGTAATATTGTAGACAGAAACAGTTAATTAGAACTGTAAAATGGAAAAGTATTCTATGTTATTTGATAAGATAATTAAATTGAGTCAAATTTAAAATTAACTACATTTTTAAAAATTTTATTCAAATTTAATTTGATTTCAATTTTTTTAAGATTGTGCTCGAATTAAGCTTGATTTTTTAATGGATATTGAGCTAATTTTTATCAAGTTTGATTTAAATTTATTTAAGTTTGATTTATTTAAATATTTTTAAATTTTTAATTCAAATTTGTTTGTGTTGTTTAAATTTTTAATATTTTAATTTTTATTTATAAATGAGTATAAATAAATTCATAAATAATTCAAATGAGTTTAGTTCTGCAAAAGTTGAGAATTTGTTCAACTAGTAGTCCCTTGTCATCCGTCCCAAGGCTGCGGTAAGAGAGAGGTAAATCACGAGGGGACGAGGTCCCTTGACAAGGCAGAGGGGGTCATCTGAAGTCAAGGAAAATTTTAGACTCCTCATCTGGAATTGACCCATTCTGCAAGCAACCCTTGTCTTATCATCGTGTCATTCCCGTGAGGATAAATGAATTTAATTATAAATATTGTTCACAGATATTAACAAGTCAAATGTATCTATTGATATATGTTCAAATTTATTTATTTAATTTATCAAATTGTTAAATTTATTCATCAACTAATTTTAATACATATTAAACAAATATAAATTTTACGGCCCTAGCAATTGAATGGACTATATATAAATAAGTTACTCGAGTTAGGTGAATTAAATGCCCTAATTAGAGTGATTATTAAATTGATTAGCAAAAAAACTTGAGACTCTACATAATTAATTAATAGCTTAATTAGTTTAAAGTAAAAGAATGAGATTAGGACACCAAATACAAATAGCTCGACCACCCCAGATAATTGAAACTGAAAGGATAAGCTTTATATCTAGCTAGCTTAATTTCGGTGCCATGACCTAACCCTAGAAAGCTTTCTGGTAGAACTCATGGATCCTCTTCCATGACTCCTCCCTCTGCATCTTGAGCTGCATGTAGAAGTTGCCAATGAAAGCTTCGGCCTTAGCGAACAGCTCTTGCTTGCTAATCTCTTCCTCCTCTCGTCTCGCCGCCCGCCCACTGCTCTCCGTCGTCCCCTCGAAGCCGCCGATGAAGAAGATGCTCGGCCTCGACGAGCATCGCCTCAGAGCTTGAGCTCGCGGCGCAGCCATGGAGGCCTTCCTTGCCTCTGCCTTGTTTGCCATATCATAATTAGTTGCACTCTTGATAACTTCTCTGACGGCCGGAGGCGATTTCTTGATCTCCTGGCGAGGTCTGACAATGGCCTCTAAGAGGCCAGCCTCCGCGCCCACCGCGACGATGAGGATGTTAAGAAGGACGTAGAGGTAAGAGCTCCTCAGCGAAGAGGACACGAAAGGGATGAAGAAGACTAGAACAAGGAGGAACAGTCCTTTAACGACTTGAGACCTAGCGAACCTCTCCATGGCGGCCAGCTGATACGTCAACAGTGGCAGTAACACGGTGCAATTTATAGCTAGATAGCTAGATAGATACGATCGACGACCAAAGCATTAATTCATTCTTCAGATAAGATTTAAGCGATTCGAATATATTAGAACAGATAAACAAAGATACGAGGGATGCATGTTGCAAAGAGGATAAGGTCGGTGAAAATATTCTTATGCCACTTTAAGAGCAACCTTTTTTTTTACATACGTAGTTTTCTCTCGATCTGAGTGGTTACTGTATCTTCAATCCTGTTCATCGTCTTCCCAAATGCCAACCATCGTCGATCGGTCGATGCTACGAGATGGAATAAAGGGGGAGAGGGGGCGAGGAGATAAAGCAGGAGGAGGTCAGCAACGAGGTGCGGATCAATTCCATGGAAAGAGAGGGCGAGAAAGGAAGGACGACAGCGAAGGCATGCATCCCTTTATATCCATGACCATGTTGAATCTGCCAGCCATGCATGTTCCTCATAAAGCAACTATTTTATTTTATTTTTTTCTTTTTGTTTTTTGGATTTATTATCAGTATGAAGATCGCGAGGAATAGTCCTGTGCAATCTTTTCCTGGATTCTAGGGTTCCTGCAGCTAATTATGGATCAGTGTCGTTCCCAGGGTTAATTGCACCAGATATTAATTTTCGACTGTTAGCCGCCGTGCATGCAGAAGAATATTCTTCGGTTGGAGACGGTTTAGAATCTCTAATCGCCGTTGAGTTGAGACGTGATTCCTTTGCCCATCCGCTCGTCTGGTCTATTTCAGGAGACGGTTTTTGTTATTTTCTATTCTAGTTATGTATAATCTTAATTATAGATTATTAAATAATTATATAATTAAAATTATGAAAAATGAAATATAATAAAAAATTATTTGTTGGGAGATTTTAGTGTATATCATATTATCCTTGGTTCAATTCTAAGATTTCATTTACTCTGAAAAATGATGATATATATTGATATTGATGTCAACAATAACAATTCGTGACTGTCGACGATCAAGAACAACAGGCGATGATGATGGCCAGCGGCGATGATCGACAAGACAGCGACGGCCAAACGGCGGCGATGGGTGGCGATGACGGTGGGTGTCGACCGACGATCGTCGTCGGCAACAGACGATCGACGACGACTGTTGGCGACGATCGACGACCAACGGAGACTGCCGATGACAATCGACGACTGATGATCGACGGTGGCGGCCGACGACCAACAGCGACGACTTGCGGTTGACAATCACTATCGATGGTGACAGTAGCCAATCGCCAATCGGTGCGGTCGACGACGACAACAATCAACGGTGATATATAGCAACGAGCAATCGACTAAAATTTTGATTATATTAGAACGAAATTGAGGGATAATTTTAGAAGAAAAAATATTTATTAATTTCTGAATCAAGAAAAACTTTATTCTCTCCTAGATAATGTGATTTCGGAGTTATATGTCTTATTTATTGATGTAGCGAGTATATATATTTCATTATTTGAGAATCGCTTATCCTTTGAACCAAATAAGATTATTATGGATAATCTTAATTAGATGGATAACTCTTGAACCAAACACGCCTTAGGATTTTCATAGATTTTTCCATGGAGTTAGAAAAATTTGTGTAGCTGCAATGAACCTAGCTAGCTTAATTTGTATCTTATCCATGGAAGAACAAACAAAACTCAATATTATTGGCCTAATCAATATGATTTTCTTTTCGATGATAAAAAAATATTTTATTTTCTGTTATAGGTTTTTAATTTAGACACAACAACAACAAATAACAATTGAGTTTTACTTTGCCAGATGAGATTGACTATATATATATATATATATATATATATATATATATTATATTATTGTATTTTATTCTCTATTATATTATCATCTATATTTAAATAAATTTTATTTTTTTAATTATCTTCTTCTTCCACGTTTGATTTGTCATTTGTATATTTGTAATTGTTCATATCAGTTAACTGGAGCATCTATCAATTATTTAAATATATGTCCATATCATTTTAAGTGTGTCTCTCAAAGTTTTTCTTTAATAGATGTAATCTCGATCATTCTAATATTTCCATTTTTTATTTTTATCAATCATCATATGTTCACGTATCTATTTTAACACATTTATCTTTACAACTCTCATCTTTTACTCATGCCTTCAAGTGATTCAACATTTAATATAGCTATATCCTAAATGGTAAAAAATAATTTTCACAATTTAAATTTATGACCATTAAGTCAATTGCACTAAGATTCATTAATTATATATAGCGGAAACTCTTCCGTAATTTACCTTTTTGACAATGACTATGGGACAGACTGATAGAGGATCGTTAAGTTGGTGCATTCCAACCTTTGCAAATTAAGTATAATAATAATTATTATTATTATTTCATTTCTACTTTTAACTATAAAGATAAAAAATTATAATTAGAATGGAAATGACGATCAACAGATCAATTGCTCGACTCGTGCATGATTAGGAAATGCATAGTAACCACGCGCCCGACGTAGTCGATCTCGCCGACGGAAAGTTGGATTCTGGCCACGATCCGGGCGGAATTTGGCGACGGTCCGACCGAATTTCGATCGCACGCGATCCAGCCAACACTGGAGTTCGACCGAATTGTGATCGGATTTCGATAGTAATTCGGCCGAACTCCAGTGTCGACCGGGCTGCGACCGACCGACGGTGAATCGTCGCCCATAGTCAGTGAAATCTCACACGAAGAAACACTATGCATTCCATGTTACTGTCCATTCGCGATTAATCGAATGACAGAGACGTTGTCACGCACGAGTCGAGCAACGTAAGACGCACAGCAGATCATATATATATATATAATTTGAGGAATATATTGAATTTCCATTTTTATTCCTCACAAATAATTGTCACAAAATCAATATATTTAGTCATCAAACATTTATAATCCTTATCTTTATTCTCGAGATCGGTGAAATATTAGCTAATTAAATAAATTAATCCAAAAAGAAACTAGTTAGGAAAGAATCCTCATCCATATGCAATTTTTTTTATATTTAGAAATTTTCATAAATGAAAGAAAAAGAAAAACTACTGTTAAAATATTCATGCATTCCTATTTTCTGTAACCAATTAAAATTGCAATTAATTTGAAATGTTATTAATATTTTTTGCTATTAAATTACTAATTAATAATTTATTATACAATTCCTTTTACTAAACATTTTGTTTTTTTTTTAACGTTTCGAATGAACAGCACGTTTATTTGTGTAATAAATCAAGGGTTTACTTGTGTTTTACAAAGTTCAGGGGGTTAAAACGGACTCTCTGCAATTCTTTCTCACTACCAAATTTTTATAAAAAATGTTTTATTGGGGGGTGAATTGTAAAGTATATAAGCGCCATCTTGTCTCGTAGTTTTGTGGGGCCCATCGCGGAAGGCATTTCCGCAAACACATGGAAACGGAACCGTTGCTTTCGATTCGAACCGGCTCTCCGTCGCAGCTTGCTCCGGCGACGCCGCCGGTACACCGGCGGAGGCCCTCCCTCACTTCCTCCACTCCGCGTTCCTCCACACTGTGCCCTCTTCCTGAAGACGGCGAGGTCACCATTCCCATCGCAACGCCTACCACCGCCACCGCTTCCTCCCTCAAAGACCTCCTCATCTTCGGCCACCTCGCCACCGCCTCCGACCAACAACCCGATGGCTCTTCTTTCTCCTCCACTCTTCCACTCTCCTCTTCCTCTAACAATCCCAGCCCTAACCCTTCCTCTTCCGACCACTGGAAGACCAACCTCCACCGATCTCGCACTGCGCCGGCCATGTCGGCCATCAATGACGTCGTCCCTCCCCGTCCCAACAACCCCGATCGGCCGCCCGTCATTAAGCAGGCTTTCCTCCTCCTCCTCGCCTACCTCGCCTTTGGGGTTGCCGTCTACACCTTCAATCACCACCAGTTCCAAGGCACGGAGACCCATCCGGTGGTCGACGCCCTCTACTTCTGCATCGTCACCATGTGCACCATCGGCTACGGCGACATCATCCCCTCCACCGCCTTTGCTAAGATCTTCTGCATCTTGTTCGTCATCATCGGCTTCGGATTTGTCGACATCCTTCTCTCCGGGACGGTATCTTACGTGCTGGACGTCCAGGAGTCCCTCATCCTCTCCGCCTTGAACAAGGTCGATGACAGGAAGTATACGCATCAAAAGAATCAGGATGATAGCCAGCATGGACGCAGCATTGCCCAGAATTACATCATCGACGTCAAGAAGGGGCGGATGAGGATACGGATGAAAGTCGCGCTCGCCCTCTTCGTCGTTCTGCTCTGCGTCAGCCTCGGCACCGGCGTGCTCCGCTTTGTGGAGCGGCTTGGGTGGCTCGACTCCTTCTACCTCTCTGTGATGTCTGTAACCACGGTCGGGTACGGGGACAGAGCATTCAAGACGCTGCCGGGCAGACTGTTTGCCTCGCTGTGGCTTCTCGTCTCCACCCTTGCTGTGGCTCGTGCGTTTCTTTACTTGGCTGAGGCGAGGATCCACAAGAGGCACAGGAGAATAGCACAATGGGTGCTTTCCAGGGACATGACTGTCTCTGAATTCCTTGCCGCTGATATGGACAACGACGGATTTGTGACGTGAGTTATACCTTGCTCGAGCTAACTGTTGTTTCCCAATTCTTTCTTCCTCATGTTGATCTAGTCGTGCATTATAATCAACTTGTTTTGAATCGATTAGTTTCTTACTGATATCTTATTTTTGGCACGAATAGTATTGACAAATTGAATGCGATGAGTCTGACAAGATTCATACATATGTGAGATAATGGCATGCTGTTGTTTGGAAGAATTTAGAATGGAGTTACAGAACCAGTTAAATTAATGTGCACTGTTCTTGGCATGAGGATTTGCTTTGTCGACCTCCAAATCATCTTTTCTTTTGTCTTTTTATTTTCTTGCTGGACTTGTTTGTTCCTTTTGATGTCTTTCTTTAGAAGTTCTAAAGTTTTGTCCTTCAACTCAATCAAGGAGTTGGTTTAGAAGCATTATCTTTTGTATGCACAGAAAATTGCTTTGCACAACTTTTTTAATTGGTCAATAAGTTAAAAAGGAAAATAAATGGTAGTCTTGAGAAATGATAAGTCATGCTGTAAGTTAGAGCTTTGGAGAAACACCTGAAGTATTTGTTCCATTTAATCTCATCTTGTTACCAGCAAATCAGAGAAACATGAGAGTCGAAGAGGAAGACTAGGTCGAAATTGATAAGTCATGCTGTAAGTTAGAGCTTTGGAGAAACACCTGAAGTATTTGTTCCATTTAATCTCATCTTGTTACCAGCAAATCAGAGAAACATGAGAGTCGAAGAGGAAGACTAGGTCGAAATTGATAAGTCATGCTGTAAGTTAGAGCTTTGGAGAAACACCTGAAGTATTTGTTCCATTTAATCTCATCTTGTTACCAGCAAATCAGAGAAACATGAGAGTCGAAGAGGAAGACTAGGTCGAAATTTAGTGGATAATAATGTCAGATTGAACCTTTTCTTGGACTTAGCAAACATTGAGGATCTCAAGGATTAATATGTATTATGGGTGCATAAAGTTGAACATTATTCCTCTCTAGGGAGATTGAATTATTGGTGGATTATCAACTTTTCTATCACAACTGAAAGCGAGATTTTAAAGTTGTTCACTTGTAATTAAGGAGACTGAGCTTGTTTCTAATGCAAAGCAATGCCCTTGTGATGTTAATCTGGGAGGGCTTTACTTAAAGTGATTTTTTTCATAGAGAGGGACAATCAATCATGTTGTTTTGTTGCTGCCTTTGGTTAGATTGTTAAACGTGTATTTGCATCTTATTGCTTCAAATTGATATGCGCTACTGCTGGGAATTAATCAAGTTGGTTTGCTGATGCTCTCATTTGTCATATATAATAGGAAATTTTAGTCGTTTGTGATTCTCATTTGTCATATATAATAGGAAGTTGGACAATACTTTTCGATCTTTCTTCATCTTGTTTCCTTTTTTCCTTTGATTTCTTTCTTTTTAACCTTAGTTTATGCCCTGTAATACTTTCCTTTGGTTTTAATATTCATCCTGTTTTAACATAATTGCGTTGTATCCCCTTTTCTCTACTTTTTCTTTTTTTTTTCTCTCCCAATTATCTTTCTGTATGCTCAAACATGTTTCCAGTTCTCATATTGATAATCTTTTTGGCTATTTCTCTCTAACTGCGATTTGTTCAATCATGCTTTATATCATTCTCTGCAGTAAATCAGAGTTTGTCATTTACAAGCTCAAGGAGATGGGAAAGGTTTCCGATAATGACATCAAGCTGATCTGCAACCAATTCGACAAGCTAGATGTAGGGAATTGCGGAAAGATCACTCTCAGATCTCCTTGGGAGTCATCACTTTCATAATTCTTTTTCAGAACATAATGGTTATCGACAATGGCCGTTCTCAATTGCAATAAAATGGACTTCCAAAGTTCATCTTTGGTATCATAATGGTGCATTCCTCCTATTCATACACTCGAAAGGGTGGATGTAGAAGGGTTATCAGGGTTGTGATCCTGTTTTTCCTCTCATCTTTGCTACTTAAACCTTCTTCCGGCCTGCGAGAGGAATCATATCGCCATCGAAGCAGGTACAAGTTTTTCTTAAGATCACCAAGTTTTTCTTAGTATCGGCGCTTACTAGCACAATGACTTATCATTCTTGTACTTAGATGGTTCTTTAAATCGTAGCTTCGCTACGATGAGTAAGACCTGAAGTGTTTAGTATTGTTTAAAATTATAATAAATGTGCTAGTCTCGACTATTTAGAATCTGTTTATATGAATCTCATGTGCCACAAATAACAAGATATGTTTGAATGCTTATGCTAGTATGCTACTGCTATGTCATTCCAGCTCCTGGTTCAAATAGAATGAGCAGCTGCTTAATGGTCCATCGCAAGCAAATTACTTCCATGAGAAATCAAAAAGGTATTATTTGCTTTATTCTGGAAATTTTCATATTAATCAGTTCATCCAAATGTTTTCCCTGATTGATTAATTTTAGGAATTAAACATTAATTTAGCAGTGAGCAAGAATTGCATACAGTCCTTTTAGCCCATGGATTTTGTAAAACACCAGCAAACCCTCTGATTAATCACAGATAAACTGTAAGTAATTGATTGATTAAATGATTCATTACATCACTAAACTATTGATTAATTTTGGAAATTAAACTAAATGGATGTTTCACTGATCTTTTGATGATTTCACTCAACTATTATTATTATTATTATTTATTTTTGATAATTTCACTGATCTTTTGAGGGGGGAATATTTCTATCTGCAATTATTTCAGTAAGATCGATCACCTCTAAAATTAATTAAAAAAAAATCCAGTAAATATTAGATTTGAAGACTTTGAAATTTAATTGATAGTTTGTAATATGATAATATTATAAATAGATAAATAAGGAAAGAGTACTGATATAGTTTCTTACAATACATCTTAGTGACTTATAATATCGATTATCAATTTAATGTATTTATATTTACCAATAAAAAAAGGATTTTCGGCATTATAAGGAATGGGGGAAGGTTTCTTTGAAACCAGAGGCAAAATGAGAAAGAGATCAGAGTTAAGTCAACAATTTCTTTCATTTTTAGGAATTAAACAAACCAGTTGACTTAACTCCAAAATGGGAAATACATCAATTAATCAAATGAGCAATATAATGATACCAATACTAAAGAACCCAAAATATATGACATTTGATGGACCAACGGCTTCATTCCCTGCTTCATCAATCCCGCCCTTATCGAATGCACTTGGCATACACAATCGAAAGGGCTTGGCGTCTCACCGGAGAATTGAACTTTGTATTCGATGAACCGGATCGCCCTCATTTTGATCCCTAAAAGTGAGGAATGAAACATTAGTGAATTACACAAGGAACAGAGAAATAGTTTGCATGACTAAAGAACTTGAATCTTTCTCAAAGTTTTAAGATAGCAAGCTCTATGAAGAAACTCATTCTGATCAGATGCTATAGAGGTGTCCAATAGACTCAGATTATATAGATATTGAACGACTGTAAATTACAAATAGTTGAATCGAAATCATGTAGAGATCAAGCTGGAGACATTCTCAAACATTTATTTATCCCGGTCGCAGATTTAAATGGTCAGAAGATTATCATATAAAGAGATTTTATCAAGTTAAAATGGAAGCGAAACATAAAATAGCAAAGAGAATTTGATAATAATTAGAGATTTTTTACCCTTCTAAAAAGAACTGAAAATTCACCATGACAATTTTCCAAGTGTTTTGCATAACCATTAGACACTTTTGTTTTTCATTAACAATGGCTTCTGCTATTTAGAAAGTGTAACAGAAACTATTTCATTTCTTGGATTGTATACGATTCTAAACTGTTCCACTAGTGTTTGTAGATTTACAATTATAAACTCTTCCCAAGATTTTCATTATTTTTCCGGCTTAGTGCGAGATGGCTCGTGTTTGTCACAAGCTCGGGCTAGCTAGAATTGACTTCTGAAACTGACCACTGCATTTGCATTTCAGAGCTTTCGTATCCTTTTCTTTAAAAGGTTGAAATCGCCAATCTAGCGGCTCTCACCGACTTATCTCATGTTCATTATGAGAGAGATAAATCACGAAAGACCCTATAAGTCTTGACGTGGTGATCAAAATACGTGGGGAAAAATTATAATAGCTTTCGTATCATTTTCGAAACATACACTCTATGCTTCATTGCTTAGAATCTTTTGAATAAAAAATGACATATAAGTGTCCATTCCAACGACCAACAACAGCTAAGTCTTATCCGTACTAGATGGAGTCAACTATATATAGATCATTCGATATCATTGAACTCTATTCTCTACTATATCATCATCTATACTTATTTTATTATTTCTAATCAAATTTTTTTATATATTCTTCTTCCTCCTCCTTTGATCTATGTATTTGTCATAGTTTCACATCACTTAATTGGAGCATTTATTGGTCGTCTAAATATATGTCCGTACCACCTTAAATGTGTTTCTCGAAATTTTCTCTCAATAGATGCAATTTCGACTTTCTCTCTAATGTTTTCATCTCTTATTCTATTCATTCTCGTATGTCTAGATATCCATTTTAACATTCTCATTTCTGTAACTCTCATCTTCTGTTCATGTGATCGAGTCATAGCCAACATTTAATGCAATATAACATAGCAGATCTAACCGTCATTTTGTAGAACTTCTCTTTAAATTTTAGAGGTACTCTATGATCACATAAAACACTCGACGCGCTCATCTATTTCAACTATCATGTTTGTATTCTATGTAAGATCATATAACTCCGCCTATGATGAGTTAACTATATTATAGTCGGACTTCCTAAATCTAGATAAAAGAAGAGGATTGCATTAGATTGTCAATCAATGTTAAACTAAGATAAATATTCAATAAATAAATCCATTAAACTATTAAACATATAAATGTCCAGTATCTACATAATTTGCCCCAAAGGGATAACATTTGAATCGAAAGAGAGTAAACCAATTGGCAATGCAGAAGATGAAACAGAAACATATAGCAAGTGAAAGAGAATCAATATTCAATATAAACCTCAAACTGAACTAAAATAGTGAAATAGCAATCTCAATCGATCACAACCATATTGCAAAATTGTGGCAATTCTCAGTGGTAAATTCCAAAAGTTCTTCTGGTTATTCTCAATGTTAAATCTCTCTGTTGGTATATGCTCAATTCATCACGTTGATCTTACAAAGTGCGTCCAAATCATACCTCTGACCAACTTGTTTTTTGTCACTTGCAGATAACAACAAACAATCTGTACTCAACGCAACAATCCACCTTGAACAAAATTGCAGACGAGCTTACCTTAAAGTTGGAATTTCCGCATCATTTTTCTCCTTTTGTTTTCCCCCTCATTTGCCTTCGAATCGGACGCAAACAAACTCCATTTCTAAGGAGGAAGAACCTACCGCTATCTATTTTCTTCATGCATTGCCGTTTCTTCCTTTACTATCCTCGGACGAGAAACATCCAGAGATCCAACTCATTCCTCGAACCCTCTCCCCGACCTCAAAGCAAGGAAGAAAACACCGTACAAGAATCTCCGGAAAAGACAGCGGCGGAGATCAAGAAGAAGGAATCGCGAGAGCGATCACTGACCTTTTTCTCCTCGTGCGCCGCCTCCACCACGAGGCCGGGGAAGGACTTGCGGATCGCGGCATGGACGGCGACATCGGATTCGGGAAGGAAAAGGAGAGATCTCGTCGCTTTCCTCTTACCTCGCTCGCTCCACGTTTGGGGGGAGAGGAAGGAGGGCGAAGTAAACAAAAGGAAGGGCGTCACTGTGTCAGCTGTGCTTTCTGTCTGCTCTATTCCTTTCCCTCGTCGTTTCCCTCGGTCCTCTTCCGTCCGTCTTCTGTTTACCTCCTCGAGGGAAGGGAAGGGAAAGACGCGCGGATGCGGTGAGAGAAGGAGACCTGAGTGGGTGCGAATGTGGGTGGCGCGAATCACAGAGAGGGAGGGAGGCAGCAGGAATTGGCGCGCGACGACGTGGCGTGCCGATGCGCACACTTCCACAACCGGCCCCCGCCATGGTGTCTGCTAAGTCGACGCTTTTTAAGCAAAAATGAACCTGCTTCGCTGACATCTGTCGTTGACCTTGGGTCATGTGATGTCAAACGTCGACTCGAAGGAAAGTTCAAAGCGAAGGCTCGATTGGAAGTCAAAAGGTTCAAATCATCTGCTCACCTCGGTAGACGAGGAGCATGGACGTCAACGCCCGCGCTGACGTTGACTGATCAGCATCTAGAAGACGTAGAGAATTCTTATGCACATGCATGATTTGATTTCACACACCGTGGAATAAAATATCCGCATAATATTTTTTTAATTAGCACTAAATTTCCGACTTTTGAAAATATCAGATCTATCGAAATAAATTAAAAAATTTATTTATAATTTAACAATTAAATTTTACGATGCAATTGTTGTATGTCCGATATTGAAGGTGTACTGATTCGAGAAAGTAAATTCTCGATCTATTTCGGCTAAAATCGAATATCTAATTAAAAGATCAAATCGTACTAATTAAAAGAATCTATGCAATGATTTTTTTTCATGAAAAATAAAAAATTAAATGAAACATTATACGTCCATTAAAAATTAAAATTTAATTTCACATCAGACGATTCGTTGTACACGGACTTGATTTTTTTTAATTATTTTTTATAAAAAAACACAGACCGCGATTGAATTGAGGGGCAGCTGGTTTTCCTTCCGATTCTCGAGCCAACCATATCGGATGGACCGGTCGATCCGGTTCGATCCGGTTCGATCCGATCCGATCCGATCCGAAGTTGAGCACGCTGGAAAGCGCTGGAGCGCAGTAGGTGGGAGCTGGACAGGACGGGCAACTGCGCCGTCAAAAGCCACCACGGGCAAAGGCAGAGCATGAGCAACTGACGAAGGCATCTCCAACTGTCCACCGCACGCAACTCCAATTTACGCCTGTGGTCCTCCTAATCAATTCAATCACTAACAACGCACACTTTGTTCTTCTTTTTTCATCTGAATCCTTCCCACTTAAGTTAATCGCCTAAATTTATGCTCCATCTCATCCACAAAATAGCTGGTTAATGGCGTCCCTCTTTTGATCTCTTGGAGGAATATGATTACATTTTTCTGTTTTCTGAGAGAATGAAGAACATAATTGAAGTGCAGTAAATTTGAGAAAAAGATCGCGTTTTTTACTTCTAATGTCGAGAGGGGAATTTGTCTGTTCTACAGTTTGATTCATAGATTCTCCGGCGAATGGATCGTCTCTGTTGTCTGGAACATCCAATATTCGAATCGAATCGAAGGAGTGTTGTTCTGAAGCAACGAGATCGCCTTCTGATGTCGCTGCGGCAGATTCATTGTCGTTGGACCTCACTGTCAGCCAATCGCCATCGGTTTCCCAATTGATCGGTTGGGAGATGGCGCCGGCGAGTCGCCGGAGCCTCTCCCCCGGGCTGTCGGAGTGGTGCTCTTCTCGTTCTTCTTCGGAGTCCCACATTCCCTGCTCCAGCGTGCTCTTCGGGGAGACCCAAACTCGGTCGGCCGGAGGGGAGGCGTTTTCCGGCCAGCAGGTCGTCTTGCATGACACGAACGGGTGCCGCAGGAGCTGCTCCGCCGTCCACCGCTCCCGCGCGTCCCTCCTCAAACACTTCGCCACGAAGTCCCTGGCCTCCGGCGACAACCATCCGGGGCACTCGGGGACGTCTCCCGTGAACCCGACGCGGTGCAGGGCCGCGACCGGATCGGCGATGTCGGGCCACGGCGGCCTCCCCGTGGCCATCTCGACAACCGTGCACCCGAGCGCCCACACGTCGGCCGGCGCTCCCTGCTCCTCACCGCGCGCCGCCTCCGGCGCCATGTACATCGGCGTCCCTGCCACCGACGGCGCCTCCCCAGAAGTCCACCGCGCGCACCCGAAATCCGCCAGCTTCGCTCTGCCTCTGCCTCCGGGCCATAGCAGGACGTTCCGGGTTTTGACGTCGCAGTGCACGACGCCGGCGGCGTGGATGTGGGCGAGGCCGTGGAGGAGGTCTCCGGCGTAGGACCGGATCTCCGGCTCCTCGAGGCTGCCGCCGCGCTCCGCTATACGGTCGGAAAGCGAGCCGAGGGGGGCGTACTCGAGGAAGAGGTTGTAGACGCCGACGGCGACGTCGAAGCCAAGGCAGGAGACGACGTTGGGGTGGCAGCGGAGGGAGGACAGAATCGCCTGCTCTCGTTGCAGGGGGGCACAGAAACAGAGCCCGGCGGACTTGACGGCGAATACGAGGCCGGAGGGGGACGCTACCGCCGCGGACACAGTGGCGGTGGAGCCGCGGCCGATGGTCGGGCCTCGACGCCACTCTCCGATACCCATCGGAATCGAATACGGAAACCGGTGGAGTTCTACGGGATCTCGACGGAGAACAAAGGACTTTATATATGCATCCGAGAGTTGACTTTCTGAGATCCTTGGTCCTGGCGTTCGGCGGAGCGGTGGAAGCACAAGTCAACCTCGATCACATGTGGAGACCTCGACGAGGGGTTGACGGCGAAGACAAATCGCTCTCTCGGCCCGGACACGGCACAGCTTCTCCAACCAATTGCAATTGTCCGCGTTCGACAACTCTAATAAAATAATTCAACGGGGAGGCCGTTGACTGGTCATACAAAGTCAGAACGGCCGACTTTCCGATTAATTTCGTTCGGTTCTAGAACGGTCTAAATTTTGACAAACAGGTTGGGTTCGGTTCTGGAACGATTAGTTGAGTTGATTTAACTTTTAATAAAACTTAATCTTAATCTCAGCTTAAATACCTAATTAAGTTATGGATAAGTGTGTCTTGTAGGGTTTGGATAGGGAATATTAGGTGAGAAGGCAACGGTTGCACCAAACGACTAAGTGGAGATAAAGGGCCTAAAGAGGTGGTTGCACCCAACGCAGTAGGGGGGGGAGATATGACTTGGGTGAACAATCCAACAGTTGACTTTATGCCACCAAAAAAAAAAGATTTTGTTTGACTTTATTGCTTCCACTTTTTCCATATTCAACGCAAATCTAATCTAACAATAGGCGGCCTTTGTCAAACACTCGTGGGAAGGTAAATTAGGTGGGTTTGGTAGAATAGAATTGCATGAGAAGAGAATGAATCTAATCTAATAAACTTACAAACAATTGCATCATCCAAATCCGACTCGTCGGTCATCATCGTCATCGTCGACTACTGATCGTTCGAAATGTATCCAAAGCTTTACTTGGTGTTGCGGCGTGCCACAATGAAGAAAAAGGAAGAAGACTAGGGGC
Source organism: Wurfbainia villosa (assembly GCA_025175895.1). NCBI lineage: Eukaryota > Viridiplantae > Streptophyta > Magnoliopsida > Zingiberales > Zingiberaceae > Wurfbainia > Wurfbainia villosa. Next base: position 31,383,740 of record CM045991.1, read on the forward strand.
ATCATCACTTCAGTGAAATCTAAATGAAACACATTCTTGCTCCAACGACAGATCATAAGTAGAATTTATTCGATGTTAACATACATAATACACACAATTTCACACTTGCGACGACCGACGACGACCGGCGATGACAAACTTACAAACTATATGTACATATATGTATCGACTATTGACGAGTTCAGACTCAACCAAATATATCATACACACACAGGCCTTGAATCCGTCTGCATTCCGATTCGAGCTGACGATAGGTTTCAGAAGCAAAATGAAAATTTTTTCTTCTGCAAAACAACAGGGGAGATGTTTTGATCAGCAGATCACAAATATAATCTAAGAAAGTGACAGATTGAATGTCTACAATTTTTCTAATGTCGATTCCATTGAGAGCTGAGGAAGAAAACCTCGCGCATGGGTAGAACAAAGTAGGTGTGACATGTAGTTTTAATGCATAGATACTTCCTAGAAAATTTCGAGAATCGAAGAGGAAATCTCTATGTCGTGCGATCAGGAGAATCTTCACGATCGATTTAGTTCGACGATCGCGAGTGCTAGAAGGTGAATTCTTTAAAGGCACAGAACATTTTGCCATGTAACTGACCTGAAACTTAGCATCTTTTTGCTGGTCGATATATGCAAGCAGCTCCTCTTGTCTCATCAAAGCTTCATATAGAGCCTGCTCAGACACAATAAGACAAGATCAATGCACAATCCAGTTCATGATCAGTTAAAATGAATGCCAAATGAATTTGAGACAATCGGGTAATGCATTAGAATCTAAAAATTCAAGTAGAATATGAAAGTTTTAGATGCATGAATCATAGCACTAGTCCTTCCAAGAGATGGATAGGTCATGCCAGCATATGGATAAGAGATTAGTGAACATCAGATATCTTGATTATTATTATTATTATTATTATTATTTTCAGTTGCCGCTCTTTTACTTTTACATGTAAATGGTCCTTCATAATGGGAAGAAACAGTATAAACAAACATCTTAGTAAAAAAATTACCTGTTTAAGAGTATTGAATGCACTTCAAATTCCCAATTTGAGCAACTATATATAAGCATAGTCATTTTCTACCATTTATCAGTGACTCATTTTGCCATAGTCTAGTCGACTAAGCAATCCATATGGAGGAAGTGCAACAGCTAAATGGCTACTGAGAGAACAAATTTAAAAATTCTCTTTTAGAAAAAAAAAGAGTCTACTGCAAAGTTTATTCAGGAATAAAAGAATGAGTGAATTAGAAAGAGAAATTGAATATTACAAGTTATGTTGCCTTGTATAGAGAAAAATGGAGAGATGACCCAAATAATTGAGATAAACATGATGTCAATGAAGAATATAACGAATTAGAAAGACAAGAATGCGAACGGATAGGAAAAGGTAAAACGCTGCTGGAGGTTCAAGCACGGGAACAACATATATCGATCGAATAATCAACTTGATTTGCTAAGAAGCATTACTGTGCACTTAGAGAGAATGTTGGTTGACACTTCTGCCTCCAAAAACATTTATTTTGAGCACACTGTTAGACTCAAAACCCAAGTTCATTTATATCGGTTTCGAAAGGCATGTTCTTGCAATTCAAAACAGTTGGTAAAGCTCACCTTTTTAGTAGTAATTAGCTCAGCTTCTAGTGCATCCACACGGCGAACAGCAGCTTCAAGCAATTCCTCTTTTTCACGAGGCATTTTAGTCGGTTTTGCTTGAAGCTCATCGACCTTTTCTTCTAACTCTCCCAACCTTTTTAAAACAGATGAAAGCAGATCTACTTCTTTGTAAGTAGGAGAAGGAGAAGGGGGTCGAAATTCCTCTTTAGGCATAGGTTCTAGAACAAACTCCTGATAGTAATGATCGAACTCAGCCCTTTTATGTGGAAGTTTTTTGTTTGGACAAATGACTGAACAGAGCATAGTATAAAGTGCCATAATGAAGGCAGCAAGCCATGCGATAATTTGAGCTTTTAATCCTTGTGAAGTCTTCGTCATGTCCAACGACTGAAATCTAGCTGTAACAAGCAAGCTATTCTAATTAGCCAAGAATAGATTTTACTGGAACAGCAAAAAATAGATCAACAATCAACAAAAAACTAAGAACTTATTTTGAGGGAAAAAAATCTACATTAATACAAAACTTACTGTGTTGCTTGACCTAAAAGGGAGTCATGCTCAAATTAAAATAATATGACAATAAAGAACTATTAAAGGGGTAGAATACTACTGAAATTTAAGTTGTTCCTGTTGGGTAGTAGTTAAAGGTGGTGTTACTACCGAAATTTAAGTTCATCCTTGGGCACATGCTTTGGAATGTGGGTAATGTTAGCTTCAGTAAAATAGTTGTAGCTGTATTTTATTCTTCAACTAGAATTTTGCTGGAATATGGAACATGATATTACAATTTCATTTGCGCTAATACAAATCACTGCTTTCAATTGAGGTAATTTACTAACATAATATAAAATGAATTATCGCAAATTGGATAGACTAATGCATCTCACTGATAGTGTTAGACTCAGCCAAACAACTTCATCTTATCCTTCATGCTGAAATATGGAACCAGATACCACAATTTTATTCGTTCAAAATAAAGCACTACACCTTTCCACTGAGACAATCTACAAAAGTAAATTTTGAAATGAATAATATGAAATAATTTATGCCAGATCATAGATTAGTGCATCTCATCTTAAATGGTTCTCAATTTCTTCAACCATCTTGTTACTTTTTGCATTTATCATAGATTAACAGGAAAAGAACTAGAAGAAAGTGGATAAGAAAGTGGATCAAGATCTTTTTTCCTCGTAGCCTCAGGGAGCTAGCAGTAAACAATTAAAGCAGGAGAATAATTCCATATAAGATATAGGTAAAAAAAACCTGTCTCTCTCCACCAATTATACAATTTTTATTTGTCATTGTTGAATGCAAACATGAAATAAATTGAAACTGCTCAAAAATAGGTTTTAGATTAGCTTTTAGTTCACAAACCATTAGCTGAAGAAAGTGTTGAACTGCAATTTTGATTTTTCCACCCTGCATCTACTGCCTTGTCAACCATCGGCACACAGTCTTCATACTCAGAAGAGACTCCGGAGGCCATAGTTGCCTTTCCTGTCATTTTTGCCTGCATATTTAGTTTCTATTAATTTGTGCCAACACCAGAACTTAGAGATGATTATGTACAAAGAGGCTAATGCTTGATTGCTAATGACTCAGAAGGCCTTAAGTAGCAAGCATAGAGCTAGTACAGTGGCAATACCAAGGGTGTCCCTCCAGACCTTGGAGTTTCTATATAGAGTCAATTGGTGCACACCCCACCCTTAAACATGGTAACTATACATTTCTTGTCAGTCTCAGAATGTAAGTTCAATCAAGATTTTCAAGGACTTCTTAACTGTATTTATATATAATACAGCATCGACTTGGATAACTAAATAACCTGATAGAGAATATTCTGCAGATACCAACAAGAAAACTAGGTCAGAATATGGTCCAAGTTTGGCCCCTTTAGGGGGTTTTTCATGGAGAGACAGTAAGCCGTTTAACTCGAAGTATATGTACAGTCACAGATGTGCTTATCAACATGCACAAAACATTTATAAATGCACATTAGTTTGTAATCTAAAGGTTCTCTTATTCAAAGCAAAGAATAATACCATGAAAGTTGAAGCATGAATAAAACACTCATGATTGCAATAATCAAAAAAATTATGAGACTTCCTCTGTTTTTGCAGTAAAGTTAACAATTTTAACTGAACTACCTTCTCCAACTAACATTGCTTCCAAGATGTGAGTTTCATTCTTAAATAAGGTTTTCTCATTTTGAAAGATTCAATTAGATGTGTTAAGAATAGAACAACCAAAATCTAACCAAACCTCAATTGTTCTCATCACTCCTTGTTTACTGATATTACTTATTTAGTCTTCTGCAAATTATACCATAACTATTACCGTCAATTATCATGGCTTGCTACCTTCCACTTTAACAAGTTGATATACTCAACTCCTCTGTCGGCAAATCATGTTGCAGTTCCATATTACAAACCTGTACTCTGAGCTTTTTCCTGTATTGCATCGCTTATCCTACTCTTTTCTACTTCCTATTAGCATAAAAGTTCTTTATATAATTATATAAGCTCAAGTCTCAAATAAATTCATGGAATTCCCTTGCTGTAGTCTTTAGGAATAAAATGAATTAGAACCTAGTTAACCTTCAAGAAACTAGAGCTTACCTCTTCGCGGACAGGAGTTAGTGGAGGATTATTGAAGTAGTTGCCTGATTTTCTTGGATAAGCCAAGTCTTCGACATCTGAACCAGACTCTGCAGTAGATGTATCACTTCCTTTTACCTGGAACATAAACCAGAAGACCATTAGTAACTGTAAACTTACTGATGACAACAGATATATTTGCAGTTCTTAGTCCTTACAAATGGATATCTTGGCTTAGCATAGGCAATAATCTTCCCCTCGCTGTTTGAAACTGTAACAATTTGCCTAGCACATTGTGCTTCACCATGAAGAATCATCTGCTAAAATTGAAAGTCCAATAATATTTATACAACTTGGAGAATCAGCAAAGTGCTAGTGTGTCTATGCATGTGCAGCAATAACATTTTTAGTGTGCCAAAGAATGAACAGAAATATAATAGAAAAAAACCTTTAATATGCCAGTGTCTTTCCATGGACCTCTATCAGATCCAAGGCATCCACCATGTTCAACGCATGTACAGCTACCACCAAGAAACTCTGGCAATTCACTAGAGAATCCAGAAATCACTTTTCAGGATATGAGAGAGAGACTATGAAAAGCTGTAAGATAAACAAGGAAAAGTGCTCAGAAAACATAAACTAGGAAAGAGACCTCGAATCGATTATGTCAAGCAGTTTGCTTTGGTATTTAGTTCCAAGAACCTGAAGAAAAGTACAATCAACATACTGAGATCAAACCTGAAGAAAAGTGAAATCAACATACTGAGATCAACTCAACAGAAAAGGTTACTGTTAGCTGTCACATGATATGTCCACTTACATGAATCTTAGAAGTAGTTTTAGGATCAAGGAATGATTTTACTGTATTCCATAACAACCTAAAACCTGAACCAGCATTAATTATAAACATCTGGTACAGTGTCTGCAGCAAATTAAAGGTTAATAATTAGATATCTAAGTGAAATGAAGTATATTGAAAAAAAAAGGAAAGCTTCTAAAATATTGAAAGAGTGAAACTTGAGAATGATAATGTGTTTGCCTCACATCTGCACAAAGAATTTATATACCTCTGGGTAATTATCATTGTCAATTTTTTGCAAACGTATAATCAGATCTCGTGCGGCCTTGGTGAAGTTTTTCAGACCCTAATGAAATAACATCCATATTGACAGGTAAGTTGTCAGTAAACCATAAGTAGGCAACTGATATATCATTCAACATGTGAAATATTCAAACATACCACGCCTTGAACATCTAAAATTGTGGTACTTGAATCAATGTGCCTTTTCGCTGCAATTGAACAAGCTGGAAACCTAATTAAGAAACACCTTTCAAACTCTTTCACGTGATATTTTATGTATCGATCCATAGTTGTCACTTGCATTAGCTTGTTTACATCAACTTTTCCAAGCCTTTCGATGTAAATAGGTCTCCCATCTTTATCCACGCCATGATAACCTTGCGGATAGTACTTTAAAACCTCATCTACCTCTGAATAGTCAAAATCCTGATGAAGATATTCATATCAGATAACTCTGGTTTTTAATGAAGTTCCACATACCAACAAACTAAACTAGACCTGCCACTTTAATATTCATCAGATGAGTTGCTTTTACAGAATTCAATCATTTTTTTATTTCTTCTCATGTACAATTTATCTAAATAATAGACCATTTCATTTCCTCTTAATAATAAAAATGGGCCTCATTACATTACTTATAACAATGATCGAGTACTATGGTGAGGATAGTTAGTGTTCTCTCGAGAAGAGAACAATGGTCTTCTTAGAAGAGGATAAACAAGAAGAGATTGAAATGTTCATGATTAAACTTGTTTGACTATTGCTAAAATAAATTTACATCCGTAACTAAAAGAGAGCAAAATATCTGTCTTATCCGTCAAGATTCCAATTCCAGATGTCGAGACCTAAGCATATTGAACACTTTGAGCACGAGGAGAAATGAAAATATGCTTTTTGGAAGGTTTGCTCTTTGGATTCAAAATTTTAGTTCGTGATAATAGATCAACTTGCTCATTACCTCAATAATAGTATCGGTACCAAATTCTTGCCTCCATTTAAGCATTTCTGACCACATGTGCTTTGCTTTCTCAATATCAAATTTTCGTGCTTTCAGGAATCTAAAGGTAAACATGTCATTAGTAATAGTAAGTTAGAAAAATAACTTCCAATGAAAAATGATAATATGGTAAGGAAGATCAAGAAACACAGCTTCAGTAACAATAAGATTGGGATGGCAGCTTCAAGTGGCCATAAACAATTTTATGACTATCTAGAATGTCAGTTCTTGCAGAATAATTAGCACACACTAAACTGAGAGCTGGTTGGAAACACATCAAAATAATGCCATTGTCTGAACGTGACCTTGATTTCAGTCCATTAATCTTATTCCAACTATTTATGAAACATAGATTGAAGTCTCTTTTCTTCTAGAACCAAAATGGTTAAAATGTAGCAGTCGATGTCATGTGTCAGGAAGCGGACAACATCAGATTAGAGAACCCTAGTGCAAAACGATGACAGACATGAACAGATACATGTATAAAAGTGACACAGATAGAGAAAAATAAACTATAGGAAGAACAATCCTACATTTCTTTCCTGAATATGAAATTTCACATATTTTAGAGACCATTGTTAGTTAACACATAATGTTGTATTTCTGATTGCAAAGCACCTTCCTTGTTTGATTAGCACTATTAATGAGGATAAGGTAGGTTACCTCAATAACATATGATAATCGTCATGTTTCAGTGGTAGCAGCTCATCCTGAATTAAGGACTGGCGAAAAGCATCAACAACTCGTAGCTCTTCAATGTCTCTTACATCCTCGATTGGAATAGAGCTAGTGCGCTTAACAGGTTTCTTTATGCTCCGCCGCCTCAAAGAATGTCTGAATTTAGTAGATGCACTTATTGCTTTTTTCTTCAAAGCTCCAATTTTTGTCTTCCTCTCGTCTTCCGAGTTCTCAACATCTGATTTCTTTTCGTGATAGGAGAACCCCTCAAAACCTGCAATTGCAACAAAAGTCAGAGATAATATCTGTGACAAAATACATTGTCATTGGAAGGAAACCCAAGTATCAAGCATAACAAACTTCATAAGAATTAAAGTGTGTAACTTTATAGAGCTACCTGATAATTGTGATTAATTGAGTCCAACTCCAGAAAACATTTCAACTATGTCCAACATATGTCAGCAAAGGACGAGAAAACAACTAAACCAACTTGCTAACTCTTTGAATTGAAAACGAAATCTTAGTTCTAGACAAGGTGCGTGCAAAATCAACAAGATCTTGTTACTTTTCTAATAAAATGCATAAACTGTATCATGATTGATTTGTGTCTGACTGATCTAATACCATCTAATTATGACCTCAGCTGCTGTAAGGATGTCTCAGTAACCCAGGTAATAAGAGCGTCAATCAAGTACTGCAATTTTAACTGCTGAAAGGTGGAGCCGTCAAACCTCATCTTCAAGCTCAGCAAAGTGATAAAAGTTTGCATCTCTAATTATCACTAAAAACATCACAGGCCAGATTGGTGAATTGTATTGCCAATTATTTAAATTCAGTTAGTCAACTATAAATCCATGATGAAACTTACGATTGCCACTTGCCACCACCAAAAAGGTTGGCAAAGTAGAGCAGGTTGAAGTGAGAGCCGGGGGATATTAAACACATGAAGAAGATCAAACAAGCGAAAGGAATGGCCAAAATCTAGAAAAACACGGTTACGGTCTTCAATTACTCCAAATACTAAATTTGGAGTGCTAGTACTTTAGAAGTTTAGCTCTCGCAGAAGAAGCATGTGCGACTTGATACAAAATTCTTCAAATTTCAAGGAAGTAGAAGCTTCATTACTTCACAATTTCCAAGTTTCTTGCAAAGAGGAAAAATACATTATCTTTTAGAGGAAATCCAATGGACCTCATGTTTCCCCTTTGTTCATGATTCTGAACCCACCAAGTCTATGGCACAAAAACCCAGCTATCTAAGTTATACATGCCCGAAAGTATATTTAGTGGGGGAAATTAGAAGAAGAAACTAGGAACGAAGACAGGAAGGAAATAACCAATCTATAAGCCAAAACGGGAAATTTCAACAGAAATATTTCTCTTAAAAATCACTATCAATTGGAAAAATATAATGAAAAAACAACTTACAAGGCCTCGCGAATCGGTCAAGTGGTCCTGACATATCGACCAGAGTCTGAAGGAATAAAAAAAAAAGAGCCAAATTTTGGATCAAAAAGAGAAGCAATCAAAAATGTCGAACACCGTCAAACGTCAAGCTACCAGAAATCCTAGTAAGAAGAACAAGTACCGGAGTAAGTTCGAACAATCAAAAGAAACAGCCCGATTGACAATTCTTCCTCCCCCTATCAGGACGCGGAGAGCAGATGTGGCGGAGGTCGGCCGTCCGGCCGGCGGTGGAACGGAGCTCCTGCCGCGGATTGCCGACGACGCGCAGTAGCCGCACTAGACTTGCGAACGGATCCGCCTCTCCTCTTCCATTCCACGGTTTCTTCTCCGTAAGAAGAAAAAAAAAATAAAACGAGGAAAAAAAAAGTTTAAAAATTAGATATAAACAAAAACAAAACAGAGAGAGAGAGAGAGAGGTGGAACTTTCCCCGACGAATAAAAACGAGTCTTTTCATTGGTCGAACTCCGAGGGACCCACTACCACAAAATGTGGGCACCACTTGTTGAGGAAGGAGTCAGGTATACACATCCTGTATGGTGATCGGATAGAGACATCATATCCTCAATGCCAACTAGTTCTGGAATCGAATATTCGTCCAACACTTCACAAAAAAAAATAAAATATATATATATATATATATATATATATATGTGTTATTCAAAAATATCCTTTAAATTTTAAAAATTTTGCTCGTATAAATTTAGAGAAGAAGACGGCATATATTTTGAAGCATCTTCTTCTAATTATTATCTTGTCAAATTTTTAAGAGGAGGATAACTCATAGTTATTCTTCTCGTTCTACAAGTATGATTAAAAAAAATTAAAATTAAGTCATCTCCAACAAAAATCAAACAAATGGAATCTCCCTCTAATAAATCAAACAAATTATAAGAGAGTTTTTAAATTTTATGAAAATTTCAATAAGAGTCGATTTTAATTTTAAATTTTAAATTTAGAAGTCTAAACGAAATTTAAAAATTGAGCCTCATTTTCTATTGAAAAAAAATAAAAATTAAGTTCTTCTTATGAAAAAATTTTATTGGGTTATGGATGAGAGTCTGAGCAGTCTTCTTCCAGGATCGACTCTGCTATTGATTGATCTTTTCCTCTGTACATACCAATTGAATTTTTGATTTATTTTTTTTACAAGGAAAAATATTTTTCATTTTTATCTAAGACAACTTTAAAAAAACATAAATAAAGGAAGAGTAAAATGGAATTTCACCTAATAATTGATACTAAAAAAAAATGATGTGCCACCCAAACCCAATTAAAGAAAGCTTAATTCAAAGCAAAGAAACTTCTCTTTCTCTCTCTTTTTTTTTTTTTTTTTTTTTTTATTAAGAACTAAATAAATCGTGTTGGAATTTGCTTTCCTAGTGGATAAACAATAGCCTTCATGATCGAGTATAAAATCAGATGTTTATAAGATGCTAAAAATCTAAGAAAAATGATTTTCCGTGGCAAAATTGTAAAAAGGAAGGAATTTGATAATGGATATGGATGAAAAAGAGCAGTGGGGGGAGGGGTCCCACCCACAATTTTAGTGGGTGAGGGTTCGCTATCACCAGCTGCTGCTCTTCTTTATGAATCAGTGGAGAAGAGAATCCGATACGGCGAATCCGATCCGTTAATAAAGCTTACATAAACATGTTTATAACTTATAAGTACGCTCATAGCTTACAAGAAGAGCAAGCATGCAGATTATGCACTTGAGAGGGAGGAATAGCAGAAAATGAACGGGCGTAATTTTTCTAACCGAAAACCATGTTATCCACAAGAATGTTCACCGTAGATTTTACCTACATTTATGTATATATGCATGAATAAATATCGTAGTTCACTGGAATGTTTGCGCGATCTATATACATCAAGTTTGTTGCGGTTGAGACATCGAGATACGAGATTTCACTACAACGAGGATGATTCGGCGCCATTTGCTAAATCGAACGACGTCCGTTGACTAGACTGGATTGCTGACTCGTCTCAGATGAGGACAGTTGACGTATCTCAGATGGGCGAAAGAGGAAAATCTGAGAAAGAAGCACCGTTAAAGGCGTTGAGAGGGATTTCGGCCATGCCCCTCCGACGTTCAAGTTAGGGATCATGAAAAAGAGGGATGCAAGGAGAGAAATGAAGTGAAGAATTCGAACCTTTTGGATCTCCTTGTGTTACTTTTTATATAAGTGCATCAATTTCTACGGAGCGGTACGGAAGACAGAGGAGTCATGGGCTCTTTAAGGTGGTGGCGCGCCATGTTCAGGAATGATAGGAAGCATTACCTCAATAAATATGACAGTGCATGAGAGCTTAATTAATACGGGTCGCATGGTTGATAGGAAATAAGACTCTATTAATATGACAAACATGTCCCCTCAACGTAGGCATGGGAGATATTTACTTGTCCCCTACTACCCTTACCACGTGATATCTTTTTTGACATCTTGACTTTAATGACTGACACATCGGCTAGGACCAGTATGTCAGTCGAAATCTGTCTGTCGAAACGTGTAAAGAAATAGATCTACTGAGATATGAACTTTCATGGATTGCCGCTCTGAGTATTATGTCGATATCAGAGTGAATATCTACAACAACTTGGTGACCCTGACAACTTGTTCCTGAAACAAGGAATATCTTCTTGCTCACATGATTCCAAAGAAACAGAAACTTAATTACAACTGCCATTATCAAAATTGGTTGATCAGATAGCATGTTCAACATCCACAACTCATGAACAAACAAGAGGGGAAATTGATAAGGTTAAATGCAAAGGGAATACACGTATATGAAGTTCTATAAATAGTTCATAACTTTCAGTTCATACTCCCAGAAAAGATGAAGTATTTAAAGAGACTCAATTGTTACCTCCCATCCCAGCTCCTCAATCATCATTTTGGCTACTTGATAAATAGTTGGTCTAGCCTGAAACAAAAATAGATCAAGTATTCTCCTTTTAGAAGATACGAAATAATGATAATGATGATTATCAACGGAAGTATGCCATCAACAACACACTCGGCATTTCCACTAAAAAATGAACAAAGTTAGATCACTTTGGGGAAGAAAAGACTAGCAGTCACACGGAGCAAAGAGAGAAAAACATACAAACAATAATACGAAGCAAAAGGTCGCTTCCATCTTCAACACAATTGGAGGGTGAAGAGCCAATATATCGATACGGTATTTGTCGTCGAGAGGATACAAATTGATATGAGATCATCAAGGTTAATGTTCAATACTATCTCTGTAAAACGATATTGCTCCCCTACACGTGCTTACAGATAACAACAATTCATTTTCCAAGATACAACAGTGATGTCTTGAAATAGCAGTACTATAAATTTCGAGACCTACGAATCCTCTCGTAGACTTTTTGGACTCTGAATGCAGAAAATGAGAGGGATATAATGAATAGATGAGAGAACTTAGTTTTTGTTGAATTGATTTCCATCATCTAGAAAGTCTTATTTATACAAGGAGAAGAGATGAGGTATCCTTTGGTGATTGACTGTATCCTTTGGTCATGATGCATCTGGATCGTTCGATCTGGAGGGTTATAATCCTTCAGATAGACCTTTGATCTCAGCTGCAGATCTGGATGCAACGATCCACTCGATCAACGCTCTAGATCAATCTTCATCACCAACGATCAGATCACAACTCTTCGTGATCAACGCTTCAGATTGCGTCACTTGTGATCCATCATCCCTCTTCGATCCAACGATTATCATCTGCCGCCTGCACAGTCAGCATCCCAATCATCTCTCTTTGCCCTTAACTGAGTGTCAGATAGGCACGACTCATCACCCGAGTCTCACGTAGACACTGTCACATCATCTGGAGCATAATTTTAAGTTCCTCAGTGCGCCAACAAAACGCCCATTGTGCGCGTGCTCACAGGTACGAATACTTGTTCGCCCGTTAATAGAGAACAACTGTGTTTTTTGTATTAACTTCATTAACACAACAATACATATAAGAAAGCAATTCCCCTTTAGAATTTTCGAAATGAGATTATTCCCCATCTACTTCCTTTTATAACATTAATATATAATTAATGTTATTTTGAGCTGACTTTGAACAATTAATTTCTCATTCACCCGTAATCAGTTTTGAGCAAATTAATAATCTAGATTCATTCACGAGAAATATATAATTCAATTTTAAAATCAATTCAGACTTTCATCAATTGATGACACTTTGATTTTTCCTTACAAAATCGTATTGGGCATACCCAATATCGAACAGGAGCATATTTTGATAATTTCCCTCCATGTGGGTTATTGACTTATTGTGAATGCATCTTAAACATCTTCCGCCACACATCTTTATCATAAAACCACCAGAGCCACTTCTAACCTGAACTGCTTGTAGGAGACAAATATAATGTAATCTACAAAAACTTACAGTAAATCAGAAGACTATATGATCATCACCTTATCAATGTAAGATATAATCTGCAACACTAGTTTCTGTAAGTTCTTATAAGATCCCGTATATATCTCCACTATGATATGATATTATCCACATTGGGTCTAAGCCCTCATGGTTTTATTTTTGGGCTTCACCCAAAATGTCTCATACCAATTTAGATATCTTTTGATCTTATAAGCACATGATTTTTTCCATGTTTTGTCAATGCGGGACTTTGATTGTATTCTCCATACTCCAACAATCTCCCTTTCAAACGAAGGACCATAATGAGCCCCCTCCTCAAGCCTATATGTCCTCGAAGAACTTCCTTCGCTTGACATCCGATCCTTAACCCACCAGGACTTAATGTGGTTCTCTTGATCTAGACATGGGAGCTCCCCTTTTTCATTCGAGATTTATAGCTTGACATGGAACCTAGCTCTGATACCAATTGTAAGTTCTTATAAGATCCCGTATATATCTCCATTATGGTATGATATTATCCACTTTGGATCTAAGCCCTCATGGTTTTATTTTTGGGCTTCACTCAAAAGACCTCATACCAATTGAGATATTTTTTGATCTTATAAGCACATGATCTTTTCCATATTTTGTCAATGTAGATCTTTAATTATATTCTCTATACTCCAACATCCAACAGTTTCGTCGCAACCAAAACAAGTTTGCAGGTGGTCATCAAATTATAATGCCTTATTCTCTGTGATTTTTATTTTTATTTTTATTTTTATTTTTTGGCATATCTGCATTTTCCCTTACCCTTCGTTGAATTTATAGAAGCATGCGAGGGCATTTTGGACATTTAACACCGTTACGACCTTTGCTTCGCTTTCCTCACAATTTCGCGACGGATATATTTAAGTGAGCGAGCTGACTATTTCAGCGTTGACTCTGACATACAACCACAAGCACACAGAAGAATAGTCATGGTGCATTTAGTTCGAAGAACTCCATTCCTGAAGGCATTCGCCTTGAATCGTTCTGCATTCCTGGACATCATTACTATAAATATGTGTCTCCGACCAATATCATCGCATATCGCGAACTAATGGATTCTTACAGTTTCTCAAAGCTCGTTATCTTGCTCCTGATCACCGGAGCCATCTGCTGCTGCGGCTGCTGCCGCGGCCAAGGCGGAGGAGGCAATGGGGGCACTCCCGTCAGCTGCATACAGAGCGAACGGAGAGCTCTGCTCGCTATCGTATCCAACATGTCCTCCAACGGCCTCTCCGGCGAAACGTTCTCTTCTTGGACCGGCGAGGACTGCTGCGGCTGGAGCGGTGTCTTATGCGATAACACCACCGGCCATATCACCATGCTCGATCTGTATTTCAGTCAGCTCGTCGGACAGATACCCGAGAGCCTGGGGAACGACCTCGCTCACTTGGTCTCCTTAAATCTGTCGAACAACAACGTCACCGGAAGGATTCCGGAGAATTTGGGGAAGCTAGTCAGGCTGCAGGAGGTACGCTTGTCTCGTAACCTTATTTCTGGACAGATTCCAGAGACAATTGGGAACCTTCCAAACTTGAGAGTTTTGTATTTAGATGGCAACTCCATTACCGGACAGATCCCCAGAACCATGGGGGATCTGTGCAACCTGACAGAATTAGATCTATCGGATAACAAAATCTATGGAGAGCTGACAGATTTGATAGATGGTCTGTCTCGTTGTCCTCAGGGAACGCCTCTGTCATCGTTGAATCTTCAGAGCAACAACTTGAGCGGCCGCGTCCCTACGAGTCTAGGCAAATTATCTCGCATCCAAAATTTGCGCTTGTCCTCTAACTCATTGCACGGCGACATCGCCGGAGCTCACTTTTCCAACCTCACCGACTTGTACCTTCTGGACATCTCTAACAACTCCTTGAATGTGATGCTGTCGAGCGATTGGATTCCCCCGTTTAGTAATCTCTTCTACATCGACATGAGCTATTGTCATCTACCTGCGTTTCCTAACTGGATTCGGAACCAAACCGGCTTTAGATTTCTCTACCTGTCGAGCGTCGGACTGTCGGGAAATCTTCCAGTTTGGTTTTCCGATCTCGAGTTAGCCGCCGTTTTCTTGGATTCCAACAATTTGACTGGTCCATTACCTCAACTGGGCTCTATAATTAGCTGGATAAATCTCTCCAAAAACTCATTTGTTGGCCCTATGCCATTGAGGGTTAACGGTGGTAGCGCCCTTTACCTTTTGTCGTTGTCGCAGAATAAGCTCGACGGCAGTATTCCTTCCTCCCTCTGCAATCTGACTGCCCTCGAAGTTCTCGACCTGTCTGATAACAACTTGACTGGGGAATTCCCCAATTGCAGCGACTCATTTCCCACCAATCTGCTCTATTTACACTTGAACAAGAACAAACTCTCTGGGAGATTTCCCTCTTTTCTGAGACATTGTGGAATGTTAACTACATTGGACATGGGTGAGAATAGATTTTCTGGTGAAATACCGACATGGGTCGGAAGCAGCTTCGAATTGTTGATGATTCTTCGTTTGAGCTCAAATTCATTCACTGGTGCCATCCCAGTTGTAGCAGATCTTACTGAACTCCAAGTTTTGGATCTTTCGTCCAACAATCTTTCCGGCGAAGTGCCGCCGTCTCTGACGAACCTAACTTCTGTCACGGTGAGGAGAAACACTGGCGACTCTTTTGGATACGATGGTTATCTGGAGAGCATCTTGATCACCACAAAAGGAATGATTGTCGAATACAGTGCCAGTGTTCTCAGTTTCCTAGCAAGCATCGACCTGTCAAACAATGATCTTTCCGGCGAGATCCCAACTGAGCTCACGGAACTTGTAGGGTTGAATTTCCTGAACTTGTCGAGGAATCACATGACAGGAAGGATTCCAGAAAACATTGGCAGCCTGACACAGCTGGAATCACTCGACTTGTCCTGGAACAGTCTCGCCGGAGAGATTCCCTCCGGCATATCGGACCTGCACTTCCTCAGCCACCTGAATTTATCTTACAATAACTTGTCAGGAAGAATCCCAACTGGCTCCCAGTTGTCGACCTTGGATGACCCCTCGATATATGTCGGCAACGGAGGCCTTTGCGGCATGCCATTGTCACAGTGCAGAGATGCAACCAGCGAAGCTCCATCTGATGCAGGAGATGAAGAAAATGGCGATAAGATGGAAAAAATATTCCGAATCATTAGCATTATCCTGGGGTTTGCGGTTGGTTTTTGGGCTTATATTGGCACGATCTTCACGAAGCAGAACTTAAGAGTCGCTCTTTTCCGATCGATCGACCGGAGCTCTGACTGGATCTACGTGCAGTTGGCGCGCTCCGGCGACGGCGGCAACGAGCGTGACTCGGACGGCTGGGAACGCGCGCGCGGTTGATCGGACGGCGGGGAACGCTTCGCGCACGGGCGCGCAGGGATCTGTCGCGCAGCAGATCACTACTCTATATATATATATATATATATATATATACGTGTGTGCGCTGTATCATTTGATCGGTCGCCATTCTCGACCTCGAGCTCAGCTCCACCGACAAGGCGAGGCTATTTAGCTGTTGCTGGTGAGCTTCTCGAGAATGCTTGTGACGTCGGCCACCGGCGAGATTAGCCCAGGCCGGTCTTGCTTGCCGAGGTGGACGACGACGGTGGAGATGCTCGGTGTGTCCTCTTGTCGCGGTGCGTCGCCTCGTACTCCTGCGCCGCCTCCCTCAGGCTCACTACGGTGCTGCCGAAGGCCTCCCGCAGACAATCAAACTGTGCTCAGTTTAATAGTTCAAAAAAAAGCAAAAAATATTTGTTCATCAATTCATTGCCTTCTTGCTTTTGGTGTCTCTGTCCCAAGGTTGGAAAATTGGAAAATAGGGCGAGGAGGAAAGCATCTGAATGCATGCACGTTCAGCTATGCAAAAGCTAGGGCCGTTTGTCTTAAAACATATAACTTTTGCAGCAGTAGCACAATCAGGTACCTCATCGAGGAAGAAGACAGTCGAATGGAGGTAAAAGTACAAAACGGCCATCTCTAGAAGTTGATCTCTGAATACTCTTTTACTATTCTCAATGAAATTCTAGCAATCTAGATCGCTATTTTCCTCAACACAAGGAACGCCAACTCCTCACAGAAAGTACAATACTGAAGGGAAAGAAACGAAACTGATAAGATTTTTTTTTTTTTAAAAAAAAAGGTATTTTCAGCAATCGATCAAGACTCTATATTCGATGGGATCTCCTGCTAACTATTAAGCTCCATAGAATGGCGACTTTTCCTGCTCGGAGATCAAGCGAAGAACTTTTTTTTTTCCTCCAGGCGAGTAGGCTTGGAGAAAAAAAAAAGATACTTTTCCTGCTTCTAAGGATCAAGCGAAGAACAGAGAGACTTTGTGAGTATAGTTTCCACCTTCTCGAAGCAATCTTCAAGTCCTGAGCTCCTGCGGATCTCAAATTGAAAGTCAAAGGGCGAAAGATGACGGAGGAGAAGATCAAACAAGGTGGAAAACATTTCGTCTTCAAATGAATTGAGTGAGCTGAATGACAAGTCAAATGAATCGCCCGACGAGGCGAACAAACCTACTGAGACATGGACAAGTTCAATAAGTAAAGAGAACCGACTCTAACAAGATGCAATTTTCTCTGTCAAAAAGACCTGGCCGAGTGGGCCATGTGGTTCAATGGGCGATGAGAACCGGCTACGTGGTAGAATATTTCATAAATAGATAATTTAATATCGACAAAAATCCATGGCTATTACTATACCGTTACCAATGATAATGACAAGAATGAAACATATATTCCATTTCATGAACAGAACACCTCTGTTCCTTCCAAAGGCATCATTGGATCCTTTGCAAAGATTTGAAACATATCAGTGTGGGATTTGAGATGGCAATTAAAATCATGCAAAATGCCATTTCCTGATGAAACAAAGAACAATTTTGCATCGGGCAGCTGACACATCTTTAACAAAATTAACTGATTACAAAGAAAAACACAGATGAAAAAACGCCGCAAATTAGTAAACTAATAAGATGATATCAAATGATAAATTCTCCAGTATCAAGATGGATGCAATGAGCTGTGAACATATCAAAGTTCATTCTACAAGAAGAAACAGTACTTGAAACATCTGTTTCATCCTTCTTTCCCCTCGACAAGACACAACTTTTAAGTTAATGTTAAAACACCTGATGAACTCAGAAGATAGATCCGTTCAAAGAATTTTGATGAAGTCGCTACAGTTGTGCATAAAGGTTCAAGCTGAAGGCACACTCCTGACAGAGTAAGTTCTCCACCAATAAGTGAAACATGTACAAACTTTTCAATCAAAAACAACACTTGAAAGAATTCTTACAGAATTAACCCCCTATTGTCCACCTAGTAGTATTGTTTTCTTGGATTGTTCTGCATTCGTAAACCAAAAGGTCCACATTAGATGCATTGCGTTAAACTGTTAGTGACGACAACACAAACTTTAAATAAAAAGAGCACATTACCAGTGGGTTTGGTCTGTAACGATAACCAAGCATCATTCGTTTCTTATACTGCTCATAGATATCATCATCAGGATTGACTTCACCAGGTTTTTCAGCACCAACACCTAAATTGTCCTTCTTCACTTCTCCTGCCATAACTGGTTCTGAACGGCCACGTTTGTCACTGCCTAGACCCTCACCTGCAAGCATCAGGAAGTTTGCAGATCAACAACAAAAAATAAAACTTTCTAGTATAGCAAGACAAGAAAATTGGGAAAATTCACACAAATACAGCAGAAGTGAAAAGATTGCATTGAGAAAAGCCTAGTGACAGCCACCTCATATCTATGTGCCTGATAAATAAATCATAACCCCCGCATATCCAATTTTTGCAGTTTGTTTCAAGTTAAAACACGTGTCCTAGTGATTTAAAATGTGGAAAGGCTAAGATCAAGAATCACAAGTAGAGACATAGATGAAGGTAAAATTAGATGACTATAGAATGTAACAATAGCAGAGAGACATGCAAGTCTGACATTTTTGTTGGGAAGAGTGTAAAATGGGAATCAAAACTAATCAACTATACCTTCTTTCCAACCCATTTTAGATAGAAGTCTATGACCAATATTGTCGGCCTGAATTTTAGCTTTTTCTGTAGCTTCTCTAGCAGATTTTTGTGCAGCCGCATCATTACAAGAAGACATAAACTTCTCCAATTCTTCTTGGGGAATGAAGTCGCCCATGTGATGACCCTTTTTAGAAGCTAAAAGACCACACAACAAGAAGTCATTATAGTTTCCCAAGGTTAAAGAATAAAAAACTAAATATGATATTCCATAAAACAATAAAGCAAAAACCTCCAGTAATGTTCTTAGTATTATTGAAAATTGATTACTTTTAATAACCATAAAAAAATTTGCTTAGGCACCCTAGGTAATAGAACTAATGTACAAGCAATTAGGGATGGGCACAGTTCCGTATTGTATTGGTGGGGAAAATTGATATTTTTTTTCCAGTTTTGAACATCCAAATAAAAGGTTCAGCTTAGTTTTGGTTCATTAAAAACCAGCAATTAAACAAAAACCAATCAAAAACTAGTTTCCAAACAACATTCTTATTATTATTAGTAGCAGAAATAAAATAAAATTTAAGGTTCATGTTGACTTGAGAACATAAGAAGTAAAAAAGAGGGAAAAAACCCCTAGATAATAAACATACTAATTTACTTATTTATACTAATATATGCACATTATTAAAAAAAAAACTTAATTGTTCTGTTTTAATGGTTTGAACATGTTTAAACCACAATCAGAGTAAAACCATTAACTTCACCTAGTAATCAAATTGAAACCAAAATGATAAATCATATTTTTCAGTTTGGATTGGTTTAGTTTATCAGTTTTGGGCTATAGATGACTGCCACTATGAGCTAATAACAAAATATGGACTAAAAACCTAGAAGAGACGCTGGTGGTGGCATTTCATCCTTAGATTGCTTTGGCTGCCTCATTCTTTCCTCCTGTGCAGCTTTCTTCATGTAAAACTCCATCTTAGCAATAGGATCTGCAGCTGAAGCTTCGCCAGATTCTTACAAGCAAAAAAATAGATTCAGATATTCTGTTTACTAGAAGTATTGATCTATTTTGTTAGAAATACTCATGGAAGAATAGAAATCTGTAATGAAAATAAGAAAATCTGATAGAAATCCATGAGAGAAATTTGTACAAAAACTGCAATGGAAGATGCACCTAGGATGAAGAAACAGGCAGGCCAATGATTAGCCTAGGATATTTAAAGCTGAGGCTATTGCTCATCATACAAGACGTAGATGCTATCAATAGGATTTTGAGAAAAACATATGCACAAATCTAGACCAATGAACCAACATAATCCACAAGCATGGTCCAAGTTGCCAAACCACCCAATTATCTTTTGAGCCATGGGCAAAGCACCTATCCCACAAGCATGGTCCAAGTTGCCAAACCACCTAATTATCTTTTGAGCGATGGGCAAAGCACCTATGGCCAGCTTGATACTTGATAGAAAGTTTTTCAGAGAAAACACGAGACACACACACACAAATATACATACAAGACGTAGATGCATAGAGGTTTCAATCAGTAGGATTTTGAGGAAAACATATGCACAAATCTAGACCAATGAACCAACATAATCCACAAGCGTGGTCCAAGTTGCCAAACCACTCAATTATCTTTTGAGCCATGGGCAAAGCACCAATGGCCAGCTTGATACTCGATAGAATAAGTTTTTCTGAGAAAACACACACACAAAAAAAAAAATGTGTGTGTCGAGATAGAGACCAAGATAACTTGCAATTGCTATTATAGATCATGCCAGCTTGGTACCCTTGCCCATAGGCAGGTCGAGAGATTTCAGACCAATCCTTTATATAGTAAACTTATTGATGAGCAATAGAATCAGTATAGTCCTTTATTACTGTGATTAAACTAGCTATATGAGCATACCGAATCTTCCAGAAGAGCTAGACTCCTCATAAGATCCATATAAAGCTGCAGCAGGTGTTTGGTAATTCAAATGCTGTTGGAAAGTGCTTTTTTGAGAACCAGTTGATGTTCTGGAAGTTGAGATGCTTCTGTTGTCTGCAGAAGTAAAACCTTGGATCTAACATTACTATTTTCTCCTAAAATAGCACATTAATTGCCTACAATTGGCCAAAAAGAAAGAGGAGAAACTGATGCATAAATGCCATCTACCAGAATTCGATGTCTTGGACTCCTTCAATTGTGCTAGAGCTTTTTCCTCTTCAAGGAGTCTATGCTCATAGTATTTGTAATCCGAACAGTTAGGATCAAACAAAAACCTGCAAACATTCACGAATTATCTTAAGCTTAAGATACTAAAAAAAATTTCATTTTACTCTAATCATATATTTATTAGAGAGAGAGCACAACATTAAAAAAATAAAGAAGTATCTGCATGCATATGAAAACAAAATAACATGCACAATAGTATTTATGAAGTATCAATTTCTAGATATCAATTAGTTGTTTGCTTGATATTCACATATTGAAAAGGCATTTCAATTATTTGGACAGGAAGGATTATCAAGTTGACCCTTGAGAACATTCAAGACTACAAACATATACATTTTAAAATTGAAAAATTCAAGAACATATACTTGAAAGGTGTCTCTCCAGGATTCCTTTGGCGTGTGACATGCTCGAATTGTCTTCCATTTTTTGCAACAAAACTTGCTAGCTTATCTGCAACTTTCTTGACAGCTGAATCGCTAGGAGAAAATGGTGCTGCATGTCACTTAAAGAACTGATTAATATCCAGTGCATGAACAAGTGAATGCAAATTACTGTTGTAGCAGGACTGCCACATTTTGATTCTTTCAATCAACAACCTTTCCACTGCATTAATATCCAATGCAGATTGAAGATACTTAAAGACACAAGCTGCATTGATGAGAAAAAACTTTCAAGATTTTCTTGCAGAAATCATGCATGAACTAATCAAGGGAGCTCAGTTAGTCATGATACTTATAAAACATGCAAGTGCAGGTAATGTCATAGAGTGACTTCACCTATTTTCTGCAAATCAATTTTCACATGAATAGCAGTTGAAATGCAGAACTAACAGCATATCTACCTTCTAGTATCATCTGTTTAAACCATAGAGGATATAAAGAGAGCACGATAGAAAACTGTATTATAGGATCCTCATTTTACTGTGACTAGTCCACATAGGTCTGCATATTATTGAAACATTAGATTCAACATTCTAATTATTGATATAATTCAATGCTACAGTAGTGATTCGAAAACTAGTTATTTTTTTCTCCATAATTGCTTTAGCAATAAGTGATTAGATATTTGCCTAACATTTATAAGTTTTTGTAAGTCTAACATCCATGGGATGATAATTATGAAGGTGGAAGCTAACCAATTAAACAGGGGGGAAGCATATGCATGAATAACAACTGAACCAACATAAACTCACTTCCTGAGAGATAAAAGATGAGTAATCAAATACTTGATGCCCAGAAGAATATGCAACCAACCCCAAATAGAATCATGACTAGGCTAAGAAACATGAGACTTTTTAGGGTTCCTGAGAAGTCAGAATCATATTGCATGATGAACAAGAACACATGGAGTGTGTTGTATCAATGATAAACTTTTCTCCCTGCAACATTCATCTTTGTTCCCAAACAAAAATGTCCTTATTGTTTGTTCAGATATAAGTATCACGGCAAGGTTTGAGAGAAATGAGACTGGTTGGGAACCCTGAGAAGTCAGAATCATATTGCATGATGAACAATAACAGATGGAGCATGCTGTACTGATACTAGATTCTGCTTACTGCATCATTTCATCTCTGTTTACAGACAAAAAAAATCCTAACTCTTTGTTCCCATTATAAGTAAACTATATAAATTGCATTATGAAGGACCACATGTGATCAAATCTATCATATATGGACAAATAAACATCAACAAACTATGTTTCACAGACTTCACAACTGAATCCTATAGATAATCAACTTGTTCATAAAAAATTTGGTCCGATCCTTCTATATAAGGGATATGACAGATTAGTTGATCATTTCAAAGAAGGACCAAACCATCAATTATATAACAAAAGAGCCCACATAAGGGATATAAATGCTACTTAATGCAGTCTGAGAAATTACCATCATAGCAACAGCATATTGGAAAATTTGGTATTAAAAATATATACTTTGATCCTCCTTTGATGTTTGTCATGTAGTTAGTCACATAAGAGCTTCTAGTAAATGATGATACATTTGGTGCTAAAGTTAAAAAAATTGCATAATGATGTAATGCAGTTGTATAAAATGCAAAGGACAAATTACCAACTTCCTCCCGTGGTGATGATGAATGATGAATATCACCCTGACCCAACTTCTGACGCTTAAACTGTTCTTCTCCAGATACCCTTTCTTCAGTTTCTTCATCCTCATCAGTAATAAACTTAACTGGTGCTGCTGCAACTTTTGTCTTCTGCTTCAAGCTAAAAGCAAGCTTGCCACCAGATGACTGAGAGTTTCCCTTCTTGGTATCATTGAATTTAACCTCCAATGGCCTTTTGCTAACCATCATCGTGGGCTTCAAAGCAACAGAAAGGCTGGCTGAAGTAGTGGGCTTCGGCTGATCAGTGGATGCTGCTGCAGTTCCTTTCTCTTTCTGGAGTTGCTTGACCCTTTCCATGAAATGTCCATCGTTTACAAACAGACCCATCTCCTTTCCCTTATCCATGGTAGCCCTCTCTTGAAGTACTCAGTAAAAATCAAGTAACTTTGAAACCAAAAGCTGCAACCTTTAAGATTCCGTTAGAAAACCACTAATATAAGTACCATCGTGAAGTCAAATCTGTCGCAGTCACGAACCCAATAAGGAAAATAAATGAAGAAATAGAACTATCAACTACGCATAGGGTTTTGATTTCTCCTACGGACGCAGAGACAGAGCTTCTGTTTTTTGCTCCACCAAAACATAAATAAATAAATAAATCATGTCTTAGGGAGAATATGAATCCCACAGATAAGGAAACCCCAATAGAAACCCTATCTCAAAACCGCATGCCAATTAAAGAAAAGAAGCATCAGGAAAACATGATTGCGAGGATACCGATCGAGATAAGGAGACTCTAATTGAACCCTCCAAATCAAAACTGGATATAACAGAAGGAAATAGTTCGAAGGAGCCTCGATCTATTTTGCCCCCAAATGATCCAAATACCAAATACCAAATACTACGAAAGCATGAGGGCAAATTATCCAGCGAACGACTAATTCCAAGTCGAAAACCTTTCTCATACCTCGAATCTGCCGGCAGTCTCCAATCGAAAGTGAATTGGGAAGGCCGATCAAAATCGAGACTGATGCAGGGATCGAGGAATTTGGGGACGAATCGGATTAAGCCAACGCGAGAGAAAGGAAATAATGGCGAGACGCAGAGACGATGGGAACGGGCACTTAAATAGACGTGGGCGCAAATCTCGCGTACGATTGGGCCGGAAGAAAATTGAGAAGGCCCACAAAGGCCTGATGGTTAAAATTTTAAAATTTGAAACTTTATTGTCTAATCAACTAATTAAATTAAGCTTAATTAATTCATTTAACAAGATTAACCTTCATTTTTTTTTTTTAGTTTTTTTAACAACGTATAGATTATAAATACGTATAAAGATGTTTTATCATCTTTTTTTTAATGGCATTAAAGTTCAAAAGTGTCCAACATTCTTCAAATTTTGTCCAATTTATGGATTGAATTTGCATATTTCATTCAAAAATAATCTTATTGTTATTTTTTACATTTTTATTTAGTTCATATATTTTCATTTTTTTAATTCAAATAAATAAATTGGAGGAAGTAGAAGACAACGACCCCTTTCAGCTGTCCTGTTGGTGGAGAAAGTAAATCAGGAATTTATGTGTCGAGTGTAAAGAAGGGGATCGATCGATAACTCAGAGTCATGACCTCTTCGGGAATAAGATCGAGTCAATAATTAAGCTAAAATGACAGTCAAATCCAAACCTAGTATAACTAAACTCAAGCTTATACAAGTCACAATTAAACTCATTCGTATAAGTCGTGGTCGAGCTCACCCTTCCAAGTCATGATCAATTTCACCTATGCAAGCCATGACTGAGCTTACCCTTCCAAATCACGATCGAGCTTACACATCCCAATTACGACCGAGCTCATTATAGTGGAAGACACAATCTCTATTTTTCTCTTTAAAGAATGTACATTCTCCAATTTTATCTCTCTAATGACATTATCTTCAATCGTATCTCCATGAATACACGACACTTTTATCTTCAGAACGATATGCATGTTTTTCCCTCTTGGAGGAAAAACTATATTTTTCTCTATTTTCTTTTATTCTTTTGTTGAGCTTCGGAGGGACTTTGTCAAAGAACACTTAGGCCCTCTTCTAACTCTTTTTCAAGTTCCCTAGGCCCAAACTGATAGTTTAGGAATTTAACCTATGGAAAAGCCCGATTTTACTAGACACATATACACTCGACCTTTCAAAGTGCAGGTCACGCCCGACCTCCTAAAGAACAAGATACTATTGATCTTTTGAAAAGCACAAGTCATGCTCGACCTTCCGAAGCACAAGCTGTGATTGACCTCTCGAAGCACAAACTACATCCGACCTCTCAAATAGACCTGGCCCGTCCGGTCCGTCCAAACCGTCGGTCCGGGTTGACAAAATCGACTTAACCGCCCGGCCGTGGTGATTCTGGCCCGGTCGTGGAACCGCGGTTCGGCCCGAAGTCCGGGTTGATCGGTCGGCCGGTTCGATCCGGTCCGGGTTCGATCCGGTCCGGGTTCGAGTCCGATCCGGTTAATCATCGTCTTAGTTAAATAAATAAAAAATTAAAGAATGATGTCAATAATTAAAATAAAAAAAATTGCACAATTAAACTTATAAAAACTCTATCAAATATTTCATTATCTCAATAAAAAATATATTACATCTGGAACTTAAATAAAAAAAATCTATTACAATAAAAAAATCAAATACATTTCAATTTTCATTATATTTAATCAATTTCAGTCGTATTCGGTATTTCCTCCCGTCGTCGTAGTTCCGGATGTTCCTTCTGTTTCGTCTTGGTCTTCTTCATTACTTTTAATATGTTGGGTTCGACTTGCAACTTTTGACCAATCATTGAGTAAACATTGCACTTCCAAATTTTTTCGACTTTAAGCTGTAACGCCTCTCGCCCAATGTATTTCCTCCGATACTAAAAGTTTGTTCCATCGCAATAGTTAAACTGGACAAGCTAGAATTTCTGTTGTCATTATAGATAAGATTGGAAATATTTGAGTTCTTTGCGACCACCATTTTAGAATGTCGAAGCTTTCTTCATATGCATCACTAAAATCAAAAAAAGTGGTAAAATAATTCTCAAGTTCCTGACTGGAACTTGAGGATCCTCGTGGACGTTTAGTCCGTTGACTTAATAACAATTGTGCTTTAGTGAGTTTAGAAGTAATAATACTAGTTGTAGTGGATTGATGTATTTCATGTTCAATAGTTTGTTCACCATATTTAATGTTATATTCATTATAAATATCATGTAAATGAGTTTTAATATTAAACAAAATCAAAGAAATGTTAGGAGCAATTTCGGTAATAGGGCTTAAAGATTCATAATATAATATTAACATATCTTGCAAACCATCTAATTTAAGTCTAGGATCTAAAACAAAAGCACATAAAAATATTTCAGGAATGTTTAATAAATATTTTTCCCATTTTTCTTTCATTACATAAATACATTGAGATAAATAAGTATCATTTGATTGAATATGTTCATTAAAAATAGATGCAATATTACAACAATGTGTTAAAATTAAATGTGAAGTTGGATAATAAACACCTGATAATTGGTCACTAGCATCACTAAAAACTTTTAAAATTTCACAAATACTAGTGCATATATTCCATTGATTTGAAAACAAATAAATATCACGTGATTGAACATGTTGATGAAAAAATATACATAATAAATCTTTGTATTCAAAAGTAGATAACAACAATTTATAAGTAGAATTCCAACGAGTTGGAACGTCACGTGCAAACCGTTTAGGCTTCATACCATTTATTTTACAAAATTTTCTCCATTCTTTCATAACTTGAGGATGTGTCCATAAATAATGAATTGCACTCCTAATTGGTTGAATATGTGATCCTAATTTTTTAAGTCCATCTTGAACACACAAATTTAAAATGTGACATGTACACCTAATATGAAAAAATCTTCCACCTATTAATGGTTTACATATATCAATAAGTTCACTAATACTAGAGGTATTTGCACTAGCATTATCAAAAGAAATTGAAAAAACTTTAGAAGTTAGACCATATTCTTCTAAAATAACAAAAATAAGTTGTGAAATATTTTGTGCCGTGTATGTTTCGTTAAAACATCTATATGCTAACAATCTTTTTTGAATGTCTCAATTATTATCAATCCAATGATAAGTAATACCCATATATGAACAACTTTGTCAATGATCACTCCAAATATCGGAACACAAAGAAACTTTACTGTTTAAACTAGAAAAATCTTTAATCAATTTTTTTTTTGTTCTAAGACTAATTTTAAAAGTGTGCGTTTTAGAGTATTTCTTGGGATACGTTTAATAGAAGGATTTGTATTTGTAGAAAGTCAATTTTCAAAAGATAATTTATCACTAAAACTAAAAGAAAGTTGTTCAATTTGCACAAAATTTAGCAGTTTTTTCTCTAAATATAGTTTCGTCAAATTTAAAGAGTTTAGATTCATTATCCCAACCAGATTGAGAAGAAAATGTCGGAATTTGAGTTTGAGAACGATTAATACCAATTTCCATCGGATGATTTCTCTCCACATGTCGAGTAAGGGTTCCGTAACCTCCTCCTTGTTGAAATTTGTAACATTTCGAACAATATTTACATTTTGCTTGCATATCACCGGAAGGGAGCGTTATTTTTTCGAAATGTTTGGTGAAGATATCAGATGCGGGGGCGAGACACTCGAGTTGGTCTTGTAGCCGTAGAACCCGCCATCATACTGGATGTATTGCTCCTACTTTCTTGACTTTGATGATGATGACATTTGAAATTCATCACCGGAAA
Source organism: Wurfbainia villosa (assembly GCA_025175895.1). Lineage (NCBI taxonomy): Eukaryota > Viridiplantae > Streptophyta > Magnoliopsida > Zingiberales > Zingiberaceae > Wurfbainia > Wurfbainia villosa. The sequence goes on from CM045991.1 coordinate 31,411,700, forward strand.
TATCAAGATCATAGTCGCCGATATCGAATTGAGGTGAATCGTCGCCTTGCTCGAGCTCGAACTCGGGCGGTGGTGGCATTATGCTCTTTTCCCTTTCTGGCACTGGCCACACCCTTACGACTTGATCCGGCTCCAGACATTTGTAAAAATATAACTTGAGACTTGAAAGCAAATGAGGGAATGAGAATTAGAAAAGAGAAGTTGTGATTTGTGAAAAAATGAAAGGGAGTGGAGGTGTATTTATAGGGAAAAAAACATAAAAAAATAAATAAATAAAAAAAATCCAAGCGGCCACCCGCGCTAATTCTACAACGACCATGAAATGCGTGCCGCTGCTTTTTTAAAAGCGGCCGACCGTCGGTCGGCCGACCGACACCGTCATTGCACCACAACGACCACGAAATCGTGGTCGTTAATTTTTTTTTTTTTTAAAAAAACCGTTGGTTCGATTTTTTTGGCGGTTCGATTTTTTAAAAAACCGTGACCGAACCGCCTAATAGGCGGTCGGTCGTCCGGTCAAACCCGTTGATTCTTAACGGCGTGGCGGTCCGATCACGGTCCGGTCAAACCCGTTGGGCTAATTGACCACGGTCCGATGTCCAAGTCCGGACCTTGGCGGGGTCTACTCTCAAAGTGCAAGTCACACCCCCCCTCCCCCACCGACAAAAGTAACCCATATATCCCAAATTATAGGAGCTCTACTAAAGGAAGTCAATCTTACCATATAAAAATACTTTGAAGACCGATCCAATTTCTACTCAATCAATCGAAAATACTCGACCATAGATCCCTACTGAATCATTCCATCCTTTAATCTCACACCGAATCAATACTTATTGCAACTTTTCTTTCAATAAGAAAGTTTGATGGCCACATTCAAGATAATTGAACATTAAAATTTATTAGTATTAATTTCATTCAGTTCTTTAGGAGTGTTCTTAATATTATTTTCATTCATGTTTCATTTTGATAATTCAGAAACTTGGGAGGGTAGTTTGCAAAATATGACAAACCTCGGGCTCCCTAAAATCGAGGAGGGAAATTTGGATTTGAGGAAGGCGGCACCGCATCGCTCTTGCATTCTGGAATCTCATCGCTCGATCTGGTGACGGCTTGGCTCCTGCACTTCCCCTCTTTATCCTCAGATTGGTCTTCTCGTTTCGGAGGTGAGTTGAATCCCACGATCGTATTCATCCCCAACTACAGTCCGATTTGCCATTGTAGAAATTGGTGTTCCATTTCGATTTCTTACTCGTCCTTGCTTGTTACTTGGAATTTAGGGTTTATTTTTTTTCGCTTTTTTGCCGCTCCGATCCGCATCTACTACCATAACTACATCCACGTTTAACTCTCGTCCCCAAATTCCTCGTTCCTGCATCAGTCTCGATTTTGATCGGCCTTCCCAATTCACTTTCGATTGGAGACTGTCGGCAGATTGGAAGTATGAGAAAGGTTTTCGACTTGGAATTAGTCGTTCGCTGGATGATTTGCCCTCGTGCTTTCGTAGTATCTGGTATTTGGATCATTTGGGGGCAAAATAGATCGAGGCTCCTTCGAACTATTTCCTTCTGTTATATCCAGTTTTGATTTGGAGGGTTCAATTAGAGTCTCCTTATCTCGATCGGTACCCTCGCAATCATGTTTTCCTGATGCGTCTTTTCTTTAATTGGCATGCGGTTTTGAGATAGGGTTTCTATTGGGGTTTCCTTAACTGTGGATTCATATTCTCCCTAAGACATGATTTATTTATTTATTTATGTTTTGGTGGAGCAAAAAACAGAAGCTCTGTCTCTGCGTCCGTAGGAGAAATCAAAACCCTATGCGTAGTGGATAGTTCTATTTCTTCATTTATTTTCCTTATTGGGTTCGTGACTGCGACAGATTTGACTTCACGATGCTTCTTATATTAGTCGTTTTCTAACGGAATCTTAAAGGTTGCAGCTTTTGGTTTCAAAGTTACTTGATTTTTACTGAGTACTTCAAGAGAGGGCTACCATGGATAAGGGAAAGGAGATGGGTCTGTTTGTAAACGATGGACATTTCATGGAAAGGGTCAAGCAACTCCAGAAAGAGAAAGGAACTGCAGCAGCATCCACTGATCAGCCTAAGCCCACTACTTCAGCCAGCCTTTCTGTTGCTTTGAAGCCCACGATGATGGTTAGCAAAATGCCATTGGAGGTTAAATTCAATGATACCAAGAAGGGAAACTCTCAGTCATCTGGTGGCAAGCTTGCTTTTAGCTTGAAGCAGAAGACAAAAGTTGCAGCAGCACCAGTTAAGTTTATTACTGATGAGGACGAAGAAACTGAAGAAATGGTATCTGGAGAAGAACAGTTTAAGCGTCAGAAGTTGGGTCAGGATGATATTCATCATTCATCATCACAACGGGAGGATGTTGGTAATTTGTCCTTTGCATTTTATACAACTGCATTACATCATTATGCAATTTTTTTAACTTTAGCACCAAATGTATCATCATTTACTAGAAGCTCCTATGTGCCTAACTACATGACAAACATCAAAGAAGGATCAAAGTATATATTTTTAATACTAAAATTTCCAATATGCTGTTGCTATGATTGTAATTTCTCAGACTGCATTAAGTAGCATTTATATCCCTTATGTGGGCTCTTTTGTTATATAATTGATGGTTTGGTCCTTCTTTGAAATGATCAACTAATCTGTCATACCCCTTATATAGAAGGATCGGACCAAATTTTTTATGAACAAGTTGATTATCTATAGGATTCAGTTGTGAAGTCTGTGAAACATAGTTTGTTGATGTTTATTTGTCCATAGATGATAGATTTGATCACATGTGGTCCTTCATAATGCAATTTATATAGTTTACTTATATTGGGAACAAAGAGTTAGGATTTTTTTTTTCTGTAAACAGAGATGAAATGTTGCAGTAAGCAGAATCTATTATCAATACAGCATGCTCCATCTGTTATTGTTCATCATGCAATATGATTCTGACTTCTCAGGGTTCCCAACCAGTCTCATTTCTCTCAAACCTCGCCGTGATACTTATATCTGAACAAACAAAAAGGACATTTTTGTTTGGGAACAAAGATGAATGTTGCAGGGAGAAAAGTTTATCATTGATACAACACACTCCATATGTTCTTGTTCATCATGCAATATGATTCTGACTTCTCAGGAACCCTAAAAAGTCTCATGTTTCTTAGCCTAGTCATGATTCTATTTGGGGTTGGTTGCATATTCTTCTGGGCATCAAGTATTTGATTACTCGTCTTTTATCTCTCAGGAAGTGAGTTTATGTTGGTTCAGTTGTTATTCATGCATATGCTTCCCCCCTGTTTACTTGGTTAGCTTCCACCTTCATAATTATCATCCCATGGATGTTAGACTTACAAAAACTTATAAATGTTAGGCACATATCTAATCACTTATTGCTAAAGCAATTATGGAGAAAAAATAACTAGTTTTCGAATCACTACTGTAGCATTGAATTATATCAATAATTAGAATGTTGAATCTAATGTTTCAATAATATGCAGACCTATGTGGACTAGTCACAGTAAAATGAGGATCCTACAATACAATTTCTATCGTGCTCTCTTTATATCCTCTATGGTTTAAACAGATGATACTAGAAGGTAGATATGCTGTTAGTTCTGCATTTCAACTGCTATCCATGTGAAAATTGATTTGCAGAAAATAGGTGAAGTCACTCTATGACATTACCTGCACTTGCATGTTTTATAAGTATCATGACTAACTGAGGTCCCTTGATTAGTTCATGCATGATTTCTGCAAGAAAATCTTGAAAGTTTTTTCTCATCAATGCAGCTTGTGTCTTTAAGTATCATGTCTTTAAGTATCTTCAAAGTTGGTTCATTGGTCTAGATTTGTGCATATGTTTTCCTGAAAATCCTATTGATAGCATCTACGTCTTGTATGATGAGCAATAGCCTCAGCTTTAAATATCCTAGGCTAATCATTGGCCTGCCTGTTTCTTCATCCTAGGTGCATCTTCCATTGCAGTTTATGTACAAATTTCTCTCATGGATTTCTATCAGATTTTCTTATTTCGAGTACGAGTTTCCTTTGACTTGAGATATTCAAGTCATCTTGGTCATGGAGACTTATACTTTAACATCTTAGTCGATATATCTCTACGAAAGTGTGAGTATGGAATGATTGAGTATAAGTCGAAGTGTCCGAAGGTGATTGAATAGCTAATAAAGAATTCACTACTCCTTGCGAGGAGATGTATATATCCTATGGTCATTCGTCAGGATTGTTACTCATATTCTTTAGCCAAAGCATTTCATGTCAAGAGTATGATACTCTTGGATTTATGTCGAAGTAATTAGAATTCACTGTACGAGGAAGTAAGACTTAAGCTAGGTGTGACGTAGTCAGTCTAGTGGGCACTGACACATAGACCATGTCCTGAACCAAGTGGGTATAATATGAGTGAAAGGAACGAAACACAATTCACTATAGCTGTTGAAGGGTTCGAAAATAGTTTCGAGATCAACCGTTGATTTTTCGATTAAGTAAGGATCATGATGTACTATTAGGTGTCACTCATGATCATTTCATAATTAATGGTTAATTATGGATGATCAACATAAACCGAGAACCTATTAGGTCACACGTACTATGAATCATTCAAAGAGACTTAAAAAGAGTTTGAGAATTGGATTCTCAAGATCGAGAGATATCAAGTTTGGTTGGACCAAAAACATGACAAATATGGAAATATTTGTCAAATCGGAAATGCGAAAGGAGCACGTCTTAAGAAGATGGGTTAGGTCTTAAAAGGTTTAATTATAAACCAAATCCATTTGGTTTTAATTAAAAGGACCCTCTTTTGGTTAAGGGCCTAATTAGGGTTTAATGGATGAGATTAAATCTTAATGGTTATGGACTTAGGGATTTGATCCACTAACCTATAACCCATTAGGATTAGTGTCTATGTAAAGGGTTATAAAGGCTAAACCTAATGAATAGAAGTCCTAAAGGCTCTCTTCCTCAACCTAGCCGAACCTAGGAGAATTAGGATTTGATGTTCCGCTGAACATCAAGGAAGCAAGGGTTGTTTCCACCTCTTTAGAGGTCGACCACTCTAGGTTTTAGGGCTGTTATTGTCGCTTATTGAAGCTTCAAAAACAACGGTTAATTTCGACACAAATCGACAACCTTACGAAGGTTGTTCGAGGATTCGTTTGTGTAGCAAAACAAGTCGACAATTGCTCTTCGATCACCCGACCTTCTTGCTTCGTCTAGTAGCGAAGAGAAGGTCAAACTCATGACTTTGAGAAGTCATCCCTCTGAAGATTCGACGTGGACATGAGTAGAGACGAAACTCCGCGAGCATCGTATGGTTGATGCCCTTCTGGCTTGCCATTATCCGAAAGGTATACTTAGAGTAAAATTTATTTTATTTTTGTTGTATATAAAATTTTATTTGGCGGATATTTCTGCACATGTTGTAATCCTGTATGCGTGGGTGTGAGTGTTGTAATAATTTAGGAAATTATTACGTTTTTCTTCCACTGTGTTCGTTTGTGAAATGACAAAAGTACATCTATGCGTCGGCCGTAACCTAACATAAGGGTGGCTGAAGAGTGTGAAAATGCATAGTTTCTATTCAAATGATTGTGCCTAGGTCTATTCAAATGATAGTGTATGTAGGTTTAGTTAGTGTATATCTTGGTGTTCTCATTTATCTAAAACTGCCACAGGTATGGATGATGACTTGGTTAGAGCACCCAAGTTTGATGACTTGAGTGAGTTTGATGACTTGAAATTCATATCTAGTCTCAGCACAATTCTGGTGGCCTCCATTCAAGAAGTTAAAGATCGGGTTTCTCAAATAGAATTTGTCTTCTGCAGCCAGCTATTTCCAGGCTTCCAAATGACATCAAGAGCTCTACAGAAAAAATTAGCTGATACAAGGAAACTTGCTGAAGAGGAATGGAAGGAAAAAGAACGAGCTCTCTTACAACAAGTAAAAGACCTACAAACTGAAAGGCAACAATTTCAAGAAGAAGTCCAGCAACTGAATAATGCACTAGAACAGACTAAGACGAGGTTGATGAGTGCTGAACAATCAGTAGACAGACATGAACAAGAGAAGGTAGTTCTTTCAACCAGGCTTGAATGCTTAATGAGGAACGAGGACATGTATACTAAGCTGAAAACACAGTTTGATCAGAAAAAAGATGAATTGTTTGAGGCCAAGGAATTGCAGAAAAAATTATCAGAAGAAATTGTATTGAACAATCAGAAACTGCTGAATGAGCAAGCTAAAACAAAAGATTCACTTGTGGAATTTGATAAAATGAAAGCAAGGTACAAGCAATTGAAATCACAATATATGCATGCTGTAGGGAAGTTCAATCACGAATCAGGAAATGAATGTTACTTAGACAGGGTAGATGTGGAGAACAATTCACCGTGGTCTCATTCAAAAAAGAGAAGGCTTCAAGGTAAGCTTCTCTTCTCTGCATCATAGAAACATTGGCCTTGCTAATCTGCAGACCTTTAATATTCTTGCTATGTTTCTTTTACTAAATTGGAGTAAAATTGGTGAGTGTTTGTTTGAGTTTCTTGTAGGATTTGTTTTGGTATCACCTTTGAGAGTGTGGCTCTATTCTACTTTTTTATATGGCATTCTAAGGCAATGTGAATGAAATGTACAGATTATGAAGAAAAAGAAGAGGAGGAAGTCACCAACATCGCTTCTCAGGTAGATGAATCAAAGAATGGGAGATGTGCTCATGAAAATCCTGCGCTTCATCATAATGTTGATGTCTTCACAAGATTAAGAGATGACCCCCATACTAATCTAGCCTATTACGACTCCATTTTACCAAAGAATGATGTAAGCATTTCCAAATCAGAATCAATAGCCTCCAGGAAGAAGTCTAGTTCATCCTGGAGGGATACTCGGGCTCATGAAACTCGTGGAGGGGATCCACATGACAACTTTCTTGACACGCCTTTGGAGATTGCAAGAAACTTGAACAAGTTACCTTCTGAACCAGCTCAAGATCTTGCAGCTCCTCCCCCACAAGATTTGGATTTCCACAATTCTGATGATGAAACACAAGATATGAACACCAAAACTATTCCACTCGAGCAGCGTAACACTGCTGGTCCAGCAAACAAGGGTTTCCGATACCGTGAACCCGTGAGGAAAAAAGCCGAGCGGGAGAATCTTGAAGGAGTGGAGTGCGTGCAATGTAAGAAGTTCTATGATGCAGTTCTGCCAGGTTATGATAATAATCCGAATGATAAGATTAGGCGCTGTGAACATCATGATGGTGTCTCAAGGCATCGTTACAGGTATGCTCCTCCACTGACTCCTGAAGGTTTCTGGAATATTGGGTTTGATTCAGATATGTAGCTTCCTAAAGTGATGAAGCTCAAGCAGCAACTGCCGCATGTCCAGTTTGACATCAGCCATCATGTATCCTAGCAACTGCACATTTACAGCTTCTTTCAGTTGTCTGCTATTCTGTTGCAGAAGATAAACTCGAGTGGATGAATCAACAGTTATCTCTACAACTAAGTAGGCCCCTAATGGAGGTATGACAAATTTCTTGCAAAGAGAAAAATCCACATCATCAAAGTATTCTTTTTTTCTGCAGTTTCAAAAAGTTTGTTCCCATTTTTTAAGTAGTTTCTATCCGGGGCACGGTGTAAATGATAACTTGATAAGAGGTGGAATGATTTTCTATGCAATTATGATTTGAGATTCACTCTAAGGTCTTGTTTGGGAGGAGGGAAAGGGAGTGTAAGTAATGGAAGGGGAATGAAGGGGAAGGGAAAGGAGATTTACATCTCAAATTGGGGTGTAAGAAAAGTCCAGTTTTTGTGAGGAGGGGTATAATTTCACCTCCATTCCTCTCCCTTTCCCTTTTCTTCCTTTTTCCTCACTTCTTCCGAAACAGAGATAAATTTTTTTTTTTCCTTATTTATCCTTACCCTTCCATTACTTACCCCTCCCTCACCTCCTCCCAAACAAGCCCTAAGTCTCTACGGGGATGATATGATAGTTAAAATATGACAGTGTTTGTAGATATGACGTGAGTCGATTTCGGAGGAGGTATAAAGTTCTTTTTTGAATTCAGATGATCTCTATGTATCTTTGTTATCACGTCAAGATCTATAGAATTTCTTATGATTTACCTTCCTTATAATGATCGTGAGATATATCAATGGAGGTTGTTAGTTCCAATTTTTTGTAGAGGTTGACTCTAGGTATATTATTATACATCTGTGGTGTTTGAATTGTTGATCATTTATTAGGATTCATCTGTACTTTTAGAATTTATTATGATAATCTTTAGAATTAATCCAATCATAAAATTTGAATTATAAAAGAGAATGGAGGTGTATACGAAACTTAATGGGATTAAATTAGGAGGACAAAGTGTGGAGTCGCTAAAGATTGGATCGAGAATGGTAATACTGGGCACGTTTCACTTTTGCTGATTTTCATCTTGATCTTCAAGTTTGGTTGACACTATCCCTTGTACTCTATTATATAATTAAAGGGATGAAACATTCATACAACAATCCTTAATTAGGTACAAAGCAAGCATGGAACATCCTCTTTAAACGGGATACAATTCTTTAATTAAATTTTTAAATAAAGTTGAAACTTAATCAACATTTTTATTGAAAACGTGTTGCTTGACAAATGCAATCAATCATTCCGAGAAAAGACAATTCTACAATCTTCTTACACTTCCTTCAAAAAGCAGTGTGAATAAGAGCAATTGTTTTTTTATAAATTAGGATCTAATATTTAAATTTTTGAATTAATTTTTGAGGATGATGAATTCGATCCTATAAATTTTTAACAGAATATAAAATAATTTTTAGACGAAATGTATTTTCAATATCGAAAATATATTCTATATGAGAAAATAAATTTTTAATCCGAATTCAATTCAAAGTTATCTATCTAACTTTTTTTTTAATTCAAAATTAAATTTATTCTAATAAAGAATCTAATCGAGATATCGTCTCCTTTCATCGCTGCATCGCATTCGCACGGACGAGAGCAATTGTCCTGGTGATCTATTCAAACGTTGCTTTAATTATTTTAGTGTTAGAATTTTTTTAATAATCAATTTCGTACCTAGTGCTCTTTATTGGATGGATAAATTTAAGAGCAAGATAGTCTCTGGTCCAAAGCAATAAATTCAATTCATGCACCGTTAGGACGGACCACAAAATTTCAATGAATAAGAATCAATGATCTAATTATTCCAATTTTTGGGAAATTTACAAACAAACAATTTCAATGAAATCTTTCATTTTTTTTATTTTACTATGTTAATAATTTATATGTACAGTAACAGAGTTTATATTATTTGTATTAATAGCTACTCTAGGAGAAATATTTTTAGGCCGTGTTAACGATTCAATAACTATTTTGTAGCTTCAGAATATTTTCAATTTATGTTCCTATTTATTGTCTGAATATACTAAGAGAGAAGTACAGTTTAATGAGATTATTATGAAATATTTATTCATGAGTGGACAAACTTTTCTATTTTGATTTATGGTTTCTCTTGGCTATATAATTCATTAGAGTGTTTATCCTCCTATCATATTAGTTCTGGATTAGATAAAATATTCTCTATAATTTATTTTGTTTTGTGTTGATTATAAAATCAATTGACAGAGGCTTTTGGATTGAATGTATCACCTTTAATCAAAGTTAGGAAAATAGATTTTTCAAATCAATGTCAAAAAGCGAGGTGTTGGTTAGTTACGAACTTACGATTTTATCTTTACATTGATTTTTAAAAATAAAACCTAATTTTTTTTACATGCTCAAGAAAAAATTAATAGCAGTTAAAAATATTGATAGAGATATTTTAACTTTTGTTATTTAACTAACTCAATAATTTTAAAACTCGTTGGAAGTAAAAATTTAGAAATATTATTTCTATTTTTCTTAACCGGTTGTCGGCCCGGCACGTGTCCGTATCCGATATGGGTGAGGAATCGAATCGGGATGGCGAATCGTGACCCATTTTGGTAGAGTCAAGATCGACGTGCGCTGCCAAACCTGACCCAGCGAAACCCGCTCCTTTACTCCGGAGTCAAGATCGCCGTTCTCTTCTGAACCTCCGGGAGGATCGGCGAAGAAGCGCCCTGCGACGATACTGAGTGGCCGCGTGCTTCGATTACCGTCGGCGAGCAGCGTCTGATCTTAAGAGGTGTTATGCTTGTGGCAGCTTTTCTTTGCTCTAACCTTAAGATAAAACAAAGTTGATTCTCGCATTTCTCTCCTTCATCTTGTTTGATTTGTTTCTCAGTTCCTCTTATTCTTTCTTTATGGTTGTTGTGTAGGGTCTTGTTCTCAGGTATCTTGTGAATTGTATTGCTCTTGTTCGACAAGGAAAAAAGCACAAAAAACCTTTGAGATGGTTGATTCCTCTGATTTTACCTTTTGCCAGGTGAGTCATTCATTGTTTGAGGAAATATACTCTGCTACCCTCAAAGCTTGTTCTACTGCTATGCTCATAACCTAATACTCCAATTCTCATAAAATGGAGAAGTTCAGAATTTGAATTTTCAATCCTTCTGAATTAATGAAAGTTGTACACAAATTTCTAAACATTTTACCCATTTCTCATTTGTAGGTTGGTTTAGAAGTTCAAAACGACAACATAGAGTCTCCTAAACCAATTCCTGATATTAATAAGATTGTTCTTGAAGACTATCCTTCATTTGGTTTGAGAACAGACAGAAATCCAGTGCCAGGTGATGCTTCTCGAGACAATGCAACTTTGCAAGAGCATTCTGATGCGTCCTCATCTCATAGTTCAAGTAAAACAGCAATTGCAAATGACAAACTATCTAAAATAATGACGCCAGACCAAGGTAGAGAGGCAAAAGATTTGGAACATTCATCACTGGAACAAAAACCGATAGTGAAGAAACCTGTAGTGAGAGCTAAGGTTCCATTTGAAAAGGGCTACAGCCAAATGGATTGGTTAAAGCTTACTCGTACACATCCTGATCTTGCAGGTATATCTTTCTCCTATTTTTTCTTATGTTTGTGCAGATTGTTTTTCGCAAAGCACTAGTGAGGGGATGTGAGAAGACAAAATCTTGGTGGAAAAAGATTGAAAACCTATCATAGCTAGAGTCTTAATAATGCATTTCGTATTGCTAACTTTTTAGGCATCTTCATAGGCCAAAGTTATTTCAATGTTTGTTGATGATACAGACACTCTGGCCTCCTTGTCTGTAAGGAATATGAAGGTCAGAGTAAAAGGGCTTATACATCCTTAAGGCAGGATTTACTTGCATTATCTCAACACCACTCATACTCCGTTCCCTAAGGAGCACTTGTTTATAGACCATACTTTCCCTACTTCTTTGCCTAAGGACTGGGAAGTGTTTGCCTATTAATTGCACCCCCTTAACAACCAGTTAGTAACCAAAGAATTAAAAATATATTCTCATTCCTATTTGGAGGTGAGTGGAAGTGCCTCACACTGGCTTAATAACATAAATGACTAGTAATGTAAAGAGAGAGTAATGCTTATGGAATTTGCTACTTTGGTTTCAGGATACACATTAAACTTTCTACAATGTAAAGATTTACTGAAGAATTTCTATATAAAATTTTCTAGGAAGATATTTGATGATAGATGACACATTTAGTACTCTTTTCTCACCATATAGCTCAATTTAAATCTATACAATTTAAATTTTCAATCAGCAGACATCATCCATTGACATGAATGCCTACTCTTATAAATAATTTACGAGGTGAGATACATAAAGGATTGAGACCCCGCTTTGTCTCTTCCTTATGTCCAAGCCTCATCCACCTCAGGAGTAGGAGAGCTATCTAGTTTCCTTTTGTCTCTTTGGATATTCTTGTTTTTGGTGATTTGGCTAGGTCTTCCTTGATACAACAACCCTTCCCTCAAACACCATGCCTTATCGAGCAAAGGATGTCATGCCACCCTTTATGAATCAACACCATTGATTTTAGAACATCATGATCATCCTAATATCTTATCGTCCTTGGCCTTTCTTTGTCCCCGTGGGGATGACACGTTGGCCAATGCGGTGTAGATTTGTAACAGTGAGCAAGGGTCAATTCCCGATTGTTGGATGGAAAAGCTAGCCTAGGTTCCTGCCCTCCACCACACTGGCCAGCATGGCCGAGGTCATAAACCACCCGTGATTAATCTCCTCTCTTCGCTGTGGGACCGGCGAGAGGGGGCCGTTGGAGTGTTGGTTAACACCTTTTGCAGCAGTTCTTGGCTTTTCTTTCATTGTATTTATATTTCTTTATAGCCACTGGTTTTGAATTATTGCAATATAGGTGCTGCCTTTTGGTGTATGTTCATAATTCGATACTACATTTATTTGGTTAGATTTTCTTTTAATTAGCTATTTCCATTGTCTTTAATTATTGTAATTTATGCAGCTATTCTTGTTGCATACTCATCTATAACAAAAGAGTGAAAGGATCTTTTAGCATTTTTTTGTTTTTTAATCACATTTAACATGTCACTATCTGTTTAGTGTTAATCTAATTCCAAAATCATGAGTTTTAATGCAATCAAATCAGTGTAGATGATAGATAGCATACTGTTTCTTGTTGATCCAATTCCTGATTTCCATGATAAGTTGTTTTGAGGCACCTTAGGATGTTTGCCAACATTCTTAGACCGCTATTTCTGTAGACTTTTGGTTGTGTAGTGTTTAGTTCGGTTCAGAATGATGCTTATATCAATTTTCATCCCCCCTTTTTGAGACACCAAGCAATAGTTGTCCGTTACTATTGAATTTGCATTAATTGTGGATAATCAAAGCCATATGGGCTTTTTTCAAATCCAGATTCTAGTTTCCATATTTAGTTGTAATAAGGGTAAAGGATATTGTTATGTTTTGGGAAAAATATTGTATTGTTTTCATTAAAGATACCTATTATGTAGATATGTATAGAACTGATGATAAATTTCTAAATATAGAATTACCAATTTGGGATTAAACCCACTATACCTAATAAGCTATTAACTCTATGCATGTTTTCTATGAGGAAAGGAAACTAAGAAAGAAATAAGAATATAGAAAATCTTTTCCTAGTTTTCCTTTATATTGCTTCCACCATATTTGGACGGAAAACTCACTTTCGCCTGCAGTCGATGTGGAATGGTGCTCGAATTTGAACTATTTTTTTTTTTTTCTTTTTCAAATTAATATTTGTATATGACTGAACCAATTTGGGATTGAAAGGATTGCAATCAGCAATTTTTGCACATGGATCAATACATTTCTATAAAAATGACGAACCAATAGAAAAGAATGGGATGATATCTCTTCTGAAACAAAAAACCTTAACATTATTGGAATTCACCCACAGTGAGTCTAATTGTGTGTTGCACTTTGTAGTTTAATGTTAACAGATGCTACTTGTTATGTATGCATAACCAATCTATGAAGTTGTCTGAGTCAATTCTTTCATTTCCTCTACTAGTACAATTTCAAGCAAGCTCTCTTAGATGTTTGATCATAATAAATTAACCAGTCATATCCTTCTTTACTATGCTTGGGGATATACTTAGGCAACTCTCCCTAGCATATTAGTTACTAGGCAACTTAGTTCACAGTTCACTAAGTATATATATCTTTCTACTTTTCTCCCTAAAATGATGGTTCTGAAGTTTTGAAGTTGCACATATACTTTTATAAGTTTATGTTTCTGCTCTGACAATTTTCATTCTTTCCTTTTAATTATTTGTCATTATGATCATTTTAGGGCTTAAGGGACAATCGAACTGCAGGCTAATTTCTATGGATGAAGTTAAGCAGCATAAAACTGGCGGTTCTATTTGGACAGTTCTAAAAGGCCGTGTTTACCATATTTCCCCATACATGAAATTTCATCCTGGAGGTATGCAACACTACTTGATTCTGTAATTTGTGATTGGTTATGAGATTATTTTTCAGTAATCTTATGCGAAACAGGTAGCACGGCTTCTACAGTCTTCTTTCCATTTTCAATCACAAAGTTTATGAAAATTGCACCATCTAGATTTATGCTGATCTTCTTGAGGCTATATTCTGGAGTAACTACTGACTGTTTGTCAGGACAAATTTAGAAACTAAAATGACTTAGAGATATTTACAGATTTACTGCATCCGAGTTAGGCCAATAAGTTTACAAGTTTACCTCAGGTTCAATTGACTGATTACTCTCCCAATAGGCGTATACAAAATACACAAATCAAATGTTTCTTTTTCCCTCTCTTTCGTACAAAGGCAGTAATAGTTTGAGCTTATCATTTCTTTTGACAGGTGAGGATATGCTTACGAAGGCAGCTGGCAAAGACTCTACTGCTTTATTCAGTATCCTTGGTTTTTATTGCGCATCTACTGGCTTGTTTAGCTAAATGAATTTAGACAGCGTCATCAAGATCAGTGAACTAGGAAGTAAACCAAGAAACAAGTATAACTATGACCACCATCTCACAAAATTTTCTTTTCCCAAAACAAAGAAACAAGTATCACTATCTTATAAAATTTCCTTTTAGTCTGATGTCTTATCAGCCATCAGTGATGAATTAGTTATCTCCAGATCACCACTCTATTTAGCACTAAAATAACATTTCTTACTCTTCATTTGCTTCTTTAACTAGTATATCAGACAAATATCATGCATGGGTTAATGCGGAGTTCTTATTGGAGAAGTGCCTGGTGGGAAATCTAGATCCTAACTGAACAACTCAACGAGCACAGATAGAAGGTTCATGCACTTTGCTATTGCTCGTGTCTGGCAGTCACAAGCAATTTATTTCTTTATGAAAATAAGAGAGCAGAATATGCGCTCAAGCACTTCTTGAAGCGGACCATGTTGCTTATGTACATTTCCTTTCGCGTACCACCTGATTGATGAAAGATTTATATATTTAGATTTCCCTTGTGTAAATATCAAGAGGAGTTGCATTGCTTCAAAATTCCTTTCCTAGCGTATCATTTTACTCCAAAAGCATTTCTGCTCCAAGGCTATTCGTATATTTCCTTCTCACGAAGAATATTCGCGTGGTATCTGATGAAGCGTTAAAAGCAGCCAGCGAATCCCATATTCCTCCGGTGGCGGCGCGAAAACACTTTCGCCGTGCGAATCTCTCCTCTTGCTGTTTCTTGAATGGCAAATATAAAATAAAATAATAAATAGTATAAATATAAATATAAATTTGTGTAGAATCTATTTAAAATTTCGTTTCAATATGCATCTAAATTAATCAATGAACATCTCAAATATTTTGATAAGTTAAATAAATGAATTTGAATATATATGTATTCGACTTTGTTAATATTCATGAATAATGTTCGTGAATATTAACAAATTAATTTATGATTATATTTATTTAAAAATTATTTTTAAATTTATTTATATTCATTTATAAAAATAAAATATTATTAGAAGCTCGATATCTATAAATAAGTCTCAGATCAAATTCAAACTAAAAAAAAATAAGATAAGTTTGAACTGGTTTTTTTAATTTACTCCTTTCCAAAAACATTAAAAAAAAAAGAAAAAGGGCCCCTGCAGATCGTCCATGCAGACGCACAACTACCTCTGATGTCGCTGCCGTGCAGGTTCAAGTGGCTCTCCGCGGCCCACGCGTTCGAGGATGAAATCGCTCCGAATCCGGCAGCGGTATTTCGTGATCGGACGGTGAGAGCTCTCAGTCAGGGGATGGGACGGACGAGATTTCTTTTTGGAGTGTGGGTCCCACGGATAAGACTTCTCGATACGATCCATGTCCCATGGCCAATCCATGGCTTCCGGGCTCCGGTCGCGACTAAATTCCCTTTTTCATTCGTCGCTTCCGTCGTCCCCGCAAGTGAATTCGACTCCGTCACCCTTCCATTTCGATCCCCTTGTCGTCCGCCATGAGACGTCGGAGCTCGATCCTTTCTCCGGTGGCGTCTCCGATTGCCCCTTGCCTCGATCACCCCGCATTCTCCTACCTCCGCCAAGTTCTACCTCGGAGAGTCAGCCAAATCCTTGAGATTCTGTTGGCGCTGGTCGTGAGGAACGTGTGGGGGAGTTCCGCCCCGGATTCATCCGAAACCTCTCTTAGCCTAGGCAACTGGTCGGTTCCTGCACACGATTATCAGCAACCGTTGTCCTTGGGCGATCTCGACCGGCTTCCTACCGATGTGATCGTGCAGATCCTGAAGCTTCTCGGGCCGAAGGAGGTGGCCAGTTCGAGCCTGGTGTGCAGCTCTTGGAGGGTTCTGGTGTCGGATAATAGGCTGTGGATCTTCTTCCTCAAACATGGGAAAGAGCCGTTCGAGACGGTGGTGTTTGCTGAGACGCAATTGAGATCGGGGCCAATGTAATTCCAATCTTTCATTTGTTTTCATTCTCTTTTGTTTCTTAAATTTTCTTTAGTTTTCTTATATCTTTCCTAATCTCTTTGGATGTTTCTCCAGTAAAGAATTTGGATAGCTACTTTAACCTCTAAACCTGTATAAAAATTAGAGGCGATGCTTGTTTCATTAGTCCAAGCTAAAACCACTTGTTAGTTTCGTCAGTCCACTATCATATATGTTGGATGTTTCCACCCTTATTATCTCGCTCATGCCTTCGCGGATCTTTTCAGCTCCTTGATGAGTTTTATGCAGAAACGTTTCATATGACTAAGTTCCAACCTTCTCTCCTAATACCAAACTCCTTAGAAGAATTGATTTTACCCTTGAGTAAGGTAGAGATATATGCAGTTATTCGAACCTTGGGCTAAAAGGATTCAATTCTCGCTTGAGCCTTTCCAGGGATTTGGGACTCTTGATATTCACTTGCCTACATTTCCTTGTCGTGAAATTTGTAGGAGTGTGTACAACCTTTGACTTCAGGCCTATTATCAAGGTTATTTAGAAAGTTTTTGCTCTTCTTTGTCCCAAGTGCATCTCAGATTTGATCAATGAGTAACAGTTTTGCCTTTGTCAAGGGTAGCAGCACTGTCATTTGCCTCTTGTGTGCAACTGGTGAGAAACTAGCTCAGAAATTGAATTTCGAGAAAGCTTTTGAAAGTGCCACTTGGACTGCCTTGGAGCAGCTTCTCTCCACCTGGGGCTTCCTATTGGATTTCCATGCCACCAGCATACATTAGGATTGTGGGAATTTAAAAAATTTGAACCTGTATGTTAGAACAAGCAGACCCCTAAACCATATATGATACCTTGGCTTCATAGAAGACCCTTCTATTTGTCTAGTTTCTAACTTGTCTATGCGGTTCATCCTTGCAACATAGCAGAGGTGGTGCTAGTGTAGGATTCCTACAAGAGATGAGAGGCGATCATCGTCATCAATGAGACGATGCCGACAAGA
Source organism: Wurfbainia villosa (assembly GCA_025175895.1). Classification (NCBI taxonomy): domain Eukaryota; kingdom Viridiplantae; phylum Streptophyta; class Magnoliopsida; order Zingiberales; family Zingiberaceae; genus Wurfbainia; species Wurfbainia villosa. Next base: position 31,429,071 of record CM045991.1, read on the forward strand.
GGGAATACATGACATGGCCTTGACTATTCCCTCAGCACATTCAGATGCAAATTTCTTGTAGGTTGACAGCTTTGGGTTTCTTCTCCATTAAGTTTGCCTACTTTGCACTATCCTTTGGTGGTTGCTTGATGATCTAGTGTGGATACATGGTTCACAATTTCTCTCCTGTGAGTTAAGTTTTTCATTTAACTAGCTCTGCGAATGAAGCTCAACACCAAGGATGTTTTTGGACGACTCAAAGTTCACATAAGCAGTTTATTCTGCTTGTGTTTGTTGGATTCTTGTAGCTGTGAGAAATTAACATCGCACCTCTTCTTCTACTATGAGATGGTCAAGCTGTGATGGCTGCTCATATTTGGAATTTTGGTGGATGACAAATCCAAATGTTTACACTTGGAAATCTTGGTGTTCTTCTATCAATGGCCACCAAGTTAGGAAGATGTGAACACCTTCATCTATGCTTTGCTTCTGAAACTTGGCTGACCCAGTGTAAAGCAACCTTCCTAGAGCAAAAGGTTTCCCCATCGGTTTCCTTTAAAGGTGGGTGGACCTGCTGTGATATGGGTAGGTTTAGTTTTCCTTGTAACTTCAAGAACAGTACACGGGGGCTTTGATTAGTCTCATCTCCAAAATCACCTCCAGCAGCAGCACTGCAGGATCCTTGTGTCACAGCCATGAGCTTTCTTGTTTTATCTATTTTCCCCTTTTGCTCTCTGCTTCTTTAGCAATTAAAATAGTAGATTTCTTTATTATTTCCAAACTTCCAGCTGTACTCAACTTTCATCCTAATACAATTGGTGATCCCAGGTTCACTATTATCTTATCTTGGCTAAAAGGAAAAGTGGAAAAATATCATGTAGTGTGTTCTTTTCTTTGATATTTTTATGTAAATGAGTAAATCCTAATCTTAACTCTGAATCTTTTGTGTGACAGGATGTACTTCCTTTATTCACATCAAGTGCCCTTCGTGAACATCTTTGGACGCCGTGCCATGGTTCCTGGTTCTATTGTTGTGGATGGTATGTTTGGTTCGTGAATTTTTCATTTTCCTGTATTCATTTTCTCAAAAGTAAAAAAAAAAAAACCTTGGTGCATGAAGTTCTTGCTAATGTGGGATCCTAGAAGGAAAAAAGGATTTGAAAAATCGAAAAGGAAAAAAAAAGGCATTTATCATCAACCTTTTGATGCTATTTTGCAATAAAATTTATTTGTATGCAAAAGGTGCATGTCTTCCCCTAAAAAATATTGAACTCTTTTAACTTCTGTACTAAATTTCCTAAATTGGTTTTGGAAAACCAGTAGAAGTTATATACAGGTGATTAGTAATTAAATTAGTAGTCCTGTTTGAACTTTTTGAACATTTGCTTAAGAATATATGAACTCTAAAATGGATTCTTCATGGCATAAGTATGTTCCATTAATAATATAATAGTTTTTACCAAGGAAATTAATTGGAGTTTTATATTATCTTTGGTAGTGTTTTTTCCTTTTCAAATCGTGAAAGTTTATGTCCCAATTTAATTTGTTTGTTTGTAAGTGTTGTATCATGTATGTAGATGGATTTGGCTATTGCAAATGTGGTAGAGAAATGTGTGTATCCATCATTTATAAATTGTTTTTCTCAGTCTTTGGCTTCAGGAAGCTTATTGCAAATGCTTTTAAGAAATGTATTTATGCATCTTTATAAATTTTTTACTCTTATTCTATGGTTTCTGGGAACCTTATATGAAGGTGGATCTGGTTATTGCAAATATGGTTGGAGCAAGTATGCTGCTCCATCTGGGCGCTGTGCTACATTTGTGGTAAAAAAATCTTTTGCTGTCCTGGTGAAATTTGTAATTTAATTTTTAGAATGTGGCTTGTGAGCTTTGCATGCGAAGTTCATTTGTCCATGCCATGTCATATATCAGAGTCCAGAAGGTGCTTCTTAATGTAGTGACTCTGTTTCTTCATAGGAATTTGGCAACTTGGAAACTCCAATGCACGCAAGGTTTCGGCATTTTTTCTCAACAATATATGGCAGGTTAATTTTTTCTGATTCATGGTTAAATTTATTTTTAGCATTTTTAGGCATGAACTTATTACCTTTTTAATTTGAACACCATGTTTAGATTAAAACTTATGTGATTCTTCTCATTACAGAATGCAGGTTAGGTCATCATCTTACCCGATAATTGTGTCTCTTCCTATCTGCCACACTGAGGGTAGGTACATCCATAGAAATGAAAAGATGTAAAGGGGAATTCTTAAAATAGGGAATTTATCATATTGGTGAGACTTTCTTAGTTCTTTCTCTGTTGCTTCATGCATTTTGTTTCCAATTGGCCTATCACATTCTCAATTTGAAATTTCAAAGATGCGGTGGTTGACTCAAGATAGCAACTTCTATTCATCTGCTACAAAAAAATAGTCCAACTTGTATTAGTTTCAAAAGTGGGTACATTAACTCAAACTTTTCTCAACTTATGCCAGCCACTCTTTCTTCTGGATTATATCAGGGCATTTGGTCTTGTGGTCTAGCAGTAGTGACGAAAAATCATTGATCAACTTAATTCTCTTACTGTGTGATTACTTCACTTTGTTCAATTGATTGAAAACTTGTAACTTCCTCTGGGAGAAAAGGTTTCCAGCAGAGGCTTAATGTTGGATTCACAACTTCACACCTGTGATTGTTGAAACAATGTCAGGAATTATGCAAACAAGGCTTTTATCATGCCTCTCATGTTAGTGTTGATTTATAGTCAACCTAGATTGAATTACCATGTACTAGTGGTTTAGTTAGATAGGAAACTTCCGTTGCCAATTGATTTTTTTTATAAGATTTTCAACCTTTCTTGCGAACTAAGATGTTTCTAGATGTGGTTATAGTTTCCTCAATTTTGTATATTTGAGATTCCTAAATAGCTGAAGACCAAAGTTACGTAATGGTTTTCCTTTTTCCAGATACTGAAGCTGCTCAAATGTCCAGAAGGCAACTTAGAGAGGCAATATACTCTGTCCTTTTTGATATGAATGCTCCTGCAGTTTGTGCCGTTGATCAAGTATGCATCTGAATTGGCTCCATTTTGTCTTCTTAATTTTACCTATTATATCCAAGAGCATCCTTTGTGCCTGACAAAGTTGTTGTCAAAGCTTGTTTTCGAAGTATATCATTTTTAATGGCTGATTGAGATGCCACTGCTATAAGTTTGTTAGCAGACATCAAGTTGATTCTAGCACTACTTTAAATCTCTATCTTTTTACATTAATTATGGATGAACTCACTAGATACATCCAAAACACATAACCATAGTACATATTATTTGCAAGTGATATTGTTTTGATAGATGAGACACATGAAGAAATAAATGTCAAACTCGAATCTTAGCGGAAAACACTAGAAGTAAAATGTTTTAGGCTTAGTAGAGTAAAAACAGAACATATGAAATTTAAATTTAGCGATATAGGAAATTGTTAAGATAAGAGATGATGAGTTATCTGTAATTGAGAATTTTAAGTATTTAGGATTATTTTTATAAAAAAAGATAGAGGAGTTCAGAGAGATGTCTTACCTACAATACAAGTAGAATTGTCAAAAAGGAAGAGAGCGTCAGATGATTTTTGTGATCATAAAGTATTTCTAAAACTTAAAGTGAAGTTCTACAAAATGACAGTTAGTTATATGAAGTTGAATGTTGGATTATGACTCAAGCACACAAGTAGAAAATACGAGTCGCAAAGATGAGGATGTTAAAGTGGATATGCAGATATACAAGGATGGGTAGGATAAGAAATGAGGACATTAGAGCGAATATCGAGATTGCATCTATTGAGGAAAAACTCTAAAAGATACGTCTAAAATTGTACGAATATATACTTAGACAATCAATAAATGCTACAATTAGGTGATATAAAACTATGTTAAATAAACAAATAAAATGAAGAAGAGACCAAAAAAAAACTTGGTTTGTAGTAATAAAAAAAACAATATAGTAGAAGAGAGTCCAATGGCGTAGAAGAATTTATGTAGCCGACCTCATCTAGTGAGATAAGGTTGGATTGTTGTTGTTGTTGTAGAGAAATTAAATAGAAAGAGGAATCTAATAACTATTTAGCCTGACTTTTTGTCAGTTTAGCGAACAAAATGGGAGATTCTATGTCAAGTATGATGCACCTGCAATCAATGGAAAAGTGGCATTTTTTTTCTTTCAAAAATGGCATAAATGAACATAGGTAAATATAAAAAGTGTGCATGCACGAGGGCTTATACAAGTAGTATCAAAATGTGTAAACACACGTCATATAAGGTAAAAGGGTAGTTTGGTGCATAAAGTTCCAACCAATACAGGATTCCGAAAAAGAATTTATTGTCTGCAGTTTTACTCTACTTTGCAAGAGATTGTTTCTACAATTCGAACTTGTGACCTCTATGTCACATGGCAACAACTTTACCGTGCACCAAGGCTCCCCTTCACTCATCACATAAGCTAACAAGATCAAAAAGGGAAAAGAGAAAAAGGGAATAAGTGAGCAAATCCAGCCTCAGAGCAGATAATGGCATTGATGCATTCATCAAAAATTGGTTGTGGACAATCCTTCGCACACTAGCACAATCTATTAAGTCACCATAGCTATGCTTCCTGTGTTGCAGAACTCAGAAGCAAATAGTTGGAGATTTGTCCTCAAAGCCTGGAAATTTTGTTGCAGTATTTTTCCTTTTTCTTTTTTAAATCTTATGGGAGATGGTGGATGATTGATAGGAGAAAGGCACAATAAAACATGGTTCAGGATTTTGATGAATCCTCTCTAAAGAGATTTGATTTGGAACTATTTCCTTGGAATTCAATACTATTTTTTCATCTCTAAAGAGATTATTATTTCTGCTTATGATTGATAATTTATCTCTTTTCTTTATTTCTTTGAATAAATTAACTCAAACATATGCATGCACAACTGTTTCCTTTTAGCTGATAATTTTAAACTTCGGTAGTTGGGAGGAATCTGGATTCGTGTTTAATTTTTTCCCCCTTTATCCTTGTTCCAATAAGATTAATGCTAAACTACTTTCTTAATCTGAAACCTCAGGCTGTTTTAGCTTTGTATGCAGCAAGAAGAACTTCTGGAATAGTTGTTAACATTGGTTTCAATGTAACATCAGTTGTCCCAGGTAAATCTTCATTTACAAGTGTTTTTAAGTTCTCAAGTCTTGTTTTCTATTAATTCATAGTAGGTTATAGATTTCTAATGTTCTTGAGTATAGTGAAGTTATTTCAATTGTCACTAATAACTTTAATTTGCTGAATTTTTGAACAAGTAGATTATGGTATTTCTGATGTTTATGAGTCACTTCTTTATATCCAAGAAAATTTCTTCAAGTTTATCTTAATAGCTTATCCTATGGCCTGATGTGATTCATCTTATTCATAAGGCAAGTTGTACATCACAATATTGTTTTTAATATGTTGTATCATAATCTGAATTAAGACTATGTCTATTTGGAGTGAGGTAGGTTGGAGTGAAAAAGAGAGATGAGAGAGAGAAGGGTGGAGAGGAGGGGAGTAGAGAGGAATTGTCCATCTGCTGGAAAAGGGGATGGAAGGAAGGAAAACGAAAAATTCAATCTCTACCCATCTTCTCCAACCACTTCTTCACTAGACTTGGTCACTAAATTTGGGAAGGTAATGAAGGTGGTCAAGATTTATGTAGACAAAGTCCAGTGATGGCTTGGTGAGCCACCATTGTGTTCCATCCATTTGATGGTGTTTTGCCCATGGCTGGCAGGGGTCCAGTCACCATCAGGATCCGACCATGTTTGACTACGATTTGCAATGCTCCCATGGTGAGATCTAAAGGTCTACAGTTTGGTGGTTGGATCTCACCCATGGTTCATCGACAATTGATGGTGGCCAATGAAGCCTGTGCATTGATTCAACATTCAGTGGGGATCAGTGCTTAGTGGTGGAAAAAAATGATATATTTGTCTTTGATAATTTCATTTCCCTCTTCTTTCAATTTGTTGATACTTCATATTTAGGCTCTTGATTTTAGAGGAAAAGTGAGGTCAAGTGATCCCTCAGTTCCTTTCTCTTCATAGCTCTATCTGAGCACACAGTTGCTCCTCGTCATTTCCCTCTTTCTCCCCCTCCATTTAAGCTACCCTTCCTCTAAGTAGACACAATGCAAAGGCTTGCCTTCAAAAAATTTATGGCCTTCTTTATTTGGAATTGGGACTAGCAAATAAGTTAGATTGGGCAGATTATAATGTGAGTATGGTGATCTTCTGTGTTACTTGATTGAGCAGTGCGGTACTGAATCTTGAATTCTCATGTTTGCTTCTTGCTAGCCGCTACAAAATCTGGAAAAGTAGCTTGTATTGGGACTTTTCAGCATATAGTTATTTAATCTGGGAAGGTTTTTTCAAGGAAATTGACTATACAACAGATGCCTTAGTTTATAGATTAAGGCTTTTCGTTCCACTGACCTTACAATGCTTGAAAATTTAAGATGTTTGAATAATGTAATTCATTTAGGCATTTACTACCATATTGAAAATTAGTGAATTGAATATTTATCTCAATCAGTTGAAATATTCCTTGCATCAGAAACTAGTGATTCTACTCTTTTAAAAAAAATGACTTTTTGGATTATATATATTCCCCTAAGCTCAAATTATAATAGATATTAATTGTTACAGTTTTTAGAGGGGAAGTGATATATGAATTGGGCGTTGAAGTATTGGGATTCGGTGCTTCAAAAATCACTGCATTTCTCAAGGAACTAATGCAACAGAGAAATATAAGCTTCCAATCTCTATATACTGTTCGAACTATCAAGGAGGTATGTGGCTCTATGCGAATTCAGTTTTCTAATGGACAGACTGTAAACCTGCATGAATTATTTTCTTTGGACAACCTATCAAGGAAATTCGAACTATCTGCCCTATCTCTGATTGATAATTAGGACCATACATAATTGGACATGCCAACAAAGTTTCTGTAAATATGTCTGTAAACTATATTTTATTGGGATAATTCCAACTTAATTTGCTAAAATATCTGTTTCTTATTATGGAAGAGGAAAAGTGAAAAACTAGAGTACATAAACTCAATGCTAAACAAACCAGGATACTCACTCTCCCTGAATTCAGAGAATATATATCTGTGATGCCCAACTTGTTACACAAAGGTGAAAAATGAGTTAAAAGAATTTTGTGAAGACATGCAAATTGATCTTATTTATCGTGAATGGTTTTGTTAATCTATATTGCAATCCATAATATTCATTTTTGTATGAATTCTTGATAGATTCAGATATTCAGTTTGATTAACAATAATTGAAATCTTTGATTTGGTCTAAAATGTGCTTATAACTGAAGCCAACTGAATCATTCGCTTCTTCAAATTTTGAAGCTAACTTGTTCAGTTGCAGCTAAAGATTCAACCTTTTTATTAAATTATTTCTTCCAGTTTGCCCCAAGAATGGAAATCATGCTTTAGTTTCTTGTGTTGCTCTATGTGAAGTTTAAGACAAATAAACTTTCATCAAATTGAACTCGTTTATCTTCAAGCACCTAAGTTAATGCATACATTTGTAAATATATATATATATATATATGTATATACCCCTTGTAGTAACCAGAGACCCTTTCATGCCAGAAACTCTGCTACGTGGCCACTGATTATAATGCAGAGCTACTTAAAGACACCAAAGGATCATGTGAGGTTGCATCCGAGGGTTTGTTCACTCTAGCAAAGGAGCGTTTCCAAACTGGAGAGATTCTTTTCCAGCCACATATTGCGAGAGTGTGAGTTTTGTCAATTTAATTCATCTGGATATGTATTACTCTTCATTCATGCATGTTTATAGTTTGGGCAGTTTTCCTGTATTGTAGTGCTGTCCATTGGTTGGTTTATATACACTCGCTTCTACTGACCAACAGTGATAATGCATGTGCCAGAAAAATTATTTTCTGCACTATTCCCTCCTATCTTACATAATTTTGGTCGAGTGGTGTCTTAGAATCTCCACTGACTAACCCCTGAATCTATTTGATTTGGACTCTTGTAAACTGGAGCACTTATGCGTAAAAACCTGATGTTCGAGTAATTAGTGTAATTCAAATCTTATCTGTGAAGATGATTCACTTACAGGAAATGGTAAAAAGGATAAATAGCAATATGATTGTGCGATTGATATATTCTTTTGATCTTTGTTGTTTACAGGAATTCTAGGGGTTTGCATGAAGCTGTGGCTCAGTGCATAGATCATTGCTTCTCTTCAGAAGTAACAAATGATGATGGATGGTATAAAACTGTGGTTTTGGCTGGTGGAACATCATGTTTACCGGGACTACCTGGTAAGCTAATTTGATATTTGAGTTTTTGCAGGGTTTATACTTTGTTTTGTTTCATCTTCAGCCTTCTTAACGAATTTTCTAACAATAATTTTATTTAATTAAAACTATATTAAGACTCCGTTTGCTTCTCAGAAAACTATTTTGCAAGTACAAAAGTTATGGTTGACAAAAATGATTTCATTCAAAGAGGAGTCATTGTCATTACAATAGGATGAGTCATTGGGGTTGCTCTTTTTGTATTATTAAACAAACAAATGACAATAACTTTCAATTATGCACAAATGAGCCCTCGGCAGTAAACTAGTTTTCTGTAAACTATTTTCCTTGGAACTTTTTTTTTTCCTATTTCACGTGAATAAAAACAGCATCTTTTATTAATTTTTCTATTTGGTGTGGTGAATCTCAGAGAGGTTGGACAAAGAACTCCGTAAACTCCTTCCTCCACTAGTCTCTAAAGGAATAAAAGTCATACCGTCTCCATATGGCACTGATTCTGCTTGGTTTGGAGCAAAGATCCTCAGCAATGTAAGCCAATCTAATGTTTTAAACTGTCACTCTTTCTAACCGCAATTTACTATGATCTGATACTAACATCTCCATTGCATGGTTGATTTGCTTTCGGTTATTTTTACAGTATACTTGGAAATAATTAGTAGGTGCCAGTTTAGATGGATGAAAAGAACCCAATGATTTTAAAATGCGAAGACACTTCAAAATCCTCCATTGCTAGTTATCTGCGACAGCAACTGATGCTAATTAATTTGTTTCATTGAAGGATTCCCTTTTATGTAATCTACCTGCCAAAGAACTGATCAGACTAAGGAATGCCCCTGGAATTGATTGAGCTCATATCAGACCCAAAACTGAATCACATCTAAATTCGCTACCCCTCTTTGGATGCTTGCCGCTTGGAGCTACAAAATGTGCCACGTTAGTCCTATTGGCACTCTCAGCCCAATTTTAACTGATAGAGTTCACCAAAACCAAGCCAACTGAGCATTAGATTTCAATTAAGTTCACTTTATTGTGCATTCACAACTATGTTCAGTAAACGTCTGCAACTAATGAAAACCAATGCAAGTGTGTAAGATTAGTCAAGTTAAAGGGTAAGCATAGCTATTCAACTAACTGAAGTTTAGTGAAATTACTTTATTTTTCACGATGCACTTGCAGACTTTATTTAATTCTGGCTGTTTCAACAACTTTGAGTGAAATATGTGCCTTTTTGTTGCTAGCTGTATCTTCCTTTTTCTTTTTTCTTTTTTGGATATGAGAAGCTATCGACTATGCTGGAATTGTTTGGTTGTAGGTGAGTACCTTCAGCGAGGCATGGTGTATTACAAAAGATCAATTTGCCCAGAAGTCTCGATGCAACAGATGGTGAAATTTCGATCCCTCTGTAGCCTATAGACATATACAGTCTTCTTGTGGGACGATGATACACTCACACTTTGTCGATATTTTTGTCTTTATACATACCCAAAAATTTTAGGGGATTCAACGACATCGAAAATACACAGTGGTCTGCACCCATTTGTTATTAATCATCAGCTCCAAAAAGGTTCAATACAGATGAAAGCATTCTTTGCCAGGGAGTGTGGTTTTTAATAGTGTATTTTGCAACGAATAAAGAAGTCCAAATTTCTAATAATGCCAGCGAGATGACTCATACTAGATTACCATGTTATTTAATACTGTGATTTACAATTGATACGCATTGTAAACTGTATGCCTTGATGTTCTGATGAAGCATTGCTCTTACCGCTGTATTTCATATAAAAGTAACCAGAAGGATATTATGCAATGCACGATTGAAATCAGAGAAATATTGAAGAAAAAAACGTTAAATATATATACATTTGTTTCTTCTTCATCTTCCCTTTAATTAGTATTGGCGTCGCCAATTGGTAGCCAAAGAAGCCTTCAGTTTCAAACATGAACTAAACTAAAGGAGTTTCATTAAGATGCTACTCTGCCTGCCAAACACTGTGAAACTGCAGTCACAGTGCTGTGTTCATCTATGTATCGATGCTGCTATTCTGAGAGAGATTCAGAGGTTGTACAAAATTGTGATTAAATAGATTATTGGAAAATTTGATTTTTATTTTTAAAATTATTATTATTATTTTATGAAATCAAATTAGAAATTATCGATCGATGGATATTATAGTATCAATTGGCTGTACTGTAATATTAGTTTATAAAATTATAATTTCGTATATTAGTCAATTATTATTATAGTATTAGTCCATTAATACTATAGCTAGGTCGATTGATTTTATTTTATTTTATTTTAATTTTAAATCTAATTAATTGATTTTTTTTTTTAAAAATTATTCAATAATGCTTTCAATAAAGCGATCTCAACTCCATAATCCATATTCATTACCTCTAGAACCTCGACGAAAGCTAACAATTTCAGAGTCGAGCATATTCACGGGCAAATGATATATGTACATTGTACACACGGACATTTAGTGGGCGTTTGATAAGTGTTTCATGTCCGTTTTTCATTTTTATTTTTCGTGAAAATAAGAAAACACATTTGGTTCGTGTTTTCCATCTCCATTTTTCAGAAAATAAAAAAGCATTTTTTGAAAAACTGGAAAATGAGAAATAATTATTTTCTGTTTCCATTTTTATTTTTTTAAAAAATAAAAGAGCGTTTTTTAGAAACTGAAAAACAAAAAAAAATTATTTTCTATTTTATAAAAAAAAAATTGAAAAAAAAAAATAGAAAATTCTCTACGAACCAAACAAGAAATTTCTCTTTCTCTCTAATAATCTAATTATTTAAATTCCGTGGGAATTTTTTTTTCATCGTCCAGAGTATTTAAATTTCATTTGATTGCGTTAAGAAATAATTCGTTCGTTTTAGTATCTCTATCAACCGATGTAACCGTCAATACTAAAGAGATAAATCACGATGGATTATGTCTCTTAAGTCGTTGACTAGAGCGACAGAAGGATTCTAAGTTCAGAAAAAAAATTTAGATTCCATATCGAGATTCGATCCATGCCCATTGTAGTAGCTTCTATATTGCCCTAGTCACCTACTCATTCCGTGGAGATAAAAAAAAAAATTATGTGATTAATCTTAGAGATGAATGATTATGCATCTTAAATTTTACAATGAATATTTTCAAAAATACAATAGTAGTCCCCTCGAAACGGTCCAACGACTAGAGCAGCGCAAATGCTGTCACAGATGGACAGAAGTCTAATCTCGACGTGAGAGCTAGATTCTTCACCCGAGCTCAGAAGTCCTCTATTATTTTTAGCCATCGAGTCAAGGGGCATAGCTCCTCGTAATTTATCTCTTTTCATCATCAATGAGCGATCGACGGTGAGAGATACTCAGGGCGTGTGTAATCGCCTTATTGCTACAGAAACAATACAATGGTAATATATCGACGATCGATCCTCATAGTTTTGTTATCTTTATAAAGTCATTCGGTGTCGAACTAAGTACTTTGTCTAGAAAATAAATTCTCACTTTTTTTGTTGCACATGAATACTTGGATCGATATCGTCAAATATAAGTTTTTCACCCAATTCAACGTTGACTCATGCTCCAGCAGATAATTGAACAGCGACTTATTTGTTTTTTTTATAATTTATATATTTAAGTCTTTAATCTAATTAATTATAGAATGTATCGGTCCTGTTCTATGCATATCGTCCACCTAAATAAATCAGAAAAGTACGATGAAATCAATTGATGGCCCATGGTTTGATTCAAACCCTACTATTAGGGGCTTACATTTAAAAACTTCAAGGAGTGAAGTTCAATTTAAAATTCGAACGAACAATGTCTAATGGAGAAATTGAACCACGACAACATGGTTGCTGTAAGGGCGGAGCATATATTGGTAATTTATCAAACAACATTTTTGAAGTTTGGAATTGTCCAAAAAATACTCCATAGTTTCAGATTTATCAAATAATGTACTTAATTTTCTTTTTACCCTTCAAAAATAACGCACTTAATTTCCGAACGTGGTGCTAAGAATTCAAATCTCAGCACCATTGTGGTGCTGGGATTTGAATTCCTAGCACCACCACTGTGGTTATGAGATTTGAATTCCCAGCACCACAGTGGTAGTGCAATGGTGCTGGGATTTGAATTCTCAGTACCACAGTGGTGGTGCAATTCCAGCATCATCACTATGGTGCTGGAAATTTAAATCTCAGTACCACTGTGGTGCTGGGAATTCAAATCCCAGCACTTAGGGCGGTAAACGAGCCAAGTTAAACTTTGTAGTGTTCAGACTTATTTGATAAGATAACCAAGCCGAGCTTAAAATTAACCAAGCTACTGAAAAATCTGTTCAAGCTTGGCTTGGTATTTTCTTTTTTAGCTTGAGCTTGGCTTGAGCTTGACTTGTTTAATGTGTATCAAGCTTCTAATCAAGCTTGATTCAAGCTTGTTTAAATTTGATTTATTTAAACGTTATCAAGCTCTTAAGTCAAACTTGTTTGTTTATTTAAAATTTTACTAATTTAATTCTGATTTATAAATGAGTATAAATAAATTCAAAAAATTTTTTTAAAAGAGTATAATTATAAATCGGCTTGTTAATGTTCGTGAACATTGTTCACGAACACTGTTCACGAACACTGTCCACGAACACTGTCCACGAACACTGTCCACGAACACTGTCCACGAACACTGTCCACGAACACTGTTCACGAACACTGTCCACGAACACTGTCCACGAACATTAACAAGCCGAACACATACGTGTTCAAGCTTGTTTATTTAGTTGTTCAAGCTTGTTTATTAATTGACTTTGATGTATATTGAACGAACGTAAACGAGCTCTTACCGAGTCGAACATCAAGCTCGTTCATGAACGCTTGATTCGTTTACAGCCCTACCAGCACCACTGTAGTGCTGGGATTTAAATTTCCAACACTACAGTGGCGGTATAATTTCAGCACCACGTTCGAAAATTAAATGCGCTAATACTGAAGAGTAAAAAGGAATTAAGTACGCTATTTAATAAATATGAAAGTATGAGACGCTGTTTGGTAAATCGTCGAGTATATATTGATTTACTCAAGCTTTAGTTCGGAGGAAGTTTTTTTTTTTTCACTGTTCATGTGATAAAATTTTTCATCACGTCGATAAATCCTTTAGAATAGCTCGAATATTCGACGTGATAATTTAGATTGATTATTTTCTTTGGCTCCAATTGTCATTCTACCATCCTAACCATTTCATGGAGCCCATGAGAGCAATTGTGACTTCTTTTGTTGACACTATATGTCGTGGACTATTTTTTTTTTTTTTTAAATACGAAACATAATTTATATATCTTTAAAATATTTATTCTATTTAAAATTAAAATGTAAGTTATTATTATTATTATCCTTATTTTTCTATGTTTTAACAGTATATTAGCAGTTATAAAATATAATATTTTAGGTGCATGTGCATGTTTAGGATTTATTCAACAGATAAAATCAAAAGAAAAACATTTATCTTCCGGATTCATTGAGCCAAATTCAAACTTCTAAATTATTATTTTTTAAATAATTAAGGAGCTCATTCATTATAAAAAAGATATTATTTTACAAATATTTATTTTTCAGTGCTGTTGTAATAATTATTTTAATTGTTATGTATAAAATAATATTATATTTAAAAAATATTGTTTGCTAGTAATAAATAAGTATAAATTGTAGTAAATAGTGATAATGGTTTTTCTCGAATACTTTTCATATTGATTTCACATCATTTAAAAATAGATAAATTATTACTATCAGATATGAACAATCGATTAATAATCAAATCGATTAAATCAAAATCAAATAAATCGATTTTTTTAACGAATAAACCAACTAAGCTTTTCAATAAAATCAAACCAACTAAACCGATAAAAAATCGATTAAGTAGATTAAAAATCTAATAAATCGAAAAAACTGAATTTTTTTTATTATTAATCGATTGATATTTTCATATCAATGAATTGATTATGGTCAGTCGATTGATAATAATGGAGATCGTGAGGCTCGAAACAATCAATCGATTGATATATCAAATCAGTCGATTGATAAACTCCCATTTAATTTAATCGATTTAATTAATTATTTTCGTTTCGAATTGAATAAATCGATTAAATCGATATTAAAAAAAAAATTCCAAATAAATCCAACTGAAAAATTCAATTCGATCCATTTATTCGATTTATTCAAATTTTTATTCACTCCTAAAGCAAGCGCGACCTCTCATTAGGAAAATATTTTTTCTTAGCCTCATCGATAATAATTTTATCATTCGATTTTATACGAGAAAATACAAGAATAAGTATAAATGTTATTACAATATTTTACTAAAGATATTTTTAAAATAAAAAAATATAATAAAATACTTTGGATAAAGATAGTTTTAGAATAAAAAATAATAATAAAAAATTAGTGTAGTATTCGTGGATACTGCAAAGCTGGACCTTCAGAAGGTCTGAAACAACCACGCTCTCGATGTCTATTCATTCCATCTCTGGTCGCTCTCATGCATGATTGGTAACATGATCAACAGGTCTTCATGGGATGGTGCGATGGTAAAGTAGGAAATTACTTGTAGAATAGACAAAGATCGATTCCGGATGAGGGATCTAAAATCCCTCCTGATTTCAGATAACTCCTCCTCTGTCTTGTCACCGTATCAAGGGACCTCGTCCTCCTGTGATTTATCTTCCTCTCATCGCAGTCTTAGGACGGATGACAGAGAACTGCTAGTTGGATAAATTCCCAACTTTTACAGTAACATGATGACATGACATCAAAGATTATTAATTGCAATGGGGATGGTTAAAAACTAAGGTCGAAATTTTTTCAATTTTTTGTTTTTATTTTTTGAAAAAAAAAAATGAGAAAAAAAAAGTATTTTTTGAAAACTAAAAAATGAAAAAAAAACATTTTCCTTTTTTTCAGAAAATGGAAAAGACGCTGCTTTACCAAATAGCGTCTAAGAATCTGAAATTTAAATTCTCTTTATCAGTTCAGAGAAATTGAAAGAACAAAAAAAAAAATTCAATATGTATCGATTCGGATTTAGGGTTTGGATACCCCCAAATGATTCTCCTAATCGGGTTAGATTTACCCATTCCCACCCGACCGTCTAAACATCTTTCGAGTGAAAAATTATGAGCCCGTAGAAAAGATATCGATGTAAAAAAAAAAAAAAAAAAATATTTTGAGTTTAAATTCGATAGTCCCTTCAAATTAAGAGAGTTTTTTTTTTTCTTTGGGTATTTAAATAATACCCTTAGATTCTGTTTGGATGGAGATGAAAAAAGAGTCATTCTCTGACAGAGAGGAAAATTTTTTACGCTCTAAATTAGAGTATAAGAAAGTCTTCCTTTTTATGAGTAAGGAAGATTGAATTTTATCATTCTCTTTCCTTCTCTCACTTCTTTTCAAATAAATTTAAATTTATCTTTTTCTTATTTATCCTTTCCTCATCTAAAATGTGTTTAGATCAAATTTTCATATATAATCTTGATTATATAATTATCAAGTTATCATGTATAATTTTGAAATTAAAAAAAAAAAATCCTACTCTTCTAAAATAATGTGATTGACAGACACACTCTATCACTTGAAAATCATTCAATATTTAAATCAAATAAAATTAAATTATATAACTAACTAAATTATCAATAATTATCTTGAATCAGAAACACTCGGTAATATTTATCTTTGAATGAATAATATTTATTCTTTGATGCAAAAGAAGAAATCCTCCCTCGAACCTCTCTCTCATCGGTCTCACGTTGAAAAAAAATAAATCACAGATGATCTATGATTTTGACACATTAACTAGTGTGATAGAGATCAGACATCCCAACATGACTTTTCCATTCAGCTCGGGAATTAATCCTTGTTTTTTGATATAAATTTGTACCGTACTAATCGACACACTATTCCTATGGGGACAATAATATTTGTTCTCAATAAATATGAGCATGAACTAAATCAATGAATATGAGAATGAACTACATTAAAGTGACAATGCCATTTATAAGCATAAAGAAGCGACTCCCAACAACATTTCTCTACACGGACTTAATGAAACATTCGACAAGATAGTTATTACATCATTCATTCATGGGATCTCTAGGATTATCTTCCACAGGTAACGTAGACAACATCTAAAGCTAAATGATTTTCCAAGCTGTAATCTTACATGAATGGAACTGCACGATGAGTATCATTGGTGGAAATCTGAACCCGAACTCGACTCTAGTATGTGAGGAGCCATTACTTCCGACTTGCCATGTCCTAAGATGCTCCCCACTCGGATCCTTTTGGAAGTGCTCTCGTGCTTGGGGCTCGCCGATGGAGAGCTAACGTGGAAGGTGGAGTCAGGTGTCAGAGGTTCGCGGCGAGAGGAGAAAGAGTCATCACACGAAATGCTTTTGTAGAACCCATCAGTGTCTCCATGTCCCCTGCCGATAGTCTTATCTTGGCAGGGGAATTCAGAAGTTGGTGCAGGGGTTGAAGGATCAGTCTTTTCGGAGTCCAGGCAGTGATCACCAGAAGCGACCACAGGATTACCTGATCCAGGTGGTTCAGCTAGTGTGCCACTGAGGCGCTGCTGCTCGTCGATAATCTTCTTCAGATACTTTCCTTGGGCTTCTATTCTCAGCTGTAGTTGTCTTTGCACCTGTTATCAGTTTTACAAGCATGAGATTCTGTAACTGTCATGGCCATCAGGTGGCAGATTAATTCAAAGTTGTATTTGAGCTCATAAACAATAGTTACCAGCAATTCAGTAGCGAAATAGGAAAAAATAATTCAAAATTCCTCACTTCAACTTGGTTAGCTTACAAGAGTGGATGTTCTTTTTCTCAAACTGCCACCTCTCCTATTTCACAAATAGCACATCATCACTGCTACCTCTTTCTTGTGCTATAGTATCACTGCAGCCATACTAACCAGGATCCACTTGTTCTCCCGTAATTATACTACTTTCGGTTTCACGACCATCTAAGGCAAGGAACGGAGGTTTATGTCCACTGATGTTACATTTTCTTAGTGTGCAAATTTAAGAAGGTGGTTTATAATCTAAGGTCCTATAGATCAAATCAAACCTTTGATGTTAGATTCTAATTAAGCCATTTTATGGGAAAACCAAGTGTCATTGTGATGTTTTCCACATGTTCTTTGTCATCTCAAAGTTGCTCCAAACAAGGATTTGATTTACTAGAGAATGGCGATGAGCCATATTTAGACGTACGGTATGATCGTGCCTACATCATAGGAGATTAAAACGATAGGTACTATAATTATGCTGGTGAGTACTTGAGAAAGAATGTGTTATTGCTCATTCACTCTGGGAGGGGCTTGGGTTAGGCATATAGGTCCTACAATTATGCAGTGATCACCAAGTTGCTATCTACATTGCTGTTGGATCTGGTCTTCCATGTGCAAGCTAAGCATATTAAAGTCGATTATCATTTCATTATAGAAATCGTGATGATTAAGAAGTTCTCACCTCTTTTTTACTAGTTCTTGTTAGGTTGGTGGTTTCATCATTAAACAATCTAGCACATTTTTCCTATTTTGAGCTCCAAGCTGGCAATGGTTGAAATCTATGATCTAATTTTGCTCCAAATCAACAGGAATGTATGACAGTTAATTGCAATAATAATCTCGCATGGGTTATTTGATATATATAGCATCAAAATTATCACATGGGTTATTCTATACTATATACCTTTGTGAAAACAGACAGCATCAAAATTCGAAACCATGAAAATAGAATTCACAATAATCACAATAAGGACTGCACTCTAACAGTAGAATCATTTACTACTAATTAACTCGCCTCTAGTTGTTCCTGAAGTCGTTTCTGCACCTCCATCTGCAATTTCAGTGCTTCTGTTATTTGAATTCCCCTGAAAAAAATATATTGTTCAGCTTATCAAACATATCTTAGATCTTCATATAGCAATTTGGTGCCGTAGCAATTAAACCATTGACTAAAGATTTAGGACAATGAAATCTTTTACAAGCTTAGCAGTTTAATGTTACAAAGCTCAAAGGCCAAAGTCCTGGCCACAAAGGCAACAACACCTCAACTGATTCCCCGTTCCCTTCCCAACCTACAATATGAATATAACCCAAACACCTAACCCCATAACTTTGACCACTGATCTATCACCAAGCTTCATAAGCTGAGGTTATAAAAGATTGTCACATGGAAAGCATTTATTGGATTTAGATGAACAACACAAGAGGTAGGAAACAAAAGCAATGATACAAAGTAAGGAAGACAGGATTGAAAAGTCTGCATGATAAGAGGAATTATTCTCAAATTTTTGTGCACACAAGGTAAAATTATATGGTTATAAAATTCCTGGATGAGCAATAAGCAGGAAGTACTGCCAGTTCTCTACTTGACAATTCTAATGTTACCCTCATAATGTCTTTTGCTTGGAATTTACAAGTCGATAATCCATAGACTCTGATAATCATTAAAGCGAACTCTATCAATTTGAACTACGTAAAATTAAAATAGAATTTAGTTGCCTTATATCCATGCATATTAATATAGAGAAAAAAAAATGATCTTTATACATACGAAGTGCTTTCAAGGCTTGGAATTGAATTTCCGTCATCTTTCTTTTCTGATTTTATACCTGCACAAGTGAATATACATGTATATATATAGTGTTTATCATATTTTAAACAGAGAATGTAGATATAATTTCCAAAACAATATGCTAAATGCTCGGCTAAATGTAGTAAAAAAAGTTCACCAACCATCTTCTGAAGCCTCAGGTACATACTTTGCAAGCCTATATTTCTAGGCGTCCAATAATAGACAAATTAGAAGGGAAAAAAAAACAATAACAGTGTCGTATGTAAAGAACTGCAAAAGAATGTAGCAACCGATAAACAGGTACCTGTAGATGACTTTTCACATGATATATTGTTAGACCTTGAACACCCATGATTCTGAGTACACCCTTAGGAGTTGCTCCTATCATAAATCCAACTCATCATTGGCCAAATTGAAAATCATTTCCAAAATATTAGTAAGAAATAAAACTAAACTAACTAATTCATTTGAATAAATACTAATCAGTTGTGGTATAATCATTTGGTTGCTATTGTAAAGTCGGTCATAGTAAAAGGTCGATCATCATGATTGCTGGATGATATCATAGTTAATCAATCCCCTTAATCAGATAAGATACATAAAGTTATTTAATATTTTCCTTTGTGCTTGGCAAGATGTTTATGCTCAGGAAGAAATATAAAAGGGAGAGAGTTAACCATAGTGAACAATCTAACAAACATGAGAAAGTTATAACCAGTGTAACTATATTTGTTTTCACTAAACACTAATATATGGAAACATTTTTGCTATGTTAAAGCTTTTGTTTCCTAAGTTGATATATTATGTAGAAGGAATATTTTTTCCTTGATTTGCCTATTAGCCACATGTAGCAATTCACAATGCCTATGCAAAAAGAACTTGCCTAAGAACATTGAGAGAAAACTGGGTTTTGAGAACTTTATTGATATAGCAATTCAAAGCCAAGTAATTTCTGAAAAAGAAAATTCTAATATGCCTTCAGTCTAGTAAATCTCGCAGTTATTATCTTATTAAAATGTCTAGAAGGCACTTACTATCTGGACCACCAAGTTGTGCCACAGCATCCACGAAACGATCATGCAGTTCCTTTGTCCACCTTAAACGCTGTCTTGAAGCTAAATTATTGGGGTTGTTCACGCCAGTGATAGGCCCCATAGTGCTGTTACTTGATTCCAATTGTTTGTCCTGAGAGACCCAATTGCTATTAATCCAACTCTACGCTTGAGAAAGACATTAGTTGATGCATTTGTCACTATTAATGCAAAAAAAGTGAAAAAGAGTAATCCTCATAATCAAGCAGTGTAATACATAATTCAGATATAACAACAGTATCAATATCCCATATCTACAAAACAATTCAGAATGCCGCACAACCAAGTTAGCATATTTGCTTTTGTTCTATAACATACAAAATAAGGAATTGTTACGCAAAGAGAAGTGGATAATATATCTGCAAAACGTTGGAATCTGCCAACCTAGTGACCCCCACCGATCTGTCCCATGGCCATTGTGAGGGAGGTAAATCATGGAGGGCTCTATGGGTCTTGACGTGGTGGTCAAGACACGTGGAAGTCATCTGAATCCAGAAAAGGGTTTTAGACCTCCTCCGGAATCGACCCTTGCCTTATCTGCAAGCTCCACCGTGCCTTAGTCACCACACCATCTCCGTGGGGATGGAAGTGGATAATATATGAATGCACACTTGATGTTGTTCCTACTATAGTAATTGCTAGAATTACTCTAGATCCCAAATAATACTGGTGGAAATTTTATTGACACATCGTGTCATCTCAACATAGTTCCAGAGTTCAGTATGATAAAAATATTGAATTCTTTCTCTCTTATACGTCGGATTGTACATGCCATTGTTATGTAAATTCTATACAGACAATAGCAAGAACTCATTAATGTCTCAACTCTAAAGTATAACGTTCAAACTCTTTCATATATCCTTCCTTCTATGTTTAAATTTCTCATAAATAATTGATATAATCATTTTTGGAACCACTAATTCATTTTTTTTCCTTTCCTTTTTGGAATGAGTAGGTAAACCACTACTTCAGCACCATCATTAAGATGTAATCTGATAGACTTGAATAATTTTTAATAATTCATTCATGCTTAGCATTCATATACTAGACAATAATATTGACACATTCTAATTTGGTTCCACATAAAGAATTGTGAGCTAATGAAAGGGGTCTTAAGGCTTAGATGAATGAACTACTACTCATTTGATCATGAGCATTTTAAAATAGTGGTAGGGATGCAAAAGTGTAGAGCTTGACTATGTTCAAGCTTGTTCATTTATCTTACAGAACTTTTTAAAGATTGTTTGTTAAAAATGTTACACAACTCGAACCAAACCCAAGCTTTCTATCAAGCTTCATAAGAGAGAATTTTTATTGAGCGTCATAAGAGACATTACTATATTTATAATTAAGTTCAAAGAATGATCTCTGATAAGTGAAACATGTTATTTTCTCATTTGCAGCATTTTACAAATACCATAAAAGCATAAAAATTATAAGATATGCATCATATATGATATATTTAAATATTATACTTACCCTTTGAGTTTCATTATTGTGAACGTACTAAATAAGAATGTAATCAAACTTTATACAAATTAATAAATAAATGTCTTATGAATTTTTCACGAGCTTTATTCATGAATGTTAATGAATTGAACTCACTAGTGTTCAAGCTTGTTCATTTGAGTTATTTTTAATATTAGAAACATAAACGAGCTCCTATCAAAGAGTTAATTCATGAGCATCCTACTCATTTACAACCCTATTAGTGGTCAAACAAGTTTATGGCTCTCTTGTCTATGCAGGTTGTGATAGTTTGGTAGCATATTAGGTCTTATGCTAGGCATAGTGATGAGTTTGGAAAGGGAAGCCAGTATGATGGTCGAGCCCACCATCAGTTTATGCTACCAATTATGGATGATTTTGAACTATGAATTGGGCTTTAGATCTTCACAGAAACATGAGGGAGACTTAGCATCTTAGTTTAGTCTTACATCAAATATGAACTAAAGAAAGAGGTTTGTATGTTTAGATGAGTAATCTACTTCTAACTTAGGTCTAGTATTTTGGGTTAGTTGTTAGACCTAATTTGCAAATTATTAGCAGTATCATAATTTGTAAAAAGGCAATTCAAACTCTAGAAATCATAACAGAATTCATCGAAGATTCCAACTTACCTACATCTACCATATAATTAAGTCAACTCCACAGAACAGGGACCTTCTTTCCAATAATAACAGGCTCAACCAAAACATTTCTAGGAACAAGCTCGAAAGGGCTACTGCTCAAGGAATACCATGAAGCCCCTTGCGAAGAAACAGCTTGCATCTGTGACCATCAATGTGTTAACTTTCTCTTAGCAGAGGACAGTTAAGATCGTTACATGAACATGAAAGCCAAAGGTTGACAAGAAGCATGATAAACAGCCTATTATGGAGACTAACAGTCGGTAACTAAGTAGCCGACCCTAACCTAGTTATGACTATAGGCCCCTTGATCAGTGATAAGCAGGTAAAACTTAGCCTCTATTTCTCCTGTTTCGCCAAAAGCGGTATTTCGAGCTCCAATTATCCCCAAATGGTACAAAGCTACTACCATTAGCATAATCATAGATCCGGAGACAACACGAATCTGCAATCGTGCAGAAGTTCAAAATTCATAAAATCGATGAATTAAGTATCCTCGGATCAATAAAAATGAAAACCCTAGCTATGGATCACAAATCCCCATCCAAAAGCAAGCAAAGAGGAAAGCCATACCTGGGCAGGCAGCTGCGAAAGCGATCGGCCCTCCTTACTGCCGGAACGAAAGACAAAAAATTGACAGCTTTCGACTGGATTGTGCAAGCCAGACCAAATCTAGGCCAGATCAAGCGAGGAACTACATAATAAAAACTCCACAAACAAAAAAAATTGAGTCCCTTTCTTCCTCTTTCTGCCCTCTACAGCTCCATGGATGCGTCGGCGATCAACAAATCGGACGACCCACTCCCTCGCTCGTTCGTTCGTTCGTTCGTCGCCCTCGTCACGCACTGCCGCAGCAGATGGCTCCGGCAGGGAGCAATTGCAGCCGCAAACAGCCAAACCGGAAACGTGTCGACTCTTCCGTGTTCCTGGCTTCGACTTCAGCTTGAGAGTTGAGAGGGGACGGCGACCGATGGGGAAGCCGTCAGATCGAGAATGGACGGCGACTGATGATGAAGCCGATGAGTTTTTTCATTCCCGCTAATAAAGCACATGTCCTACTCGCGTGCTTACCAGATTTGTTATTGGATGGGAGGTCGGCGGTTCCTCGCTGGGATCGGTCGGGGAAAAACGAGCGCCGGCGGGTAAAACATGGTTTCCGAAAATAGGAAGGATTAGTCGAGGTTTGGTTATGGATTCGTTAATTTGTTTCTAAATAAGGAACACCAATCATTTCTTCTCACTGATAAAATTGCT
Organism: Wurfbainia villosa; assembly: GCA_025175895.1. Taxonomy (NCBI): domain Eukaryota; kingdom Viridiplantae; phylum Streptophyta; class Magnoliopsida; order Zingiberales; family Zingiberaceae; genus Wurfbainia; species Wurfbainia villosa. Next base: position 31,452,495 of record CM045991.1, read on the forward strand.
GTTTAATTCGATGAGTTACGATTTTTCAAAAGTCTCCGTTGTCCCAGCGTGGTGATTGCGTGGTAATTAACGTACGACGGAGTTTACGAATAAGATAAGAATCGATTTTAAAAGAGATCTAAAGTTTTTTTCTGAATTCAGATGATTTCTACGTGTCTTGACCATCATATCAAGACTCATAGAGTTCTTCATGATTTATTTCTCTCACAATGATCGTGAAATAAATTGATGGGAGGCGTTAGATTAACAGATTTTAACTTTTTACGATGAAGTGTTTCAAAAACCATAAATCAATAGGTAAAATTCATGCATGGATAGTAACTTTATATTAGACAGGTATGTTATAATGATTTTATAAAATTTTCTTTCTAATAAAATAATAAATAAAAAAATTGAGATCAGATTAACAAATGTGAATACTTATTTATTTATTTTTTTACTTCGAATATAAGACAATTGCAGAGGGAGGGTTAATGTGACTATTTTTTTTTACATAAGTAAAAATTCTAGGTGTTCGTGTGCACAATGTACATATATCATTCGACAATTTACCAAACACAGCAGCCGAAGTTCGGATTTATCTAAATCGTGCATTATAGTTTCAGAATGACCAAATCGCGTGCGTAATTCCTAAAATACCCCTCCCGCCAAACAGCGTTTTTAATGCAAAGATCCCGCATGCATCCGATGCACATTTCCAAATCCCGAGCCATCGAAACGTCCCATCCAAACAAGTCACCATATTACCGTCTTCGTGTCTTCAGCTTCCGGGAAATCTTCGAGCGCACAAAAACTTGGAAAAGCTTAGACTCCATTTTTCCTCCTGCTTCATTACGTTAGTTTTCGAATTCTTGGAATTTCGTCGAGACGCTTCGAGGTAATATGGTGTCGTCCTCTCATTTAACTAGTGTTTTACCCATTTCTTACTCGGTTTTAGGGTTCCCGTTGAAAGGCGTACATCTCATTGGGTTTTTTTCTACCATTTCGTGTTGCAGAATGAGTCAAGCATCCGGTTCAACCTCTCCTTCACCGGCCAAGGTATGTGTCGCATTCCTTGCTTTAGTCCAATATGAAGTATGCCATATGTTTAAAATGATTTCTCCGTTATGGTTTTGGAATGATTTCAAACATTCAAATACAAATGGACGATCTCTTCAATCTGTATATGAATTAGATAAATAGAGCCGTAAATTCCCAGCACCGTAGTAATGGGATTAAAACTCCCAACACCAGAGAGATGAACTAGTCAAGAAAAATCGTGGTGCTGGGAATTTCTATCCCAGCACCACCGTGGTAATGAGATTAAAACTCCAGCAACACTATGGTGTTGGTACATTCCCAGCACCATGTACATATAAGTTGCCGGATTTGTTGGTGGTGCTGGGAATTAAAACCCCAGCAACACAGTGGTTCTGCGTTTAAAAATCTCAGCACCAGGGAGATGAACTAGTCAAGAAAAGGTGGTCTGGAATTTATATCCCAAAGACCAGTAGTAATGGGATTAAAACTCCCAAAGAACACCATGGTCTTTGAATGTAATTTCCAAAGACCATGTACATATAAGTCACGGATTTGTTGGTGGTGCTGAATTAAAACCCCAAAGAACACAAATGGTTCAAGGCTTAAAAATCCCAAGACTGTGAGATGAACCAGTCAAGATAAATGGTGGTGCTGGGAATTTATATCCCAGCACCACCGTGGTAATGGGATTAAAACTCTCAGCAACACCATGGTGCTGGGAATGTAATTTCCAGCACCATGTACATAAAAGCTACCGGAATTGTTGGTGGTGCTGGGAACTAAAACCCCAGTAACACAGTGGTTCTGCGTTTAAATATTCCAAAGACTGTGAGAGATGGAATCGTCGAGATAAAGGGTGGTGCTGGGAATTTATATCCCAGCGCCACCGTGGGCCTGGGATATAAATTTCCAGCACCATGGAGAGGGAACCTGGCCGAGAAAAAGAGTGGTGATGTCAAATTTTTTTTACAGGATTATTGCAAAGAATTGTCGAATCTCAAATTTGTTTTTTACAATTACAAAATGAAGGAATAAATTATGTATTTTGTAATTGTTAGGGAAATAATGAGTGTCTAAGAAAGCGAATGGACCGCGTTTTAGGCCACTTTATTGAATTTTTTGAGGTCCAAGTGCTAAAGGAAGCAACACCCGTCTTGTTTATTACATGAAAGGCAGAGAGATAATTAAACAAACCTCATTTGCTGTTTTTTTGAATATACAAGACATTCCACAAATTCGTGGAATATTGGTCAATATATTTCAAAGTTGGGATTCGACAAGTAAAAGCTTTAAGTTTTCAACTGTGCCAGTTGCTTTCACCAGAAGAGATGTGTCCTTTTTTGCTATTGCAGATAGAGGGGCTTATGTTCCTATGAATTCAACTAATGCATCAGGTGCTCTTTTCAATTCTCAATTCTCCAAAAAAGAACCAACTAGATCGAGGTTAGAGTTTTTGCTTAAAACCTTTGCTACTAGAGTAGAAGTAGATGAAGATGTTTTGGTATTTTGTAAGTTGTATGTATTGTATATATTTACTTGTGTGTTGTTTTGTACTACTACATATAAGGTCCCCATAGGTCTTGTAGATATTGTAGATGATTTTGACAACATAGGTAGTTTCAATCGGGTCGGGCCATCCATCAATTTATGGCTCCACAATTGCCTACTATTGAGATATATGTTCATCTAATAATACAAATTCTAGAAGAGCCGAATTCCTTATCTAAAGGGGCTCATTTACCTTTTTAGTTCTTTCTTACTAAATAATTTTTCTTTTATATTTACGTAAGTATGTAACACTTTCGATATGAGCGGGCTTGGTTTCGAACATGTCTCAATCCAGACCGCATAACAAGGCCCACGAATAAATAAGTGGAGGGCAACTCCTTCACATATTAGCAAGGTCAGAATTTATCGAGCAAGTCTCCCTAAACAGTAAATAGAAGACCACAACTTAGCGCTTTTCATTTTCGTTATCTAAATAATTGTTGATTTTTTGATAGGTCATTGTTGATCTAGTATGTAGTAGTGAAAATATATTGCTTGATAAGGTTGACTATTATATCAAAATACTCCTCATCCAATAGAGACATCATCATCACAAACTATACAAGAAAAATACCCTACTAGTGAATGCCATGAGTGTTTAGTTTATCGAGACAACTCAAAGAGTTAAGAATGGAAAACATGACACTAACGAAAGGGTAAAAGAACTAATGGAAATTATAGGAAGAGAAGGTAATGGAGCCCGAACTAAATAAGCCCAAGTTGACCCTCAACTCAACCAGAACCAATTGCCGCTAGAACAAGACTGGCGAGATAGAACTCGCATGATTACATGTGGATACTCCCTGATAGTCCATCGTGGGCAAAATTGGTACCTCAAAGCAAAAGAAAAAAAGTAAATTTCGATGTTGAGTTATTGTAAGGGCAACCTGAAAGTAAAAGAAGTAGAAGTGTTCACAAGAAAGGCAAACAAAAATTGGTATGGATGAATTATGCGAGGATACTATCGTATTTTGGAAGAAGATGAAAAGATCTTGATGAGGATGAAGCAATAATTGATAAACTCAACCAAATGAGAATGGAAGTCATCATGCGGTTAGTCAGAATACTTCCCAAAATTAGTTTGTGTTATTTTATTTAAATAACTAATATTATTTTGTATTATAGTATGTCAAGAAAAAGTGTAAGACAGCAAAGAACCAGAAACAAGATGCTGATGTGACCTACTTGCTAAAAAGTTTAGAAAAAATAAAGTATGGTAGTTACATCCACCATTACATTCAAAAATTTTATTACAATATTATAAAGTGCAAATATTTATTTACGATTAAAATTTTTTGTAGGCCGATATAAGAGTTATGTTTGGGAGGAAGATCCTTTTCATTAACTCTCAATTCTTTATACTGAGTTAATGGATCTGCTTTCGCTGTACGGGAGGTTATCGATACATTTTGCTCAATTCTTTTTAGGGGGGCCTCCTCTTCATGTAGGTCATATAACAAGTCTGCGTATTGCTCATCCCTGTTCATTGTAAGGGAGTTAAATTATCTTGTATTTTCACGACATTTGATGTTATACTAACTGTTTAAATATTTTTTCCTCTACACAATTTCAACAATTAAGATTATCGTGGAAGACCGCCACAAGACAAATCATAAACACAGACATACGAATGATGGAGAGGTTAGATATATTTTTATACCTCTAAATCGACCAAACTCACTTTCACCTGTGTATCGACACAAAAGCAATGAGTTTCAATCATTACAACTCCATTTCATATGGTGGAAGATCAAAAGTCGATTTTAAGCAAGGTGAGTAGTTAAATATTTTAAATATAGATATTCCATCAATTTAACTTTGTTATCTGTTAATGAATAGTTATGTTAACTTAGTCATCGCTTAATTATAGGTATCCCAATTTAAAGGATATTCACCTAAGGAGCTTGCGTGATTCATCCATGTTTACAAGGCTATTACCCCATCGACAAATTTGGGTTTTATTCGATTGGCCCCAACCAGTGGCAAGGTACTAAAAGAAAAATACTGAATGTGAAAATTATACTTTTGAATTGACATATAAAATTTTTCTTTGCATGTTTACAGCAATGATTGTGCCTTCTTGTGATGCATACATGAGATGTCCGCTTTATGGTGAGAAGATTCGACTTCAAACAAGGTATACGACCAAATTCAGAATAGATGTCTCTGTCTCAATTTTAAGGGATGAGTTCTTCCTGATGTAATTTTAGAAGTGTTCAGGTGGGAGTATGACAATGCATTGTTGTAATTAATGAAATTTGCTAATTTGTAAATGGTACTGCTTCCCATAGATCAACAGTGACTGTAAATATGTTTATTGTTTGTGTTTGAGCTTTAATAAATGTTATATAATATATTGTTCAATACTTTGCTGGTGCTGACAATGAAATCCCAGGAACACAATGGCCCTGGGATTAAATTTTGCATTACACAGTGGTTCTGGGATTTTAATTCACAGCACCACGTACAATTTCGAACTCACCGAGAAATACGGTGGTGCTGGGAATTTAACTCCCAGGAACACAGTGGTGGTGGGAATTAAAGTCCCAAAGACTACGCATAATTCAATCGGTCGAGAAATAAGGTGGTGCTGGGAATTAAAATCCCAGGAACTCAATGATCCTGGGATTTTAATTCCAGGACCACGTACAATTTCGAACTGGTCCAGGAATACGGTGGTGCTGGGAATTTAACTCCCAGGAACACAAGGGTGCTGGGAAAAAAAGTCCCACCACCACGCATGCTGAATCGCCAAGAAATAAGGTGGTCTTTGGGAATTAAATTCTCAGAACACAATGGTCTGGATTCTAATTCCCGGTGACCACGAACAATTTCGAATCGACCAAGAAATACGGTGGTCTGTGTAATTATAATCCTAGAACTCGTGGTCCCGGGAATTTATTTCCCGGACCACGCATAATTTCGAAATGGTGAGGAATAAGGTGGTCCTGATTTCACCCTCAGACCACGCATAATTTAGAATCGCCGACACACGTCTCGATTTCAATTCGTGACCACGCATAATTTAGAATCTGGCCGGAACACATATAGTGGTCATGGATTTCACCCCAGATTCACGTACACTTTCAAACAGCCGGAAATAAGGTGGTGCTGACAATTTAAATTCCAGGAACACAGTGGTCCTGTGAAGTGACATCAATGGATTTTGGACAAAACACAATGATGGACATACATGAGTCCAAATTCTAAAATCTTTACATCGACCAAAGACCTAACTGCTTCACATGGTGTCGCGTCGAGGAAACTTCCTTCCGATCCTCCTACCTCCTCGATTTTAGGCCAAGGCGTTAAAACCTAATCCGCCTTGAAAATAAATTTTGGACACGATACACGGAGGGGCAAGTCCCAAAGCCACTAGAGTTGGTTTGATCAAGTTGAGGTGATTAGGGCCATCAACGGTTTGACCAAACCCATTGATGGACCTACAGGAGTCCAAATTCCGAATTCTTTACATCGACTGAAAGACCTAACGGCTTCACATGTTGTTGCGTCGAGCAAACTTCGTTGTGATCCTCCTGCCTCCAGTTTTCTGCGCCACTCGCACGAGGCCCCGATTCGAAAATACGGTGCGAATTAAATCCAGAACACAGTGGTCCCGAATTTTAATTCCCAGGACCACGTCCGTTTGCGACCTGGCCGAGAAATAAGGTGGTGCTGGGCATCTAAACCCCAGGAACACCGTGGTGCTGGTAAGTGAATTCCCAGCACCACGTACAGTATCGAACTGGACGAGATAAAATGTGGTGCTGGGAATTAAATCCCAGGAACACAGTGGTCCTGGAAATTTAATTCCCAGCACCACGTCCATTCGCGAACTGGCCGAGAAAAAAGGTGGTGCTGGGAATCTTAATCCCAGGAACACGTTGGTGCTGGAAAGTGAATTCAAAGACCTGCGTACGATTGAATTGGCCGAGGAATACGGTGGTGCTGGGAATGTAACTCCCAGGAACACAGTGGTCCTGGAAATATAATTCTCAGGACCACGTCCATTTGCGAACTGGCCGAGAAATAAGGTGGTGCTGGGAATCTTAATCCCAGGAACACGGTGGTCCTGGAAATTTAATTCCCAGCACCACGTAGAAATCACATCACAAAATCATAAAGTCGAAGTGGTTGAAATATTTAACAAAGTATATATATTCCATAATTGTACAGATACTACACAGATTGCAAACACCTTTGCAGCTGACTAATGACTTTTACAGGCAGACACCTTGGTGTAGTTACATATCTAAAACTCTGTATAGTCTTACAACATATCCCACTATACAACACAGTCATAATTGCAAACAAAATTGTGAGCTGCGCATTATTCTATTCCCCACCACGAATCTGAAGCTCCTCATATCCTGCTGTCTGAATCTTTTAGGGTACCCAAATAGTAGGCTCTCAATGTATCGTATTATAAAAAATGCGCAATCATAGCTGTAAAAAATTAAAAATTATTAGTCCAATGCTAGCTTATAAAATATGGTATTTACAAAGATTATTAGATGTCTTAAGAAGAGCTTTGTCTGGGACCCTAGACTCGACGCACGGAAAAGTTTGCATTACAAATTTTTTCAGCCAGGCCAGGATGCCAGTTATCATAATACGAAGAGTGCATCTTTTTAAAGAATTCAACCCGGGACCGAAATAAATGCTATGAATCCTCCATACACAAACGGTTTATTTAGTCAAATCTAATCTAATGCTTATCGCTTCTTCAAATCGAGTAGTGTAAGCCTTCCCGACGGACAAGGAGTCAGAGTGGATGAACTCTCGAATTTCCAAGTCGGCCACTAGTAGGTGGCGTGATCGCACAGATTATTGGACAAAATATGTATCCGATTCGATTGCTCGGGTTTTAAAAGTTTCGTTTCGAATGCTTGGGCGCATATAATATTAAACATATCCCGTATAAAAATCACAAAACATCGGCCGTAAAGTTTACAATTCCTTCGCAAAGGGCCAAAACTTACCGAATCCAAATTTCACGTAAAATCGAGTTATACTACGGCTTATCACCACCTTGCAACCGCCGCCTAAGATCAAAATACGCGCTATGCAATCCCATGTGTCAAAACATTCCAATCAAATATTGTAAGGAAAGAGTCCATGATAAGTTAATAGCATCGTTTCTTCCACACCGTCCTCGACATCACACACTACACAAGGAAAGGGTTATTAGCAACTCCCAAAACATAAGATGAAAGGTATATACAAAGAATATAAGATTGTCTTACTCTATTTTTTTAGTTTCAATAAAGACTCACGCTTGGATCCATCTTACCGAATTCTTTATAAGCTTTGTATACAAAATAAAACTGTTGAGTTTGTAAATATTTTGTCTCAAAAATAGATCGACAGATAACTTATGCTCACCTCCAAAATCCTCTGCTTGGCGTCGCCGAGTGTTGGTTGTTTTTCTCAGGAGACTTGTGTGCGTGTCGATATTTCGTGTTCACCTCCTGCAATTGATTTCCTTTTTATCTCGGCCTCGACTCGCCAATGTTTGGCTCTGCGAGAGAGATATTAGGGTCTACCGAGGGATACTCAATAGCCTTGGTGGGACAATTAGAGTTTCAACTCTCCTTCTTTTAGGGATGTTTGAAAACCATGAAGGAGGGAGGCTTAAGGCTAGGGGGTGATAGGATCGTCAAGAGCCTTCTTCCTCACACAAACCTTCCGCCTAGTGTATGCGTAAGAAGGTCATTGGGTTTGCACTTGTATAGGTCGTGATTGTAACCCTCTACATCCCGGGATTGTAAATCGAGTTAAAGCTCCAGATTAAATTGTCTTTTCAGCGATTAATGCTTCTTTTCAAAGAATTATATCATTCCTTTCACTTATCTCGTTGTCCTTCCTCTTCCCGACCTCCTCTAACTCTTGAAGAAGCTCTGTATTGTCTTTTCTTATTGTTCGATGGTCGCCTCTTAAGTAGGAGGTGCTTTCAAAATCACACCTTGCTTCAACTAGCTTGGTGCTTAGAGTAGATACAATTTCGCATTCTCCTGCATACCGATGTGTCATTACTCTTGCGTCGACCGAGTTTGGGTTGAGAGTTAATGAAAATCTAGGTGGGAAGCGGTATGTACGGATGCATGATCGTCGGAATTAGATCGACAATTATTTTGTCGTGCACGAGACCATCTACCATCTTCTTAACGACCACATTTGTGGAACTCCACCTCCATCTCAAAGATTCTTGGCAAAGCATGAGGGACGCGTGTGGAGGTAGGATACACAAATGCACATCCATACCGAATGACAAGATTAGTTGTTAATAGACGATTTATCTATACTATTTGCGAAAGACATAAAATATATTCACTCACACCAATAAGTGTCGAAACCCTTAAGCATCGGGTCCGTGGATCCACCTACGACGTCGCTGGTCATGTGACTCATACCAATTGACTCCATTTGAGGAGCCATGTACGATAAAGTGCTTCGCACCAATTGTACCGCCTAAGTTATCAAAATCCTCTACACAATCTATAAGTGATCGCGATAGCTATTCTAGGCAAAACACACAAGAGAAAAAATATAAAATAAACAATCGACAATAAAGTTTTGCGGATCCTAAATTATCCGAGATCCGAAGTCTTCAATAAATCCTCTATATGCTTGTTAGAGCAATCGCCTTCCACGAAATATTGAATATATAGTGTCGGATGGAGCTTCATTATTCATAGGAACTTCGAGTCCATCATCCGTAGACCAAGGACGAGGAGACATCCGCCTTTGTGAAATGCAATTTCTTGTCTTGGAATATAAAACATTTCTCCGCTCCCAATTATCAAACATATTATCAACGAGGGGTCCGCATGGGTAATATCCGAATGTCCAAAACCCACGCAAAGGGGAGCTCAATAAGCGCTTCTTCTTCCACACTCGGCACACTTGCAATAAATTTTTAAACTGGGAAACGTTGCTTTTCCACATTCTCTCGTTCTTCCTCGCATCAACGCACGGGTTCTTGGTAAGTATCGCTGATGATTCACTAGTCAAGCGTTCGTTAATCAAAAAATTTCCCTAGGTTAACAACCAAATGCATCAGAATACGATTTTAAAGTGATAGATGAAATGGATCAACATGTGTGATGATACAAACAAACGTTACCTCGCTTAAATGGTAAAGCCTAAAACCCTAAACCCTATCAGCCCGAGTTTAAACGAAATCGTGAACAAAAAGGCAAAACCCTAGATAGATTGGAAGAAACGATAGCATACGTAATTTAAGAAATCTACAAAACTTACTTAGGTCGAAAATCGCTGAGATGGTGTTGAGCTGGTGTTGAGATGTTTTAACTCGCACCGGGAAGGTTTAACTGACACGGGGTTTTGACCGCACCGGGAGTTCAACCGAATCAAGAGTTTGAACTACCACGGAACTAAGCGGAATTCCACAGAGACAGAACGCAAGGAGCGATAGAAATGAAATGTGGTGTTGAGATGTTTGAACTTCCACCTGGGAGTTTTATATTAACGGGTCGAAAGTGCGGTTGACGGATTTAGAATACTTTCGTGTCGTAATTATAATCCTGAACAAAGTGGTCCTGAATTTATTTCAAAGACTACGCATAATTTCAAATAGCTAAGGAATAAGGTGGTGCGATTTCATTTCCAAAGACCACGTATAATTTAGAAGTGGTCGGGGAACACACTGTGGTCCTGGGATTTCAATTCCCAGGACCGCGTACAATTTAGAACTGGCCGGGGAACACACGGTGGTCCTGGGATTTCAATTCCCAGTACCACATACACTTTCAAACAGGCCAGAAATAAGGTGGTGCTGGGATTTCAATTCCTGTGACTAATGCATAATTTAGAAGTGGTCGGGAACACACAAAGGGTCCCGAGATTTCACCCCTGTGGATCACGCATAATTTAGAATCGCCGAACACGTGGTCCCTGGGATTTCAATTCCCAGTACCACGTACACTTTCAAACAGGCCGGAAATAAGGTGGTGCTGGGATTTCAATTCCCAGGACCACGTACAATTTAGAACTGGCCGGGGAACACACAGTGGTCCTGGGATTTCAATTCCCAGGACCACGTACAATTTAGAATCGCCGGAACACACAAATGTCCCGGATTTCAATTCTCGCACTACGTACACTTTCAAACAGAAATAAGGTGGTGGCAATTTAAATTCCAGAACACGGTCTCATAGGGCCATCAATGGATTTTGGCCAAAACCTATCGATGGACCTCAGAGTCCAAATTCAAATCTTGCATCGATTGAAAGACCTAACGACTTCACATGTCGCATCGAGGAAACTTCCTTCCGATCCTCCTACCTCCATAAGCTTACTACAAGGCCACTCGCACGGGCCCCGATTAAAATCGTCAGGTAAACCTAATCTTGCCTTGAATATCGGAAATTTTGGACACGATACACAGAGATATTGAGATTACAATTTTGCAAACTAACGTAACAAAATTTTCCATTACAATTCTGCAAAATAGCTTAACATTAACATTAGCATTGACATTGACATTGACATTAACATTGTTTCCTTTAAAAATATTTACACAACCACAATAAACATACTTAGGAATTAGTAGCCGGTGGCATTCTACAAGACCTCCTATTATGCCCAAGTCAGATCTCACGATTTATTTTTCACCCTCCCAGTATGTTTGGACTCTATGCGTGCCTTTTTTCTTCGCCCGAGCTGCACAAGGCTACGAGGAGGTAGAACTCCGAAAATTTTGTCACCATTAGGCCAAAATTTCTTACTTCGACATGGGTAAATACGATCCATGTAAGTGGCCTCCCAGGTTTCCCTTAGAAAATAATGCTCGCAGTAACGGTATGGATCCATGTTCCGATATATGATGATTGCAATAGCATACGAACAAGGAATTCCTGAAATTTGAAACTCACCGCAGATGCAACTTCGCCTATCCAAATCAACAATATACGAAGATGCTATTGTCTGTACTTCCATTTCCGTTTGTAAATATGGGAATACCGAATATAATCGAGTTATTTCTCTCCTTTCATCAATCTCTTTAATGGCATAAGGTGTTAGAAAACTTGACCTTTTGAAGATTCTTCCCTACGGTTATAGAACCATTGAGCAAGCTTTCTTCTAGTGTTGTCAATTAAACTGGTGATGGGGAGTTCACGTGCTTCCTTGAATAATGCATTTAAACTCTCGGAACAATTAGTGGTTAACATTGTGTACCTCCTGCCAGGAAAGTGTGCATTGGCCCATCTTTTTGGATCGATCTTTTGTAGCCACGCATATGCTTCCTTGTGTTTGTCATGCATGTTCTGCATTAATCGATCAAAGTCAACTCTTGTATTTGCTCTTGCTGCTGCCCAAAATAAACCCAATGAGGATCTATCCCGGGTATCTGTCACCATGTTACAAGACAAGTGATAGCAACAAAAATCATGATGGGCAGATGGATACACTTTGTTAACTGCTGATATAATCCCCCGATGTCTATCTGAGACAATGCTCAATGACTCTGGCAGGACATCAAGGAATGTCTTTACATGATCCAAAAACCACTCCCAAGCAGATCCACATTCAACTTCGACAATTCCAAATGCAACTGGCATAATTTTTGCATTACCGTCAACTGCAGTAGCCATTAGCAAAACACCAGGATACTTGTCAGTCATATGTGTAGCATCAATTCCAATTAGTTTTCGCAAATACAACCTGAATACTCTTCGACAAGCACCAAATGCCCAAAAACATGGAATTGATTTTCACCATTTCTTAGTACTGCAACATATGTATCAGGATCTCTAACTCTTAACTCACGCAAGTACATTGGAAGATCAATATAGGTCTGATCAAAATCACCTACCACTCTTTTTAATGCTTTCTGTCTGGCTGTGTATGCTTTCTTGTATGAAATGTGAACACCAAACCTAGCTTGCATTTCTCTTCGAATTGAACTTGGTTTGTAATCATCAGAGGTAGCTAACCGTCCTACAATCTGGTTTGCTACAAATGTGGATGTGCAAGCATGGTGATCTGTTTCTAACACATCACACATCTTTGCTTTACATATTTTGACGATGAACTCCACGTATCCACTTGCAACTAGACTCCATGAACAAGGTGACTAAAGCAAATAACTTTAATTCTATTGAGTCCGTGTCAAGCTTGTATCTCAAGTTTTTAGCATCGCATGCCTTACTAGTGCATCTTTAAACTCTTGTCGAGAGGAAAAACCTCGATGAAAAATCATTTGGATCGATGAGCACATCTGCCAATAGTCTTATTTGTGGATTTAAAACATAGGGATCATCAGCAATTGGGAACACTTCCTCTAAGTCACTGTACTGATCTGGATTTAACTCACCTTCTTCATGTTGGATATCATCAGCGAAGAATTCTTCCGAAGAATTTGTATATTCTAACTCTTCTATCCCATGTATATCACTTACCTCCTCTTCACTCCAAGTTTGTTCAAAATATTCATGATCTACTGTGGTAGCAGTGACAAACTCTTCTTCGAGTATGGAAGAAGCGTCTCTATTTATATCAAGGTGTTGATCACTGGTAATTCTATTGCCCACACAGTAAACTGAGACGAAGATGGAATATTACTTGGGCACAGATTTATGGAATCTTGATCATCTAACTCTCTATCCTTCAAATTTGATTCAATGGTTTCCAAAAATGTTAACACTTCATCGTGAAGGGGTCATCCTCGCAAATGTTTTTAAAATCAACACCGTTATATGTAAGTGTGCTATGAAAGTAGGTCAATTTTTAACTAGGCTTTAGAAGTCTGAAGACAAGTGGAGGATGAGAGTTTATGGTTAGGTTTCCCAATTATGTACTTAACTAATTATAACATTTGATGTTGATAGATAGGGCCATTAATGGGTTTTTAACGAAACCCATTGATGGACCTTTCAATGTTGAAATTATGAACGGTTTATATGGAATGGAAGAGGAAGACATTTACCGGGTTTATGCAGAGGGATACTTAGTTCCACACTCCTACGTGTAGTTATGGGTGCGTGCTACCGCACGCAGATGCCAATCGCACACTCGTCAATGTTGGCACAGAGCATTAATTTTCATAACTCAAGCATAAGGAAAGGTGGAGAATGATAGTATAGGTCACGCTTGGACTCGACCGCTTAGGCGACTTTATTTATCTCCAATATAAATTCGACAAAGACCACTCTTTTTCTCACCGGGTTCCTCTCCATGGTGTGAAATTTATATCCTGTGCCCACGGTGGTCTTTGGGATATAAATTTCAAAGACCACCATTTATCTCGACTCAGTTCCATCTCCCAGTGAGATTTTTAAACGCAGAACCACCGTGTTCTTTGGGGTTTTAGTTCCCAGATCACCAACAATTCCGTAATTTTATGTACATGGTGTCGAAATTTCATTCCAAAGACCATGGTGTTGCTGGTGGTTTTAATCTCATTACCATGGTGGTGCTGGGATATAAACTCCCAGCACCACCATTTATCTGGACTGGTTCCATCTCCCTGGTGCTGGGATATTTAAACGCAGAACCACTGTGTTGCTGGGGTTTTAGTTCCCAGCACCGCCAACAATTCCGGCAATTTTTATGTACATGGTGCTGGAAATTTCATTCCCAGCACCATGGTGTTGTTGGTGGTTTTAATCTCATTACCACGGTGGTGCTGGGATATAAACTCCCAACACCACCATTTATCTGGACTGGTTCCATCTCCCTGGTGCTGGGATATTTAAACGCAGAACCACTGTGTTGCTGGGGTTTTAGTTCCCAGCACCACCAACATTTCCGCCAACTTATATGTACATGGTGCTGGAAATTACATTCCTAGCACCATGGTGTTGCTGGGGGTTTTAATCCCATTACCATAGTGGTGCTGGGATATAAATTCCCAGCACCACCATTTATCTCGACCAGTCCAATGCCAATGGTGCTGGGAGTCTTATTCGAGGACCGTAGTGTTCTTTGAGGTTTCTAATCCCAAAGACCACCCTTAATGTCGACCACTTATATCTCCTTGATCTAGTGAATTAGATTCCCAAAGACCAAGGTGTTCTGAAGTTTGAATCTCATTACCATCGTGGTGCTGGAATATAAATTACCAGCACCACAATTTATCTCGACAAGTTCATTCCCCATGGTGCTGGGAGTATTAAACTCAGCACCACGGTGGTGATGAGATTTAAATTTCCAGCACCATATTTTATCCCAAATTTGTTGAACCTTAATGATGCTGAGAATTTGCGGCCACGATACGATATTCTTGGGATTTAAATTCTAGATCACTTTTTATCCGGATCCCGGTGGGAATTTCATCACAAGAGACCACCTACTCTCCCATGGTCGATTTTAAATTTTAGGGATACGGTGGTCGGGAATTTCATTGCCAAGACACCACCTACTTCTCGCAGATTGAATCTCCTAGTGCCTAAATATCAATCGAGAACTTGATGTCGTGAGATTTAATTGGAAGCATCACCTTTTAAGTTAGGTGGCATTTGTTCAGGTGAGGACAAAACTCGGTTATGAATCTCCTGCATCGCAATTATGGGTGCATTGGTCTACTTTGGTATGATATGCCTACATCGTATTTATGGGTGTGTGGCAAACTTGGTTATACAACCACCTACAATGCATTTATTAACCTCATAGCAGTCTCAAGAATAAAAATACATACATACATGATAATACTATGTGAAGCGGCTGGTGAGTGAGCTGCGCCAACTTCTGGATTAACTGCTGATAAATTCGTGGGAGTAGTGATGTCGTTGATAACTACTAGGGTTTCATCAAAAATGGTGTTGCTCAGTTGGTTTGCGGAGGAAAGCTGCGTGTGGTGCTCATCAACAGCATGGGGCTGGCGCTCCCATGTGGCTGGAAGAGACGTTTGGATGGCTCGGGATTTCCATATGTGTCTCGGATGGATGCAAACCTCTCTCTGCATTAAATTCCAAAGCTGTTTGGCGGGAGGGGTATTTTGGGAATTACGCGCGCGATTTGGTCATTATGAAACTATAATGCGCGTTTTAGGCAAATCCGAACTTCGGCTACTGTGTTTGGTAAATTGCCATATATCATTTGCTCGTGAATACGCTCGACTTTGAAATTGTTCACTTTCGTCGGGGTTCTAGAGGTAATGAATATGGATTATGGAGTTGAGATCGCTTTATTGAAAGCATTATTGAATAATTTTTTAAAAAAAAAATCAATTAATTAGATTTAAAATTAAAATAAAATAAAATAAAATCAATCGACCTAGCTATAGTATTAATGGACTAATACTATAATAATAATTGACTAATATACGAAATTATAATTTTATAAACTAATATTACAGTACAGCCAATTGATACTATAATATCCATCGATCGATAATTTCTAATTTGATTTCATAAAAAAATAATAATAATTTTAAAAATAAAAATCAAATTTTCCAATAATCTATTTAATCACAATTTTGTACAACCTCTGAATCTCTCTCAGAATAGCAGCATCGATACATAGATGAACACAGCACTGTGACTGCAGTTTCACAGTGTTTGGCAGGCAGAGTAGCATCTTAATGAAACTCCTTTAGTTTAGTTCATGTTTGAAACTGAAGGCTTCTTTGGCTACCAATTGGCGACGCCAATACTAATTAAAGGGAAGATGAAGAAGAAACAAATGTATATATATTTAACGTTTTTTTCTTCAATATTTCTCTGATTTCAATCGTGCATTGCATAATATCCTTCTGGTTACTTTTATATGAAATACAGCGGTAAGAGCAATGCTTCATCAGAACATCAAGGCATACAGTTTACAATGCGTATCAATTGTAAATCACAGTATTAAATAACATGGTAATCTAGTATGAGTCATCTCGCTGGCATTATTAGAAATTTGGACTTCTTTATTCGTTGCAAAATACACTATTAAAAACCACACTCCCTGGCAAAGAATGCTTTCATCTGTATTGAACCTTTTGGAGCTGATGATTAATAACAAATGGGTGCAGACCACTGTGTATTTTCGATGTCGTTGAATCCCCTAAAATTTTTGGGTATGTATAAAGACAAAAATATCGACAAAGTGTGAGTGTATCATCGTCCCACAAGAAGACTGTATATGTCTATAGGCTACAGAGGGATCGAAATTTCACCATCTGTTGCATCGAGACTTCTGGGCAAATTGATCTTTTGTAATACACCATGCCTCGCTGAAGGTACTCACCTACAACCAAACAATTCCAGCATAGTCGATAGCTTCTCATATCCAAAAAAGAAAAAAGAAAAAGGAAGATACAGCTAGCAACAAAAAGGCACATATTTCACTCAAAGTTGTTGAAACAGCCAGAATTAAATAAAGTCTGCAAGTGCATCGTGAAAATAATAAAGTAATTTCACTAAACTTCAGTTAGTTGAATAGCTATGCTTACCCTTTAACTTGACTAATCTTACACACTTGCATTGGTTTTCATTAGTTGCAGACGTTTACTGAACATAGTTGTGAATGCACAATAAAGTGAACTTAATTGAAATCTAATGCTCAGTTGGCTTGGTTTTGGTGAACTCTATCAGTTAAAATTGGGCTGAGAGTGCCAATAGGACTAACGTGGCACATTTTGTAGCTCCAAGCGGCAAGCATCCAAAGAGGGGTAGCGAATTTAGATGTGATTCAGTTTTGGGTCTGATATGAGCTCAATCAATTCCAGGGGCATTCCTTAGTCTGATCAGTTCTTTGGCAGGTAGATTACATAAAAGGGAATCCTTCAATGAAACAAATTAATTAGCATCAGTTGCTGTCGCAGATAACTAGCAATGGAGGATTTTGAAGTGTCTTCGCATTTTAAAATCATTGGGTTCTTTTCATCCATCTAAACTGGCACCTACTAATTATTTCCAAGTATACTGTAAAAATAACCGAAAGCAAATCAACCATGCAATGGAGATGTTAGTATCAGATCATAGTAAATTGCGGTTAGAAAGAGTGACAGTTTAAAACATTAGATTGGCTTACATTGCTGAGGATCTTTGCTCCAAACCAAGCAGAATCAGTGCCATATGGAGACGGTATGACTTTTATTCCTTTAGAGACTAGTGGAGGAAGGAGTTTACGGAGTTCTTTGTCCAACCTCTCTGAGATTCACCACACCAAATAGAAAAATTAATAAAAGATGCTGTTTGTATTCACGTGAAATAGGAAAAAAAAAAGTTCCAAGGAAAATAGTTTACAGAAAACTAGTTTACTGCCGAGGGTTCATTTGTGCATAATTGAAAGCTATTGTCATTTGTTTGTTTAATAATACAAAAAAGAGCAACCCCAATGACTCATCCTATTGTAATGACAATGACTCCTCTTTGAATGAAATCATTTTTGTCAACCATAACTTTTGTACTTGCAAAATAGTTTTCTGAGAAGCAAACGGAGTCTTAATATAGTTTTAATTAAATAAAATTATTGTTAGAAAATTCGTTAAGAAGGCTGAAGATGAAACAAAACAAAGTATAAACCCTGCAAAAACTCAAATATCAAATTAGCTTACCAGGTAGTCCCGGTAAACATGATGTTCCACCAGCCAAAACCACAGTTTTATACCATCCATCATCATTTGTAACTTCTGAAGAGAAGCAATGATCTATGCACTGAGCCACAGCTTCATGCAAACCCCTAGAATTCCTGTAAACAACAAAGACCAAAAGAATATATCAATCGCACAATCATATTGCTATTTATCCTTTTTACCATTTCCTGTAAGTGAATCATCTTCACAGATAAGATTTGAATTACACTAATTACTCGAACATCAGGTTTTTACGCATAAGTGCTCCAGTTTACAAGAGTCCAAATCAAATAGATTCAGGGGTTAGTCAGTGGAGATTCTAAGACACCACTCGACCAAAATTATGTAAGATAGGAGGGAATAGTGCAGAAAATAATTTTTCTGGCACATGCATTATCACTGTTGGTCAGTAGAAGCAAGTGTATATAAACCAACCAATGGACAGCACTACAATACAGGAAAACTGCCCAAACTATAAACATGCATGAATGAAGAGTAATACATATCCAGATGAATTAAATTGACAAAACTCACACTCTCGCAATATGTGGCTGGAAAAGAATCTCTCCAGTTTGGAAACGCTCCTTTGCTAGAGTGAACAAACCCTCGGATGCAACCTCACATGATCCTTTGGTGTCTTTAAGTAGCTCTGCATTATAATCAGTGGCCACGTAGCAGAGTTTCTGGCATGAAAGGGTCTCTGGTTACTACAAGGGGTATATACATATATATATATATATATATATATATATATATATATTTACAAATGTATGCATTAACTTAGGTGCTTGAAGATAAACGAGTTCAATTTGATGAAAGTTTATTTGTCTTAAACTTCACATAGAGCAACACAAGAAACTAAAGCATGATTTCCATTCTTGGGGCAAACTGGAAGAAATAATTTAATAAAAAGGTGGAATCTTTAGCTGCAACTGAACAAGTTAGCTTCAAAATTTGAAGAAGCGAATGATTCAGTTGGCTTCAGTTATAAGCACATTTTAGACCAAATCAAAGATTTCAATTATTGTTAATCAAACTGAATATCTGAATCTATCAAGAATTCATACAAAAATGAATATTATGGATTGCAATATAGATTAACAAAACCATTCACGATAAATAAGATCAATTTGCATGTCTTCGCAAAATTCTTTTAACTCATTTTTCACCTTTGTGTAACAAGTTGCGCATCACAGATATATATTCTTTGAATTCAGGGAGAGTGAGTATCCTGGTTTGTTTAGCATTGAGTTTATGTACTCTAGTTTTTCACTTTTCCTCTTCCACAATAAGAATCAGATATTTTAGCAAATTAAGTTGGAATTATCCCAATAAAATATAGTTTGCAGACATATTTACAGAAACTTTGTTGGCATGTCCAATTAAGTATGGTCCTAATTATCAATCAGAGATAGGGCAGATAGTTCGAATTTCCTTGATAGGTTGTCCAAAGAAAATAATTTATACAGGTTTACAGTCTGTCCATTAGAAAACTCAATTCGCATAGAGCCACATACCTCTTTGATAGTTCGAACAGTATATAGAGATTGGAAGCTTATATTTCTCTGTTGCATGAGTTCCTTGAGAAATGCAGTGATTTTTGAAGCACCGAATCCCAATACTTCAACGCCCAATTCATATATCACTTCCCCTCTAAAAACTGTAACAATTAATATGTATTATACTTTGAGCTTGGGGGAATATATATAATCCAAAAAGTCATTTTTTTTTTTAAAAGAGTAGAATCACTAGTTTCTGATGCAAGGAATATTTCAAATGTTTGAGATAACTCTTCATTCACTAATTTTCAATATGGTAGTAAATGCCTCAAATGAATTACATTATTCAAACATCTTAAATTTTCAAGCATTGTAAGGTCAGTGGAACAAAAAGCCTTAATCTATAAACCAAGGCATCTGTTGAATAGGTCAATTTCCTTGAAAAAACCTTCCCAGATTAACTAACAACTATATGCTGAAAAGTCCCAATACAAGCTACTTTTCCAGATTTTGTAGCAGCGAGGAAGAAGCAAACATGAGAATTCAAGATTCAGCGCGGCACTGCTCAATCAAGTAACACAGAAGATCACCATACTCACATTATAATCTGCCCAATCTAACTTATTTGCTAGTCCCAACTCCAAATAAATAAGGCCATAAATTTTTTGAAGGCATGCCTTTGCATGCAGCTAGTATGAAAAAACTATGAATAGTACAGATGACACAAGTTGGACAACAATCTCAACTGTTATGTATGCTCACAACCACCCTTGCTCTTGTTTAGTAAATTAACAGTCTCAATAATAGAAAATAGCTATCCACATAAATAGTAAGAAATGTTAACTCTCTTTGTGACAGTGCATAAAGAAGTCTCATTCCTTGGAAAATGCATGCTTAAACAAATGCACCAATCATGTGCTGATCCACAAGCTCAACACTTGCATAGTGTCTACTTAGAGGAAGGGTAGCTTAAATGGAGGGGGAGAAAGAGGGAAATGACGAGGAGCAACTGTGTACTCAGATAGAGAGCTATGAAGAGAAAGGAACTGAGGGATCAGTTGACCTCACTTTTCCTCTAAAATCAATGAGCTTAAATATGAAGTATCGACAAATTGGAAGAAGAGGGAAATGAAATTATCAAAGACCAATATATCATTTTTTCCACCACTAAGCACTGATCCCCACTGAATGTTGAATCAATGCACGGGCTTCATTGGCCACCATCAATTGTGGATGAACCATGGGTGAGATCCAACCACCAAACTGTAGACCTTTAGATCTCACCATGGGAGCATTGCAAATCGTAGTCAAACATGGTCGAATCCTGATGGTGACTGGACCCCTGCTAGTCATGGGCAAAACACCATCAAATGGATGGAACACAATGGTGGCCCACCAAGCCATCGCTGGACTATGTCTAAATAAACCTTGACCACTTTCATTACCTTCCCAAATTTAGTGACCAAGTCTAGTGAAGAAGTGGTTGGAGAAGATGGGTAGAGATTGAATTTTTCATTTTCTTTCCTTCCCTCCCCTTTTCCAGCAGATGGACAACTCCTCTCTATTCCCCTCCTCTCCACCCTTCTCTCTCTCTCATCTCTCCTTTTCACTAAAACCTACCTCACTCCAAGTAGACATAGTCTTAATTCAGAATATGATACAACATATTAAAAACAATATTGTGACGTACAACTTGCCTTATGAATAAGATGAATCACATCAGGCCATAGGATAAGCTATTAAGATAAACTTGAAGAAATTTTCTTGGATATAACTGAAATTTGCTAGAAGTGACTCATAAACATCAGAAATACCATAATCAACTTGTTCAAAAATTCAGCAAATTAAAGTTATTAGTGACAATTGAAATAACTTCACTATACTCTATAACCTACTATGAATTAATAGAAAACAAGACTTGAGAACTTAAAAACACTAGTAAATGAAGATTTACCTGGGACAACTGATGTTACATTGAAACCAATGTTAACAACTATTCCAGAAGTTCTTCTTGCTGCATACAAAGCTAAAACAGCCTGAGGTTTCAGATTAAGAAAGTAGTTTAGCATTAATCTTATTGGAACAAGGATAAAGGGGGAAAAAAATTAAACACGAATCCAGATTCCTCACAACTACCGAAGTTTAAAATTATCAGCTAAAAGGAAACAGTGGTGCATGCATATGTTTGAGTTAATTTATTCAAAGAAATAAAGAAAAGAGATAAATTATCAATCATAAGCAGAAATAATAATCTCTTTAGAGATGAAAAAATAGTATTGAATTCCAAGGCAATAGTTCCAAATCAAATCTCTTTAGAGAGGATTCATCAAAATCCTGAACCATGTTTTATTGTGCCTTTCTCCTATCAATCATCCACCATCTCCCATAAGATTTAAAAAAGAAAAAGGAAAAATACTGCAACAAAATTTCCAGGCTTTGAGGACAAATCTCCAACTATTTGCTTCTGAGTTCTGCAACACAGGAAGCATAGCTATGGTGACTTAATAGATTGTGCTAGTGTGCAAAGGATTGTCCACGACCAATTTTTGATGAATGCATCAATGCCATTATCTTCTCTGAGGCTGGAATTTACTCACTTATTCCCTTTTTCTCTTTTCCCTTTTTGATCTTGTTAGCTTATGTGATGAGTGAAGGGGAGCCTTGGAGCAACGATAAAGATGCTACCGTGTGACATAGAGGTCACAAGTTCGAATTGTGGAAACAATCTCTTGCAAAGTAGAGTAAGACTGCGGATAATAAATTCTTTTTCGGGATCCTGTATTGGTTGGAGCTTTATGCACTAGAATACCCTTTTAACTTATATGACGTGTGTTTACACATTTTGATACTACTTGTATAAGCCCTCGTACATGCACACTTTTTATATTTACCTATGTTCATTTATGTCATTTTTGAAAGAAAAAAAATGCCACTTTTACATTGATTGCAGGTACATCAAACTTGACATAGAATCTCCCATTTTGTTCGCTAAACTACCAAAAAGTCAGGCTAAATAGTTATTAGATTCCTCTTTCTATTTAATTTCTCAACAACAACAATAACAATCCAACCTTATCTCACTAGATGAGGTCGGCAGCATAAATTCTTCTACACCATTGGACTCTCTCTTCTACTATATTAACATATATATTAAATAAATTTTATCTTATTTTATCACTGCAAACTAAGTTTTTTTTTATCTCTTCCTCATTTTATTTGTGTATTTAACATAGTTTTATATCACCTAATTGTAGCATTTATTGATTGTCTAAGTATATATCCGTACCATTTTAGATGTATCTTTCAAAGTTTTTCCTCAATAGGTGCAATCTCGACATTCGCTCTAATGTCCTCATTTCTTATCCTACCCATCCTTGTATATCTGCATATCCGCTTTAATATTCTCATCTTTGCGACTCTTATTTTCTACTCGTGTGTTTGAGTCATAATCCAACATTCAACTTCATATAACTAACCGTCATTTTGTAGAACTTCTCTTCAAGTTTTAGAAATATTTTATGATCACAAAAATCATCTGACGCTCTCTCCCTTTTTGACAATTCTACTTGTATTATAGGTAAGACATCTCTCTCAACTCCTCTATCTTTTTCTGTAAAAATGATCCTAAATACTTAAAATTCTCAATTACAGATAACTCATCATCTCTTATCTTAACAATTTCCTATATCGCTAAATTTAAATTTCATATATTATGTTTTTACTCTACTAAGCCTAAAATATTTTACTTCTAGTATTTTCCGCCAAGATTCGAGTTTGACATTTATTTCTTCATGTGTCTCATCTATCAAAGCAATATCACTTGCAAACAATATATACTATGGTAATGTGTTTTGGATGTATCTAGTGAATTCATACATAATTAGTGTAAAAACATAGAGACTTAAAGTAGTGCTAGAATCAACTTGATGTCTGCTAACAAAATTATAGCAGTGGAATCTCAATCAGCCATTAAAAATGATATACTTCGAAAACAAGCTTTGACAACAACTTTGTCAGGCACAAAGGATGCTCTTGGATATAATAGGTAAAATTAAGAAGACAAAATGGAGCCAATTCAGATGCATACTTGATCAACGGCACAAACTGCAGGAGCATTCATATCAAAAAGGACAGAGTATATTGCCTCTCTAAGTTGCCTTCTGGACATTTGAGCAGCTTCAGTATCTGGAAAAAGGAAAACCATTATGTAACTTTGGTCTTCAACTATTTAGGAATCTCAAATATACAAAATTGAGGAAACTATAACCACATCGAGAGACATCTTAGTTCACAAGAAAGGTTGAAAATTTTATAAAAAAAATCAATTGGCAACAGGAGTTTCCTATCTAACTAAACCGCTAGTACATGGTAATTCAATCTAGGTTGACTATAAATCAACACTAACATGAGAGGCATGATAAAAGCCTTGTTTGCATAATTCCTGACATTGTTTCAACAATCACAGGTGTGATCTGCTGGAAACCTTTTCCCCCAGAGGAATTTACAAGTTTTCAATCACTTGAACAAAGTGAAGTAATCACACAGTAAGAGAATTAAGTTGATCAATGATTTTTCGTCACTACTGCTAGACCACTAGACCAAATGCCCTGATATAATCCAGAAGAAAGAGTGGCTGGCATAAGTTGAGAAAAGTTTGAGTTAATGTACCCGCTTTTGAAACTAATACAAGTTGGACTATTTTTTTGTAGCAGATGAATAGAAGTTGCTATCTTGAGTCAACCACCACATCTTTGAAATTTCAAATTGAGAAAGTGATAGGCCAATTGGAAACAAAATGCATGAAGCAACAGAGAAAGAACTAAGAAAGTCACACCAATATGATAAATTCCCTATTTTAAGAATTCCCCTTTACATCTTTTCATTTTCTATGGATGTACCTACCCTCAGTGTGGCAGATAGGAAGAGACACAATTATCGGGTAAGATGATGACCTAACCTGCATTCTGTAATGAGAAGAATCACATAAGTTTTAATCTAAACATGGTGTTCAAATTAAAATGGTAATAAGTTCATGCCTAAAAATACTAAAAATAAATTTAACCATGAATCAGAAAAAATTAACCTGCCATATATTGTCGAGAAAAAAATGCCGAAACCCTGCATGCATTGGAGTTTCCAAGTTGCCAAATTCCTATGGAGAAACAGAGTCACTACATTAAGAAGCACCTTCTGGACTCTGATATATGACATGGCATGGACAAATGAACTTCACATGCAAAGCTCACAAGCCACATTCTAAAAATTAAATTACAAATTTCACCGGGACAGCAAAAGATTTTTTTACCACAAATGTAGCACAGCGCCCAGATGGAGCAGCATACTTGCTCCAACCATATTTGCAATAATCAGATCCACCTTCATATAAGGTTCCCAGAAACCATAGAATAAGAGTAAAAAATTTATAAAGATGCATAAATACATTTCTTAAAAGCATTTGCAATAAGCTTCCTGAAGCCAAAGACTGAGAAAAACAATTTATAAATGATGGATACACACATTTCTCTACCACATTTGCAATAGCCAAATCCATCTACATACATGATACAACACTTACAAACAAACAAATTAAATTGGGACATAAACTTTCACGATTTGAAAAGGAAAAAAACACTACCAAAGATAATATAAAACTCCAATTAATTTCCTTGGTAAAAACTATTATATTATTAATGGAACATACTTATGCCATGAAGAATCCATTTTAGAGTTCATATATTCTTAAGCAAATGTTCAAAAAGTTCAAACATGACTACTAATTTAACTACTAATCACCTGTATATAACTTCTACTGGTTTTCCAAAACCAATTTAGGAAGTTTAGTAGAGAAGTTAAAAGAGTTCAATATTTTTTAGGGGAAGACATGCACCTTTTGCATACAAACAAATTTTATTGCAAAATAGCATCAAAAGGTTGATGATAAATGCCTTTTTTTTTCCTTTTCAATTTTTCAAATCCTTTTTTCCTTCTAGGATCCCACATTAGCAAGAACTTCGTGCACCATGCTTTTTTTTTTTACTTTTGAGAAAATGAATATAGAAAAAAGAAAAATTCACGAACCAAACATACCATCCACAACAATAGAACCTGGAACCATGGCACGGCGTCCAAAGATGTTCACGAAGGGCACTTGATGTGAATAAAGGAAGTACATCCTGTCACACAAAAGATTCAGAGTTAAGATTAGGATTTACTCATTTACATAAAAATATCAAAGAAAAGAACACACTACATGATATTTTTCCACTTTTCCTTTTAGCAAAGATAAGATAATAGTGAACCTGGGATCACCAATTGTATTAGGATGAAAGTTGAGTACAGCTGGAAGTTTGGAAATAATAAAGAAATCTACTATTTTAATTGCTAAAGAAGCAGAGAGCAAAAGGGGAAAATAGATAAAACAAGAAAGCTCATGGCTGTGACACAAGGATCCTGCAGTGCTGCTGCTGGAGGTGATTTTGGAGATGAGACTAATCAAAGCCCCCATGTACTGTTCTTGAAGTTACAAGGACAACTAAACCTACCCATATCACAGCAGGTCCACCCACCTTTAAAGGAAACCGATGGGGAAACCTTTTGCTCTAGGAAGGTTGCTTTACACTGGGTCAGCCAAGTTTCAGAAGCAAAGCATAGATGAAGGTGTTTACATCTTCCTAACTTGGTGGCCATTGATAGAAGAACACCAATATTTCCAAGTGTCAACATTTGGATTTGTCATCCACCAAAATTCCAAATATGAGCAGCCATCACAGCTTGACCATCTCATAGTAGAAGAAGAGGTGCGATGTTAATTTCTCACAGCTACAAGAATCCAACGAACACAAGCAGAAGACACTGCTTATGTGAACTTTGTGTCTTCCAAGAACATCCTTGGTGTTGAGCTTCATTCGCAGAGCTAGTTAAATGAAAAACTTAACTCACAGGAGAGAAATTGTGAACCATGTATCCACACTAGATCATCAAGCAACCACCAAAGGATAGTGCAAAGTAGGCAAACTTAATGGAGAAGAAACCCAAAGCTGTCAACCTACAAGAAATTTGCATCTGAATGTGCTGAGGGAATAGTCAAGGCCATGTCATGTATTCCCTCTTGTCGGCATCGTCTCATTGATGACGATGATCGCCTCTCATCTCTTGTAGGAATCCTACACTAGCACCACCTCTGCTATGTTGCAAGGATGAACCGCATAGACAAGTTAGAAACTAGACAAATAGAAGGGTCTTCTATGAAGCCAAGGTATCATATATGGTTTAGGGGTCTGCTTGTTCTAACATACAGGTTCAAATTTTTTAAATTCCCACAATCCTAATGTATGCTGGTGGCATGGAAATCCAATAGGAAGCCCCAGGTGGAGAGAAGCTGCTCCAAGGCAGTCCAAGTGGCACTTTCAAAAGCTTTCTCGAAATTCAATTTCTGAGCTAGTTTCTCACCAGTTGCACACAAGAGGCAAATGACAGTGCTGCTACCCTTGACAAAGGCAAAACTGTTACTCATTGATCAAATCTGAGATGCACTTGGGACAAAGAAGAGCAAAAACTTTCTAAATAACCTTGATAATAGGCCTGAAGTCAAAGGTTGTACACACTCCTACAAATTTCACGACAAGGAAATGTAGGCAAGTGAATATCAAGAGTCCCAAATCCCTGGAAAGGCTCAAGCGAGAATTGAATCCTTTTAGCCCAAGGTTCGAACAACTGCATATATCTCTACCTTACTCAAGGGTAAAATCAATTCTTCTAAGGAGTTTGGTATTAGGAGAGAAGGTTGGAACTTAGTCATATGAAACGTTTCTGCATAAAACTCATCAAGGAGCTGAAAAGATCCGCGAAGGCATGAGCGAGATAATAAGGGTGGGAACATCCAACATATATGATAGTGGACTGACGAA
The DNA here is from genome assembly GCA_025175895.1 of Wurfbainia villosa. Taxonomy (NCBI): domain Eukaryota; kingdom Viridiplantae; phylum Streptophyta; class Magnoliopsida; order Zingiberales; family Zingiberaceae; genus Wurfbainia; species Wurfbainia villosa. Next base: position 31,479,995 of record CM045991.1, read on the forward strand.
ACTAACAAGTGGTTTTAGCTTGGACTAATGAAACAAGCATCGCCTCTAATTTTTATACAGGTTTAGAGGTTAAAGTAGCTATCCAAATTCTTTACTGGAGAAACATCCAAAGAGATTAGGAAAGATATAAGAAAACTAAAGAAAATTTAAGAAACAAAAGAGAATGAAAACAAATGAAAGATTGGAATTACATTGGCCCCGATCTCAATTGCGTCTCAGCAAACACCACCGTCTCGAACGGCTCTTTCCCATGTTTGAGGAAGAAGATCCACAGCCTATTATCCGACACCAGAACCCTCCAAGAGCTGCACACCAGGCTCGAACTGGCCACCCACCTCCTTCGGCCCGAGAAGCTTCAGGATCTGCACGATCACATCGGTAGGAAGCCGGTCGAGATCGCCCAAGGACAACGGTTGCTGATAATCGTGTGCAGGAACCGACCAGTTGCCTAAGCTAAGAGAGGTTTCGGATGAATCCGGGGCGGAACTCCCCCCACACGTTCCTCACGACCAGCGCCAACAGAATCTCAAGGATTTGGCTGACTCTCCGAGGTAAAACTTGGCGTAGGTAGGAGAATGCGGGGTGATCGAGGCAAGGGGCAATCGGAGACGCCACCGGAGAAAGGATCGAGCTCCGACGTCTCATGGCGGACGACAAGGGGATCGAAATGGAAGGGTGACGGAGTCGAATTCACTTGGGGGGACGACGGAAGCGACGAATGAAGAAGGGACTTTAGTCGCGACCGGAGCCCGGAAGCCATGGATTGGCCATGGGACCTGGATCGTATCGAGAAGTCTTATCCATGGGACCCACACTCGAAAAGAAATCTCCTCCGCCCCATCCCCGGACTGAGAGCTCTCGCCGTCCGATCACGAAAATACCGCTGCCGGATTCGGAGCGGTTTCATCCTCGAACACGTGGGCCGCGGAGAGCCACCTGAACCTGCACGGCAGCGACATCAGAGGTAGTTGTGCGTCTGCATGGACGATCTGCAGGGCCCTTTTTCTTTTTTCTTTTTTTTTTAATGTCATTGTGAAAAAAGATTGAAACCGTGGATACAGCGATCCGCTCCGATCCTTCGGATTTTGGAAAAGAGTAAATTAACAAACTTGTTCAAACTTATCTTATTTTTTTTACTTTAATTTGATTTGAGTTTAAATTGAGTTCCATTTATTCATGGATATTAAATTTCTAATCAAATTTGTTTAAATCGGACTTATTTAAATATTATTATGCTCTTAAATCAAATTTATTTTTTAATTTAAAATTTTAATATTTTAATCCTGATTTATAAATGAATATAAATAAGTTTAAAAATAATTTTTAAATAAGTATAATCATAAATTAATTTGTTAATGTTTACGAACATTGTTCACGAATATTAATAAAGCCGAATACATATATATTCAAGTTCACTTATTTAATTTATCAAACTGTTCGAGATATTTATTGATTAATTTAGATGTATATTGAACGAACGTAAATCAACTTTTATCGGATTAAAAACCAAATTTATTTATAAAGACTTAATTTATTTACTGCAAAAGTTAGGAATCTGCCCAACTAGCAGCTCCTGTCACCCGTCCCAGGACATTGACGAGAGGGAGGTAAATCATGGGGGGACAAAGTTCGACGACAGTTAATACAGAGAGGAGTTCATACGAACCAGGAAGAAATTTTAGACTCATCCTCATCAGGAATCGTTATTTACAATCTTAGATACAATTGATAAGATAATGAATGACTATCTAAATTTAGAAACGGATTTTAAACAGATTCTTCTTCGTTGAACAAATTTATATTTATATTTTTACTATTTATTATTTAATTTTATTTTTGCCATTCAAGAAACAGCAAGAGGAGAGATTCGCACGGCGAAAGTGTTTTCGCGCGAGGAATTTGGGATTCGCTGGCTGCTTTTAACGCTTCATCAGATACCACGCGAATATTCTTCGTGTTTTTATCGAGCAGAAGGAAATACATGAATAGCCTTCCTTGGAGCAGAAATGCTTTGGGAGTAAAATGATACGCTAGGAAAGGAATTTTGAAGCAATGCAATGCAATGCAACTCCTCTTGATATTTACACAGGGGAAATCTAAATATATAAATCTTTCATCAATCAGGTGGTACGCGAAAGGAAATGTACATAAGCAACATGGTCCGCTTCCAGAAGTGCTTGAACGCATATTCTGCTCTCTTATTGTCATAAAGAAATAAATTGCTTGTGACTGCCAGACACGAGCAATAGCAAAGTGCATGAACCTTCTATCTGTGCTCGTTGAGTCGTTCAGTTAGGATCTAGATTTCCCACCAGGCACTTCTCCAATAAGAACTCCGCATTAACCCATGCATGATATTTGTCTGATATACTAGTTAAAGAAGCAAATGAAGAGTAAGAAATGTTATTTTAGTGCTAAATAGAGTGGTGATCTGGAGATAACTAATTCATCACTGATGGCTGATGAGACATCAGACTAAAAGGAAATTTTATAAGATAGTGATACTTGTTTCTTTGTTTTGGGAAAAGAAAATTTTGTGAGATGGTGGTCATAGTTATACTTGTTTCTTGGTTTACTTCCTAGTTCACTGATCTTGATGACGCTGTCTAAATTCATTTAGCTAAAAAAGCCAGTAGATGCGTGATAAAAACCAAGGATACTGAATAAAGCAGTAGAGTCTTTGCCAGCTGCCTTCGTAAGCATATCCTCACCTGTCAAAAGAAATGATAAGCTCAAACTATTACTGCCTTTGTACGAAAGAGAGGGAAAAAGAAACATTTGATTTGTGTATTTTGTATACGCCTATTGGGAGAGTAATCAGTCAATTGAACCTGAGGTAAACTTGTAAACTTATTGGCCTAACTCGGATGCAGTAAATCTGTAAATATCTCTAAGTCATTTTAGTTTCTAAATTTGTCCTGACAAACAGTCAGTAGTTACTCCAGAATATAGCCTCAAGAAGATCAGCATAAATCTAGATGGTGCAATTTTCATAAACTTTGTAATTGAAAATGGAAAGAAGACTGTAGAAGCCGTGCTACCTGTTTCGCATAAGATTACTGAAAAATAATCTCATAACCAATCACAAATTACAGAATCAAGTAGTGTTGCATACCTCCGGGATGAAATTTCATGTATGGGGAAATATGGTAAACACGGCCTTTTAGAACTGTCCAAATAGAACCGCCAGTTTTATGCTGCTTAACTTCATCCATAGAAATTAGCCTGCAGTTCGATTGTCCCTTAAGCCCTAAAATGATCGTAATGACAAATAATTAAAAGGAAAGAATGAAAATTGTCAGAGCAGAAACATAAACTTATAAAAGTATATGTGCAACTTCAAAACTTCAGAACCATCATTTTAGGGAGAAAAGTAGATAGATATATATACTTAGTGAACTGTGAACTAAGTTGCCTAGTAACTAATATGCTAGGGAGAGTTGCCTAAGTATATCCCCAAGCATAGTAAAGAAGGATATGACTGGTTAATTTATTATGATCAAACATCTAAGTGAGCTTGCTTGAAATTGTACTAGTAGAGGAAATGAAAAAATTGACTCAGACAACTTCATAGATTGGTTATGCCTACATAACAAGTAGCATCTGTTAACATTAAACTACAAAGTGCAACACACAATTAGACTCACTGTGGGTGAATTCCAATAATGTTAAGGTTTAATCCCAAATTGGTAATTCTAGATTTAGAAATTTATCATCAGTTCTATACATATCTACATAATAGGTATCTTTAATGAAAACAATACAATATTTTTCCCAAAACATAACAATATCCTTTACCCTTATTACAACTAAATATGGAAACTAGAATCTGGATTTGAAAAAAGCCCATATGGCTTTGATTATCCACAATTAATGCAAATTCAATAGTAACGGACAACTATTGCTTGGTGTCTCAAAAAGGGGGGAAGATGAAAATTGATATAAGCATCATTCTGAACCGAACTAAACACTACACAAGCAAAAGTCTACAGAAATAGCGGTCTAAGAATGTTGGCAAACATCCTAAGGTGCCTCAAAACAACTTATCATGGAAATCAGGAATTTGATCAACTAGAAACAGTATGCTATCTATCATCTACACTGATTTGATTGCATTAAAACTCATGATTTTGGAATTAGATTAACACTAAACAGATAGTGACATGTTAAATGTGATTAAAAAACAAAAAAGTGCTAAAAGATCCTTTCACTCTTTTGTTATAGATGAGTATGCAACAAGAATAGCTGCATAAATTACAATAATTAAAGACAATGGAAATAGCTAATTAAAAGAAAATCTAACCAAATAAATGTAGTATCGAATTATGAACATACACCAAAAGGCAGCACCTATATTGCAATAATTCAAAACCAGTGGCTATAAAGAAATATAAATACAATGAAAGAAAAGCCAAGAACTGCTGCAAAAGGTGTTAACCAACATTCCAACGGCCCCCTCTCGCCGGTCCCACAGCGAAGAGAGGAGATTAATCACAGGTGGTTTATGACCTCGGCCATGCTGGCCAGTGTGGTGGAGGGCAGGAACCTAGGCTAGCTTTTCCATCCAACAATCGGGAATTGACCCTTGCTCACTGTTGCAAATCATGTTCTAAAATCAATGGTGTTGATTCATAAAGGGTGGCATGACATCCTTTGCTCGATAAGGCATGGTGTTTGAGGGAAGGGTTGTTGTATCAAGGAAGACCTAGCCAAATCACCAAAAACAAGAATATCCAAAGAGACAAAAGGAAACTAGATAGCTCTCCTACTCCTGAGGTGGATGAGGCTTGGACATAAGGAAGAGACAAAGTGGGGTCTCAATCCTTTATGTATCTCACCTCGTAAATTATTTATAAGAGTAGGCATTCATGTCAATGGATGATGTCTGCTGATTGAAAATTGAAATTGTATAGATTTAAATTGAGCTATATGGTGAGAAAAGAGTACTAAATGTGTCATCTATCATCAAATATCTTCCTAGAAAATTTTGTATAGAAATTCTTCAGTAAATCTTTACATTGTAGAAAGTTTAATGTGTATCCTGAAACCAAAGTAGCAAATTCCATAAGCATTACTCTCTCTTTACATTACTAGTCATTTATGTTATTAAGCCAGTGTGAGGCACTTCCACTCACCTCCAAATAGGAATGAGAATATATTTTTAATTCTTTGGTTACTAACTGGTTGTTAAGGGGGTGCAATTCATAGGCAAACACTTCCCAGTCCTTAGGCAAAGAAGTAGGGAAAGTATGGTCTATAAACAAGTGCTCCTTAGGGAACGGAGTATGAGTGGTGTTGAGATAATGCAAGTAAATCCTGCCTTAAGGATGTATACGCCCTTTTACTCTGACCTTCATATTCCTTACAGACAAGGAGGCCAGAGTGTCTGTATCATTAACAAACATTGAAATAACTTTGGCCTATGAAGATGCCTAAAAAGCTAGCAATACGAAATGCATTATTAAGACTCTAGCTATGATAGGTTTTCAATCTTTTTCCACCAAGATTTTGTCTTCTCACATCCCCTCACTAGTGCTTTGCGAAAAACAATCTGCACAAACATAAGAAAAAATAGGAGAAAGATATACCTGCAAGATCAGGATGTGTACGAGTAAGCTTTAACCAATCCATTTGGCTGTAGCCCTTTTCAAATGGAACCTTAGCTCTCGCTACAGGTTTCTTCGCTATCAGTTTTTGTTCCAGTGATGAATGTTCCAAATCTTTTGCCTCTCTACCTTGGTCTGGCGTCATTATTTTACATAGTTTGTCATTTGCAATTGCTGTTTTACTTGAACTATGAGATGAGGACGCATCAGAATGCTCTTGCAAAGTTGCATTGTCTCGAGAAGCATCACCTGGCACTGGATTTCTGTCTGTTCTCAAACCATATGAAGGATTGTCTTCAAGAACAATCTTATTAATATCGGGAATTGGTTTAGGAGACTCTATGTTATCGTCTTGAACTTCTAAACCAACCTACAAATGAGAAATGGGTAAAATGTTTAGAAATTTTTGTACAACTTTCGTTAATTCAGAAGGATTGAAAATTCAAATTCTGAACTTCTCCATTTTATGAGAATTGGAGTATTAGGTTATGAGCATAGCAGTAGAACAAGCTTTGAGGGTAGCAGAGTATATTTCCTCAAACAATGAATGACTCACCTGGCAAAAGGTAAAATCAGAGGAATCAACCATCTCAAAGGTTTTTTGTGCTTTTTTCCTTGTTGAACGAGAGCAATACAATTCACAAGATACCTGAGAACAAGACCCTGCACAACAACCATAAAGAAAGAATAAGAGGAACTGAGAAACAAATCAAACAAGATGAAGGAGAGAAATGCGAGAATCAACTTTGTTTTATCTTAAGGTTAGAGCAAAGAAAAGCTGCCACAAGCATAACACCTCTTACGTTTTTCATAGTCCCATCTGTATATTGAGATGTCTTGACCTATTCTAAGAACCAACAGATAGCCCAACATTAATGCTGCATTTGTTTCCAAAATGTTTTAAGAAAGAAATTTGATTAAAACTCTGGTATCTTGTTTAGTGAAGAATTTAGAAACAAAATTTGTGATTTTGACAGCATATACTGTGGACTCACTGCATGTGCATGTGGTATGCAAGCATATGTGTTATCTGAGTGTGTATGCAATATGTTGATCAATATGCAGTCCATGTTTGCAAACATTTATACGTATAAAAATGCCTAACATATGTATAATAGTGAATTAACTATGATGTGAGTCATGTAAGAGGTATCCTTCCCAAAAACAAATGTGACTCATTATAAGGCTACTTAAACTGGTATTTAAAACACCAACAGAAATAGATTTATCTTCCAAGCTCTGAAAAACGTGAAAGTGTGTTTATTATATTAAATTTGAAGCAATTTTGCATAGCCAAGCCAAGAAATGTGAAATTTTGTTTGATTAGTAAAGCATGCCATCTTTACCCGAACAGTAGGAACATACACTAATGTAGGAGTAAAATATCATGTGTTTTTTATCATGGATTAAAAGTTGATTATGTGCCACCCAAAAGGGGATGGCATGCACCATTCTGACCAGGAGCCAGACTTGTCTTCAAGAACACCTTACCCAAGTAAGCTTCTTAGTTCTACTGCTTCTTGTCTACTTCTTTCCCCTCTTCTTTAATTGGTACCCACCTGCACCAATTCATTGTAGCAAAAGGTGAAATCGTCACCTGACAATCATCGTAAGAGAGATAAATTATGGAGGGCATTTTTGTGCCCAATCGAGCGCTAATGGGGCGGGAAGGCAAGCACCCCCGAAACACCAGTACCAATTCATACTGACACTCAATATGGCGATCACTGCCAAAATGTTACTTCTTTCGGCAAGCCATTAATGTTCAGACCAAAATGACATATTAAACCTTGGCTTAGTAAACAAAGGGAAACGATGAAGACAGGAATAGTGTCAATCTAGATCGATATCAAGATCATAATATTCTTATGTAGCTAGTGATTCGTAACCCTAACATTAAACTTCTCGAACAACAAACTAAAGAATTAGGACGGCGTGTTTCGACTACCATTTCAAGGATAAAAATTGCGACAAAAGTTAGTAGTCAAAAAGGAGAAGAAAATAAGTCAACACGCACGAAAATGGAGTAACAGAAAATTCAGGACGAAGTAAATTGAACTTGTCGATACGGTGCGCGAGGTATATGAAAAACATCTGAGCTTATCAAGAACCGCATACACAACAAGGCAAATATAATTTTGAAAATTAAAGCGAGATCATCACATCGAAGATAAATCTTGAAGATCAGAGTGAAATCTTCTGGTCCAATTGAATCAAGAACCTGCAGATTTAGCATGCAATGGCAGGAACAGACAAAACTTTAGCGCACATATTAATCGAAAAACCTACAAACCAAATGGAAACATTCCAAATTCCCGATTGACGGAAAGATCTTCTATATAAAATAGCTGAATAACTAAAAAGAAAAAAGGGGGAAAAATATATCAGAAAAAGTCCATGAATCTGTAGCCAATATGTAAAGGCCAAAGAAAAAAAAAATCAAACGGAGAAGCACCTGCGGATTAGACGCTGCTCGCCGACGGTAGTCGAAGCACGCGGCCACTCAGTATCGTCGCAGGGCACTTCTTCGCCGATCCTCCCGAAGGTTTAGAAGAGAACGGCGATCTTGACTCCGGAGTAAAGGAGCGGGTTTCGCTGGGTCAGGTTTGGTAGCGCACGTCGATCTTGACTCTACCAAAATGGGTCACTTGGCGGATTCGATTCGCCATCCTGACTCGATTCCTCACCCACACCGGGTACAGACACGTGCCGGGCCGACAACCGGTTAAGAAAAATAAAAATAATATTTCTAAATTTTATTGAGATGCCTTGACCTATTCTAAGAACCAACAGATAGCCCAACATTAATGCTGCATTTGTTTCCAAAATGTTTTAAGAAAGAAATTTGATTAAAACTCTGGTATCTTGTTTAGTGAAGAATTTAGAAACAAAATTTGTGATTTTGACAGCATATACTGTGGACTCACTGCATGTGCATGTGGTATGCAAGCATATGTGTTATCTGAGTGTGTATGCAATATGTTGATCAATATGCAGTCCATGTTTGCAAACATTTATACGTATAAAAATGCCTAACATATGTATAATAGTGAATTAACTATGATGTGAGTCATGTAAGAGGTATCCTTCCCAAAAACAAATGTGACTCATTATAAGGCTACTTAAACTGGTATTTAAAACACCAACAGAAATAGATTTATCTTCCAAGCTCTGAAAAACGTGAAAGTGTGTTTATTATATTAAATTTGAAGCAATTTTGCATAGCCAAGCCAAGAAATGTGAAATTTTGTTTGATTAGTAAAGCATGCCATCTTTACCCGAACATTAGGAACATACACTAATGTAGGAGTAAAATATCATGTGTTTTTTATCATGGATTAAAAGTTGATTATGTGCCACCCAAAAGGGGATGGCATGCACCATTCTGACCAGGAGCCAGACTCGTCTTCAAGAACACCTTACCCAAGTAAGCTTCATAGTTCTACTGCTTCTTGTCTACTTCTTTCCCCTCTTCTTTAATTGGTACCCACCTGCACCAATTCATTGTAGCAAAAGATGAAATCGTCACCTGACAATCATCGTAAGAGAAATAAATCATGGAGGGCATTTTTGTGCCCAATCGAGCGCTAACGGGGCGGGAAGGCAAGCACCCCCGAAACACCAGTACCAATTCATACTGACACTCAATATGGCGATCACTGCCAAAATGTTACTTCTTTTGGCAAGCCATTAATGTTCAGACCAAAATGACATATTAAACCTTGGCTTAGTAAACAAAGGGAAACGATGAAGACAGGAATAGTGTCAATCTAGATCAATATCAAGATCATAATATTCTTATGTAGCTAGTGATTCGTAACCCTAACATTAAACAACTTCTCGAACAACAAACTAAAGAATTAGGACGGCGTGTTTTGACTACCATTTCAAGGATAAAAATTGCGACAAAAGTTAGTAGTCAAAAAGAAGAAGAAAATAAGTCAACACGCACGAAAATGGAGTAACAGAAAATTTAGGACGAAGTAAACTGAACTTGTCGATACGGTGCGCGAGGTATATGAAAAACATCTGAGCTTATCAAGAACCGCATACACAACAAGGCAAATATAATTTTGAAAATTAAAGCGAGATCATCACATCGAAGATAAATCTTGAAGATCAGAGTGAAATCTTCTGGTCCAATTGAATCAAGAACCTGCAGATTTAGCATGCAATGGTAGGAACAGACAAAACTTTAGCGCACATATTAATCGATAAACCTACAAACCAAATGGAAACATTCCAAATTCCTGATTGACGGAAAGATCTTCTATATAAAATAGCTGAATAACTAAAAAGAAAAAAGGGGAAAAAATATATCAGAAAAAGTCCATGAATCTGCAGCCAATATGTAAAGGCAAAAAAAAAATGAAACGGAGAAGCACCTGCGGATTAGACGCTGCTCGCCGATGGTAGTCGAAGCACGCGGCCACTCAGTATCGTCGCAGGGTGCTTCTTCGCCGATCCTCCCGAAGGTTTAGAAGAGAACGGCGATCTTGACTCCGGAGTAAAGGAGCGGGTTTCGCTGGGTCAGGTTTGGCAGCACACGTCGATCTTGACTCTACCAAAATGGGTCACTTGGCGGATTCGATTCGCCATCCCGACTCGATTCCTCACCCACACTGGTACGGACACGTGCCAGGCCGACAACCGGTTAAGAAAAATAGAAATAATATTTCTAAATTTTATTGAGATGCCTTGACCTATTCTAAGAACCAACAGATAGCCCAACATTAATGTTGCATTTGTTTCCAAAATGTTTTAAGAAAGAAATTTGATTAAAACTCTGGTATCTTGTTTAGTGAAGAATTTAGAAACAAAATTTGTGATTTTGACAGCATACATGTGCATGTGGTATGCAAGCATATGTGTTATCTGAGTGTGTATGCAATATGTTGATCAATATGCAGTCCATGTTTGCAAACATTTATATGTATAAAAATGCCTAACATATGTATAATAGTGAATTAACTATGATGTGAGTCATGTAAGAGGTATCCTTCCCAAAAACAAATGTGACTCATTATAAGGCTACTTAAACTGGTATTTAAAACACCAACAGAAATAGATTTATCCTCCAAGCTCTGAAAAACGTGAAAGTGTGTTTATTATATTAAATTTGAAGCAATTTTGCATAGCCAAGCCAAGAAATGTGAAATTTTGTTTGATTAGTAAAGCATGTCATCTTTACCCGAACAGTAGGAGCATACACTAATGTAGGAGTAAAATATCATGTGTTTTTTATCATGGATTAAAAGTTGATTATGTGCCACCCAAAAGGGGATGGCATGCACCATTCTGACCAGGAGCCAGACTCGTCTTCAAGAACACCTTACCCAAGTAAGTTTTTTAGTTCTACTGTTTCTTGTCTACTTCTTTCTCCTCTTCTTTAATTGCTACCCACCTGCACCAATTCATTGTAACAAAAGGTGAAATCGTCACCTGACAATCATCGTAAGAGAGGTAAATTATGGAGGGCATTTTTGTGCCCAATCGAGCGCTAATGGGGCAGGAAGGCAAGCATCCCCGAAACACCAGTACCAATTCATACTGACACTCAATATGACGATCACTGCCAAAATGTTACTTCTTTTGGCAAGCCATTAATGTTCAGACCAAAATGGCATATTAAACCTTGGCTTAGTAAACAAAGGGAAACGATGAAGATAGGAATAGTGTCAATCTAGATCGATATCAAGATCATAATATTCTTTTGTAGCTAGTGATTCGTAACCCTAACATTAAACAACTTCTCGAACAACAAATTAAAGAATTAGGACGGCGTGTTTCGACTACCATTTCAAGGATAAAAATTGCGACAAAAGTTAGTAGTCAAAAAGGAGAAGAAAATAAGTCAACACGCACGAAAATGGAGTAATGTAAAATTCAGATTTAAGTAAACTGAACTTGTCGATACGGTGCGCGAGGTATATGAAAAACATCTGAGCTTATCAAGAACCGCATACACAACAAGGCAAATATAATTTTGAAAATTAAAGCGAGATCATCACATCGAAGATAAATCTTGAAGATCAGAGTGAAATCTTCTGGTCCAATTGAATCAAGAACCTGCAGATTTAGCGTGCAATGGCAGGAACATACAAAACTTTAGCGCACATATTAATCGATAAACCTACAAACCAAATGGAAACATTCCAAATTCCCGATTGACAAAAAAATCTTCTATATAAAACAGCTGAATAACTAAAAAGAAAAAAGGGGGAAAAATATATCAGAAAAAGTCCATGAATATGCAGCCAATATGTAAAGACCAAAAAAAAAAATGAAACGGAGAAGCACCTGCGGATTAGACGCTGCTTGCCGACGGTAGTCGAAGCACGCGACCACTCAGTATCATCGTAGGGCGCTTCTCCGTCGATCCTCCCGGAGGTTTAGAAGAGAACGACGATCTTGACTCCGGAGTAAAGGAGCGGGTTTCGCTGGGTCAGGTTTGGCAGCGCACGTCGATCTTGACTCTACCAAAATGGGTCACTTGGCGGATTCGATTCGCCAACCCGACTCGATTCCTCACCCACACCGGGTACGGACACGTGCCGGGCCGACAAACCGAGTTGACGAGCGAGGACGCTTATGACCCTTCTAGGGCCAAAGCATCGCGCCTCCAAAACCCCATCTTCCGATACCTCCACCGCATCATGGCCAGTACCACATTTGGTCATGGGGAGAGTGACGGTATAGTTAGAGCTAACGAGCTGCTTTGCCTCTGGGACATGCTACAAGAAAGGAGTAGCATCGATGTAGGGTCTCACTTCATCAAACACTTAGTGAAGATGGTGTTGGTGCAATCGGCCCAGGTTGACTCGAGTTTGACTCGAGCAGTATTTTGATGATAGACAAAACTCATGACATGTGATTGTCATGGGAAAGTCCAACATGGAGTTGACATGGAAAATCCAAGCATGGGGCTTGGTGTAGAAAAGTCCAATGCATTGCGAAGTCGTGCACTTGGTACATTTGGAAAGTCTTGAGAACTTGGCAAGGTCACTAGCCTCGTAGGCTCGGGGTCCTTGAGTCGGTGAAGAATGACATTGCGAAGCCGTGCGCTTGGTGCATCTGAGGGACCGTCGGACGGGGAGCGAATGGAGTGAGGCCCAAGGGAAGCATACTTTGAGGGCATGAGATGTGAAGGATGGTGTTGCGAAGTCGTGCGCTTGGCGCATCCGAGGGACGTAGGTCGAGGGAAGAGAGCTTCGGTGGGGAACTCCATGAGAGATGAGGTGGACTTGGCCAAATGGCTAAGACTGAGTGTCGAATGCTCAAACTTGGTGTTTGAGGGTTTACCCGACGGTCGGATGCTCAAACAACTTGGTGTTTGAGGTTTTACCCGATGAGCCAATACAGCCTGCGATCGATCCAAGTCGACCGGGTTCACCGGTGTTAGAATGCGGTTTTAGCTTGGCGATCATTTGCCATCGGGCAATGATCGCCGAGGATGGCGATCAATCGATGGGAATGTCGCGGGCACAGAACGCTCCGTAGCCGATTGGGCAGTCGACTACTAGGTCACCAGTCAACTTTTAGCATCTTTTAGCATAGTCTTTTATGCTTGCATACCACATACTCATGTATATTGAGATGTCTTGACCTATTCTAAGAACCAACAGATAGCCCAACATTAATGCTGCATTTGTTTCCAAAATGTTTTAAGAAAGAAATTTGATTAAAACTCTGGTATCTTGTTTAGTGAAGAATTTAGAAACAAAATTTGTGATTTTGACAGCATATACTGTGGACTCACTGCATGTGCATGTGGTATGCAAGCATATGTGTTATCTGAGTGTGTATGCAATATGTTGATCAATATGCAGTCCATGTTTGCAAACATTTATACGTATAAAAATGCCTAACATATGTTTAATAGTGAATTAACTATGATGTGAGTCATGTAAGAGGTATCCTTCCCAAAAACAAATGTGACTCATTATAAGGCTACTTAAACTGGTATTTAAAACACCAACAGAAATAGATTTATCTTCCAAGCTCTGAAAAATGTGAAAGTGTGTTTATTATATTAAATTTGAAGCAATTTTGCATAGCCAAGCCAAGAAATGTGAAATTTTGTTTGATTAGTAAAGCATGCCATCTTTACCCGAACAGTAGGAACATACACTAATGTAGGAGTAAAATATCATGTGTTTTTTATCATGGATTAAAAGTTGATTATGTGCCACCCAAAAGGGGATGGCATGCACCATTCTAATCAGGAGCCAGACTCGTCTTCAAGAACACCTTACCCAAGTAAGCTTCTTAGTTCTACTGCTTCTTGTCTACTTCTTTCCCCTCTTCTTTAATTGGTACCCACCTGCACCAATTCATTGTAGCAAAAGATGAAATCGTCACCTGACAATCATCGTAAGAGAGATAAATCATGGAGGGCATTTTTGTGCCCAATCGAGCGCTAACGGGGCGGGAGGGCAAGCACCCCCGAAACACCAGTATCAATTCATACTGACACTCAATATGGCGATCACTGCCAAAATATTACTTCTTTTGGCAAGCCATTAATGTTCAGACCAAAATGACATATTAAACCTTGGCTTAATAAACAACGGGAAACGATGAAGACAGGAATAGTGCCAATCTAGATCGATATCAAGATCATAATATTCTTATGTAGCTAGTGATTCGTAACCCTAACATTAAACAACTTCTCGAACAACAAACTAAAGAATTAGGACGGCGTGTTTCGGCTACCATTTCAAGGATAAAAATTGCGACAAAAGTTAGTAGTCAAAAAGGAGAAGAAAATAAGTCAACACGCACAAAAATGGAGTAACAGAAAATTCAGGACGAAGTAAACTGAACTTGTTGATACGGTGCGCGAGGTATATGAAAATCATCTAAGCTTATCAAGAACCGCATACACAACAAGGCAAATATAATTTTGAAAATTAAAGCGAGATCATCACATCGAAGATAAATCTTGAAGATCAGAGTGAAATCTTCTGGTCCAATTGAATCAAGAACCTACAAATTTAGCGTGCAATGGCAAGAACAGACAAAACTTTAGCGCACATATTAATCGATAAACCTACAAACCAAATGGAAACATTCCAAATTCCTGATTGACGAAAAGATCTTCTATATAAAATAGCTGAATAACTAAAAAGAAAAAAGGGGAAAAAATATATCAGAAAAAGTCCATGAATCTGCAGCCACTATGTAAAGGCCAAAAAAAAAAAATGAAACGGAGAAGCACCTGCAGATTAGACGCTGCTCGCCGACGATAGTCGGAGCACGCGGCCACTCAGTATCGTCGCAGGGCGCTTCTTCGCCGATCCTCCCGGAGGTTTAGAAGAGAACGGCGATCTTGACTCCGGAGTAAAAGAGCGGGTTTCGTTGGGTCAGGTTTGGCAGCACACGTCGATCTTGACTCTACCAAAATGAGTCACTTGGCGGATTCAATTCGCCATCCCGACTCGATTCCTCACCCACACCGGGTACGGACACGTGCCGGGCCGACAACCGGTTAAGAAAAATAGAAATAATATTTCTAAATAACCGCAAAATTTTTAAAGCCATCAACTAAAGTGTTCATCTATCTGCCACTCAATATTTGACATATCTTTTTTATCCTCTCTTCTGTTTGTACTCGGCAGTACTCATTTCTTCCTAAAATAAAATGATAGGTTAGTTCCTTATCTAAACCCAAATAAAATTTTAATTTTTAGATTTAAATGAGCTAATATTTGTGTGAAAAAATAATAAATGTTAATTTTCAAATATCATGATCAGAATCATGGGATTTGAATAATAATTTATCGGCACTGTATAGCAACTTTCATTTTCATGATTTTTCATAAAATTATCAGAAACAAATTGACCATCTCTCATCGGATTTGCAAAAAAATTGGGACAATATATAAGACTAATTCCTTCATATTATCCTCTTTCAAACACATGGGGGAAAACTAAAATAACAGAATTATAATTATAATTCCATAAAACAAGAGGTAAATTTTACCAACCTAGACCCACTAAGCAAATAACAAAGAGAGAAAATTGCATCGTGAAGTATGCCCAAGTCAAAATTTATTTTTTTTCCCCTTCATTTTTTAGCAAACAACTTATCATCTGTGATGAACTAATAACTATTACTAAATTCAGAAGCGAAGGAGATAGATTGGACAGGAATAGTTTAACAAAATATCGAAATGCACAATATCGGGCATGGAAGTGAAGAGAGGAAGGCGTCGCCAAACCTCGGCAGAACGGAACGAAAGATCGACAGTGCCGATGGCGTCCGGCAAATCAGGTGGAGGCCGGCGGCACGGCCAGGGAGCGGTGCGCCACGAAACGAAGCCGGTAAAAGTAACGCCCTAAAGTTTTTGAGTTGGGTCCAGTATCGGATCAAATCAGGTTCGGGTATGGTATCGTCTCAAAAGAACCGGAACCCGTGCGTTTGATATCGGGTATGGATTTTAGGATCCGCGAAGGAAGGACACAGAAGGGGGGAGAATGGGAAGGCCGTGCCGATCGGTAGACCGTTCTCCGTTGCTTGCTCGATCGATCATGGCGCCTTCCATCTCCTCTTCCGTTCTCCGCCTTCTTTCATCTCCCAGGATCCTCCCAAATCCCTCCGCTTTCTTCTCCATGAGCGCCTTCCTTCTCCCCTCGAGATCGCTCGTCTTCTCCTCCCCCATCTCCTTCCAACCCCTCCCCAAATCGTCTCCCTTAGCCCGCCCCCTCCGCGCGCAACAGCAGCAGCAGGAAGATCGAGAAGCCTCCGCCGCCGTCGACGTCTCTCTCCTCCCTCCCAAGCTCCGCGACATCATCGCCCTCTTCCAGTCCGTCCCCGAGCCCAAGGCCAAGTACCAGCAGCTCCTCCACTACGGCGCCCGGCTGCCGCCGCTCGACCCGGCGTTCAAGATCGACGCCCACCGCGTCCGTGGTTGCGTCTCCCAGGTCTGGGTCCGCGCCTTCGCAGACCCTGACGACCCCGCCGCCGTCCGCTTTGAGGCAGATTCCGACTCCGCCCTCACTAAGGGCCTCGCCGCCCTCCTTGTCTTGGGCCTTTCCGGTTCCCCTGCCACCGTGATTGCCCGAGTGCCGCCGGACTTTGTTCAACTCCTCGGCCTCCGCCAGAGCCTGACTCCCTCCCGGAACAATGGATTCCTCAACATGTTAAAGCTCATGCAGCAGAAAGCCCTCCAGCTATATATAGAAGATGCCAAGGCCGAGAAAAGTAAGGGCACAGAATCTGAGATGAAGGGTGCAGGAAAATTAGAGAAAGATTCAATTTTTTATCAAGAAAAAACCGAGGAAATCAGCGGGGAATCGCTCTCTAGGAGCAATGGCAGTGCGAGTCCATCCGTTAGTCTTGTTGCTGATAAGAAAGATAGTTCTGAAATCTATGGCGACGGCATTGGTGGGAGGAAAAAGAGGATTGCGGTGAAATTGCAACAAGCTCTATCTCCTGTGGAATTGGAGGTGGAGGATGTGTCTTATCTCCACGCTGGCCATGCCGGAGTCAGTGGGAGCGCCGATGGAGAAACTCACTTCAATGTCAGGGTGATCTCGAAGGAGTTCGAAGGGAAGAGCTTGGTGAAGAGACACAGGCTTATATATGATCTGCTGCAAGAGGAGCTGCATCAAGGATTACATGCGCTCTCCATCGATGCCAAAACTCCATCAGAAGTTCAATGAAGCTAAGTTTCTCATAACCTATTCCTTCTTTTTTCCACTATCGAATGAGGGACCATGATTTTGGAGCATCCTCATATGGTGGAACATCCATAGATTTATGAACAGGGAGAAAGAAAGTTTTTCTCTTCCAATGTTTAGTTACACTTGTGTTTGATTTCTCTGTTTATTGCTAGTTATTTCAGCCTTCTTGTGATCTACTAATATATCCTAATTCCATAATTTCGTTTTATTTGAGTGCACTAGAATTTGTCAACTTTTCAGAGTTTCCTCTGAACTGTGATCATTGTCGTGGAATTTCATGCCATGGCAACAATTCAAATTTTGCTAATCTATACCCAAGTGCTCATGAACTTTCATGAGTAAATGTTTTGCATTCTGATTACCTTAGTATCATGGTCTACTAGTAGCTTTTGGAAAAGGATATTGAAATGTTTCTTATGAACAACAAAGGATTGCCTGATCACTCCAAGTTTGGATGAGTGCATTGAGGTGGAAGAAGCCTTGTTTTGTTGGTGATGAAGACTCGTTTGTGATTCTTCAGTTAGTAGTGTTTGTAAGAATAATACTATAGTATGTGATGGTGAGAGTATGTCAAAGAAGTACTTGATTGTTACTTACACAAATCTTGGAAGAACTTAGCAATGATTTTTGTTGAATTAACATGAAGAGTTTGAGTTAATTTTAAAGGTTATTCAGTCAATGTTAACATTGATATCAACTTCCCTCACTTAGCTTCCACCAACAGTATAATTGTAGACAAACAAGCTCGTATGAAGTTTTTAAAAGATTTTTTATTAATAATAAGTTGTATTATTAATTTATAAGAAACTAGGATCTCCTCCTATGATTAAGATAATTAGAATTTTTATTAGTAATAATTCATATTATTAGCTAGGACTGTAAATGAACTAAATATTCTCGAACATTTAGTATTTGACTCAATGACAACTTATTCATATTTACTCTCTTTCACGTTGAGTCAGTGAATTAGGAGAGCTCATCTTAATTCGTGAAACAAACTTTATTCTGAAAACACTCACAAATACTGCTTAAAAACAAGTTTAGATAGACAGATATCTACACTCTTGAAAGTTAAATGGTGTGAGGAAAGGAGGGAAAAAAATACATGAACATCAAAGCATCTGCTTATATCGCGATGATAGATGATGCAAAAATGAAGGAAGATACATACTGGAGATCTCGAATGTTCGATCTCTAAAAGTTGAAATGAGTCTTTCAATAGACTCAACACATGAACCTCATCAGGCCTCTGTACATCTGCAACACAAATATATTAACATGGATAGGTCTTTGGAAAATTCTGCTTGATCATGCCTTGCATCCACTGTGCAAATGCTTTGCCCATCTTCGAGCCATGAACGGGTCGAGGTAACCCCACCTCTGGATGGAGTCACTACTTCCTGTGTTGATGTTCAGATTACTCCCTGCAGACTGACCATCATTTTGGTCATTCTTCTCCCTACCGACCATCACTTCGCCTGTGTTTAGCCTTTGTTCTGTTCCTCCTTCGACATAGCTGTAGCTGACCGAAAGTAACTCGCAGTTGTCTGCCATGTCTACTGGGATCCTCTTTTCTTCTCCGCCTCTCAGGTCTCCTAACAATATCCACTCGCCCTCAGCTCCTATCTTGAGTTGGGTCTCTCTTATTGTGCCTCCGAGCAACCTGGCTAAGAACTCCTCGAACTCATGCATGACCAACCCATTCGACATTCCGAATCCAAAACCGATATGGAATCTGTGAATTGGAATTGGGAACTGCAGATCCCTGCATATGTAGCTTTGGGTTGGACTATCTGAAAGATGGAGAATGTATGCGAGTGGATTTTGATGTGTCCGGTCCTCCAATACTTTGAGAGCCTTGCGGAGACCTTCAGCAGGCTCAGCTTCACCTAGGTAGAATACGCGATCGATGACTTGTAGTGCTGCCCGCTTCCCTTGAGAAGACATCCGGCGGAGAGGGAGTGCACGAGTGGCGGTGGTCGAGTAGGTAACAATTGCTAATCTGTCTATTGGTCGCAGGGAGAATACGGCGAGTGCCATGGATTGCTTGAGCAGTCTAAGGTGAGGACCATTTGGACTTGCAACAAGAACAAGATCAGTCGCCTGTTGATAAGAGAGTTTTACAGATAGGTAAGACCTCTTCTGCCTACTCGGCGTAGTGGTCTGTCTTGGAAGCTCAGCTGTAAGAGAGTAATCGAGTAATTAGGCAACACTAATTTCATAATGTACAAATAGGAAATTGTCAGAAAATTTCTTCCAGTGCACTATGATCTACCTGTTTGCGATGGGCCAGGAATGATGGTAAGGCAGAGGCGACGGTCGTCAGCTTCAGCAATAGCTTCAAGTTCGACAGGGTCGTCATCATTGTAGCGAGTGGTACGAAGGAAGGATCGACGA
The DNA here is from genome assembly GCA_025175895.1 of Wurfbainia villosa. NCBI lineage: Eukaryota > Viridiplantae > Streptophyta > Magnoliopsida > Zingiberales > Zingiberaceae > Wurfbainia > Wurfbainia villosa. The sequence goes on from CM045991.1 coordinate 31,499,686, forward strand.
TTGAAGCGGGATGTTGCAATTGAGTCATCCAAGATGCGAAGGATGGGATCGGAGCTGTTGATAGAGGGTATGGTTAACTCGCGTGGGAGTTGTGACCATGGTGCTCGACAGATTGGGCATACGACACTGCCATGCCGGACGTTGGATGCAATGCATGGAAAGTGAAAAGTATGCATGCACTGGGCTGTGAAGATCTTTTGGCTACTAGCAAAATCTGTGCTTCCATCACCACAGCTAAGAGGCTCTAAGCAAATGGCACATAATCTCTGCAATCAAAGTAAAAAAAAAAGAATCATTAGTGTCGTAGGAAGATAGTAGAAGTTGGATCGAACTCTTTACGGCTTCACCCTGTTGAATCACTTCCGCTAAATCTTATTGGCAAGCGATTGTGCGCGCACGCATGCGTGCTAGAGTTCACTAGAATCTCAGAATTTCTGGAGATTGAACCTTTTAAGTACTCTAGCTATACTATGTTTATACCCAGAGTAAATTGTTTTTACTGAAGTGAGGACTCGATACAAAGTCTCTCCATCTTTGAAGATTACAGTGTATTTCGGAAGCTATGCTACCCTTCAGGTTCAGGTTTGTGGTTCCGACAACAGGACCCCCGGTCTTTCAAAATGCCCTCGTGACGATGTCGGAAGGAGCCTGAAGAATAAAGGGCACAACATGTTCTTGTCCAGATCTTTAAACTGGTGCTTTAGCCTTTAGCCGACTGTGAAAGAAAAAGTTCTACTCACTCAACGCTATGTTTATCGCCAGGCATGCACGGTAACCGGCGATGCATGGGTTTAGGCATCGCACAAGGGTTGCGACAAGGTCAGGTCGGGTCGGCTCGGCTCGGCTCAGGGACACGGGTAAATTCATCCTTCTAGTCTGTGTGGGCAAACAGAGCCATAATCCTCACCAGACTTGAGACAACTGCTATTGCTTCAACCATAATCCAATCTTTCATGTAAGCAAGTGAAGATGCTAGAGAAAAATTACCTATTCCTGTAACAGAATACAACTAAAGGCTACTACTATCTCAGTTCTTTTTCTTCTATTCACGTTCCTTTTTATCCCTAGCACAGCTTTAAAACTTGTCTCGAGTACATCAACTGTTTTTTCAGGTTTGTGTTTGCAACTTTGGGTGCTGTTGAATGAATAAAGCATTGTGAAATCACTGAAGAAAACGAAAAGAAAGATTGTGTAATCATGGTGGTACTGACCCGAAAATGAGCTATTCATACCCTACCCCATCGAATCCTAAACCCATCTCAATTTTTTTTTTCTCAAAAATATCCTTAGATGAAAAATTTAAAATGTCCTTTTATAAAATTTAATCCGCTTTTTCTTATTGTTCGGTAAATAGAATATTACGTTCGAAAGATCATAACCGAACAGATCCTAATATGTTCGATAGATAATAGCCAAACAAACATCAATGTATTCGACAAAATAGGATGGAACAATGCACGAATGCACAATGCTTCGTCCTCGTGCGGCATTACTTCGATGATCGTTGTCATCGTTCAGTCGATCGAATCGCGGTCAGATTTCGATCGGATTGTTGTCAGAATCCGATCGAATTGTGACCGTCAACACTGTAACGGTTGGCGGTTACAGTCTAGTCAGACTCTGAATTCGATCGGATTGCTATCGGATTACGATCGGATTACTACTGAATCTAGTCGAATTGTAACTGCCAACGCTGCGATCAATTTCAATCGTAATTTGATTAGAATCCAATCATGATCTGACCGAAGTCCTATGTCGATCGGACTGCAATCGAATTATGATTGAATCGCAGTAAAAATCCAATTGAATTGCGACCGCCAGTACTGCACCACTGGCGGCCACAATTCGATCGGAATTCGACCACGATCTAACTGGACTCCGATGTCGACCAAACCACGATCAATTTCTAGCCAAATTGTGGCAAGAATCCGACCACTCGTCGGCGATGTCACGCAGTAGTAGCTTCGTGCGGTTGGCGATGTTGAGCGGCAGTAATTTCGGATGGCCATTTTTCATAAATGATAAAATAAGAATATTATAAGGTGTATTTAAAAAAAAAAATTGTGATTAAAAAAAAATATTGATAGGTGTATTTAGTGAAGGCAGATGTGGGGGATAGAATTACCCCTCAATATATTTGTTAAAAAAATATATGTGGAAGTTTAAAGCACGGTGGGTAACATAGAAAAAAAAAATGAAAAAGGTGAAGAACAATCTACGGATGCCTATCTGATCTGGGTGATTGGATGAATCAGGCAATGCTGGGCCAGAATAAATAAATTTACAGGAAACAAAAAAAAAAAAAAAAAAAAAAAGAGAGAGAGAGAGAATAAAAAAGGTACCAGTCAGTAGAGGCTTGCTTATCTAATCAGTGCTTTCAACTCGTAGTGGAATTGAATTAACAAAGGCAACGATGGACCACAACAAAAACTGCAGAAGAAAAAGGAGAAAAGAACAGTGACAGTACCTTATCATAGGCACCTTGCAATCCTGTTTCCCCCGGTTTTCCTTCTTCGTCCTCCGTTTTTGAGCTCACGGCCGAGCTTGAGATCTGAATCCATGCAGGAATATTAGACCAAGATGAAGAGGGGAAAGTGATTTTTTAAAAAAAAAAAAAAGAAGTGTTTTTTTTTTAATTAACAGTTCGTCGTGTAAATTTGAAGAAGATGGAAGTTTTTTTTTTTTTTTTTTTGAAATAATGAGTAAATAAGTTATGAACTCGAGAGAGATAGTACCGACGAAAAGAAGGAAAAGAGGGATAAAATGGAGTAAGAAATCCTGTAAAATAAACGATTTAGGTAGGTCGATTACGAAAATCTGTGGAATCCGAACGTAATTAAATCGATATTAAATTGAATTCTCAAGAAGTCAAAGAGAAATGAAACGTCACGAAAGAAAATTTGACAGGACGAAAAGGAACGATTATTCCGCAAGCATTGCAGCACATGCACGATTCTGAGAAAAGCGAGATCGAGAAGGAGATAATCGAAGTCAATGCACCCTTTTCCCGACCCCAAATCCAAAAATTTATCAGAAGAAATACCTCAACCCTAATTTCTCGGGGAGGGAAAGGGAAGAAGGCGTACTGTTCCGGGAGGGTTGACATTGGAGAAGGAAGCGCCGCACGGTAAGCCTATCCTCTTCGCTGCTCTCCTCCACCTCGAAGCGCCTCCGCCCATGGATACGACAGCCGCTGCGGCCGCCGCCGAGCAAAAACTCCTCCCCCTTTCCCCTTTTTGATACTCTGCGGTTTGATTTGAGCTGCCTGACCTGGTTGCTTTACTCCGCTGCTTAGTGCTCTCCGCTCCGCAGAAGGGAAGGAGGCCCACTGCCGCCCGACCTGCCTCCTTGTCCGCTTCCTCAGCGCTCTCTGGCTGGAGAGGTAGAAGGCAAAGAGAGTGAAAAAGGGGGATGGAAGTCGAGGTGAGCGGGTTAAAAGTCAAGTTTTTATTCTTGGCTATCTGACAAGCCAAACTGGCGTGCACCTGAAGCAATGCAATTGAATTCCATACGAATATACATACATTAAATTTCTCTCTCTCTCTCTCTCTCTCTCTGATAATCTAATTATTTAAATTCCGTGGGATTTTTTTTTTCATCGTCCGAGTATTTAAATTTCATTTGATTGCAGAAATGATTCTTTCGTTTCAGTATCTCTCAGTATTAAAAAGATAAATTACGATGAAATTATTAGTATCTCTGTCAATAAATTTCACCGTCAATGCTTAAGAAGATAATCATAATAAATTATGTTCCTTGAACCGTTGATAAGAGCAATGGACGGATTCTAAGTTTGAATAAAGATTTTAGATTTCACGTCGAAATTCGATCCATACCCATTATAGTAGCTTCTATATTGCTCTAGTCAACTACTCGATCCAAGGGGATAAAAAAAAAATTATGTGATTAATCTTAGAGATGAATGATTCTGCACCTTAAATTTTACAATGGATATTTTCAAAAATACAATAGTAGTCCCCTCGAAACGGTCCAATGGCTAGAGCAACGCAAATAATGTTACAGATGGACAGAGGATCTAATCTCGACGTGAGATCTAGATTCTTCATCCAAGCTCAAAAGTCCTCCGTTGTTTTTAATTATTGGATCAAGGGGCATAGCTCCCCGTGATTTATCTCTCTTCGTCATCACTGAGAGATTGACGGTGAGAAGCACTCGGGGGCGAGTGGAATCGCCTTATTACTACAGAAAAATACAATAGTAATATATCGACGATCAATCCTCATAGTTCCGTTATCTTTATAAAGTCATTCAATATCGAACTAAGTACTTTGTCTGCGAAAATAAATTCTCACTATTTTTTTTTTTTTTTTTTTTGCATATGAATACTTCGATCGAGATCACCAAACATAAGTTTTTCACCCAATTCAACACTGACTAATGCTCCATAAAATAATTGAATTGGTTCGGAACCGATTTTGAACTGGTTCGGATCGATTCCAACGTTAACGGATCCGGAACCGATCAGAATCGAATCGGAACCGAAACCGCGGAACCGATAAACATACCTAATTGTGGCTACTTTGGCTCCGAAATAAAAAATACGAAGCATAATTTATATATCTTTAAAATATTTATTCTATTTAAAATTAAAATGTAAGTTTTTATTATTATTATTCTTATTTTTCTATGTTTTAACAGTATATTAGCAGTTATAAAATATAATATTTTAGATGCATGTGCAAGTTTAGGATTTATTCAATAGATAAAATCAAAAGAAAAACATTTATCTTCCGGATTCATTGAGCCAAATTCAAACTCCTAAATTATTTAAAAAAAAAAATTAAGGAGATCATTCATTATAAAAAAAAATATTATTTTACAAATATTTATATTTCAGTGCTGTTGTAATAATTATTTTAATTGTTATTTATAAAATCATATTATATTAAAAAAATATTGTTTGCTATTAATTATAAGTATAAATTGCAGTAAATAGTGATAATGTTTTTCTCGAATACCTTTCATATTGATTTCACGTCATTTAAAAATAGATAAATTATTACTATTAGGATGAACAATCGATTAATAATCGAATCGATCAAACTGATTAAATCAAAATTGAATAAATCGAATTTTTTTGAATAAATTGAATCGATCGAACTTTTCAACAACATCAAACAAACCGAACCGATAAAAAATTGATTAATTTATTTGAAAATCAAACAAATTTAATTTTTTATCATCACTCGATTGTAATCAGTTGACTGATTTATATTAATTAATCAATTGAAGTTCATCATCAGTCGACCGATATGACAAATCAGTCGGATGATAAACTCCAATTTAATTTAATCGATTTAACTGATTATTTTCGTTTCGAAATAGAAATCGAACCAAATAAATCGATTATATTAAACCGATATTTAAAAAAAATAAAATTCTGAATAAATCGAATCCAAAAATTTAATTTGATCGATTTATTCAATTGAATCGAATTTTTGCTCACTCTCTTAGTGACTGAGCGACCTCTCGTTAGGAAAATATTTATTCTTAGCCTCATCGATAATAATTTTATCATTCGATTTTATACGAGAAAATACAAGGATAAGTATAAATGTTATTACAATAATTTACTATATATATATATATATATATATATATAGTTTTGATCGCCTGCGCGATTGATCCTGCGCGCCCGTCCACGACGCGCTCCCAGTCGTTCGATTAGCGTTGCACCATTGTCGACTGCGATTCGGTCGAATTGCGGCCGATTTGCGTCGACCATTTCCGAGCGTCGAAGCCGAGTCGCGCTTTCGCGCACACCCGTCAAACCCGTCCCGGAGGCCGGACGGCGCACAGCAGTCGAGCGCGAGTGCACTGTGTAATTCCTCAGTCGCGGACGGGCGCGCAGGAGATCAAACCCGATATATAGTTTTGATCGCCTGCGCGACCGATCTCTGGCGTCCGTCGCGGCCCGTCTGATCGATCGGCGTCGCGATTGTGAAATGTCTGATGACTCGCGCCCGACACCTCCCGCTGTAACCGCCATCCGGGCACCTTTGGCCGGTGGGTGCATTAGCGCACCTCGTCAATTTCGTCGGCTTCGCGCCGATCCGACCCGAGCCGAGCCCGGACCGCCCCGCGAGTGCGTTTACGCACCGGTCTGAAGGCCGAGGTGGTGGTCGAACGACGCAGCGATATTAAGCAGCGGCGTCTATATATATATATATATATAATAAAATACTTTGGATAAAGATAGTTTTAGAATAAAAAAAATATAATAAATTAGTGTAGTATTCGTGGATACTGTAAAGCTGGACCTTCAAGAAGGTCCGAAACAACCACGGTCTCGATGTCTATTCATTCCATCTCTGGTCGCTCTCATGCATGATTGGTAACATGATCAACAGTGACATGACATCCAAGATTATTAATTGCAATGGGGATGGTTAAAAACTAGGGTCGAAATTTTTTAAATTTTTTGTTTTTATTTTTTATTTTTTTTTATAAATAAAAAAGAGAAAATGTGGAAAATGATGTTTGATTAATATTTTCGATCTCCGTTTTTTAAAAAATAAAAAAATATTTTTTGAAAACTAAAAAATGAAAAAAAAAATCATTCTTTCTTTTTCAGAAAATAAAAAAGACGCTGCTTTATCAAATCGCGTATAAGAATCTGAAATTTAAATTCTCTTTATCAGTTCAGAGAAATTGAAAGAACAAAAGAAATTCAACATGTATTGATTCGAATTTAGGATTTGGATACCCCCAAATGATTCTCCTAGTCGAGTTAGATTTACCCATACCCTCAAAAATTATGAGCCCGTAGAAAAGATATGGATGTAAAAAAAAAAAGAATATTTTGAGTTTAAATTTGATAGTCCCTTCAAATTAAGAGAGTTTTTTTTTTCTTTGGGTATATAAATAATACCCTTAGGTTATGTTTGGATGGAGATGAAGAAAGAGAGTCATCAACGAAAGGAAAAAAAAAAAAAAGAGATGAAAATTTTTTACACTCTAAATTAGAGTATAAGAAAATCTTCTTTTTTTATTATGAGTAAGGAAGATTAAAATTTATCATTCTCTTCTCTTCTCTCACTTCTTTTCAAATAAAATTTAAATTTATCTTTTTCTTATTTATTCTTTCCTCATCTAAAATGTATTTAGTTCAAATATTTATACATAATTTTGATTATATAATTATCAAATTATCATGCATAACTTCGAAATAAAAAAAATCCTACTCTTCTAAAATAATGTAATTTCAAATTATATATCTCAATTAACTAACGTAACAGACAATTATCAATAATTATCTTGAACCAGAAACACTCTTAATTTATTAGTCAATTTCATTTTCTAAACAGTTATTAGATAAATTAAGTTTGAAACTTTCAAAGACCAAACTTTCCCACCAAAGAGAAGAAATCCTCCTTCAAATCTCTCTCTCATCGATCGCACATTGCGGAGGAGAAATAAATCACAGATGATCTATAATCTTGATACATTAGTTAGTGCGATGGAAAACAGATATCCCAACATGACTATTCCATCTAGCTCGAGAATTGATCCTTGCTCTCTGATATAAATAAATCTATACCATACTAATCAATACACTATTCTCATGGAGACAATAATATTTGTTCTAAAAAATATGAACATGAACTAAATCAATGAATATGAGAATGAACTACATCAAAGTGACAATGCCATTTATAAGCATAAAGAAGCGACTCCCAACCACATTTCTCTACACGGACTTGATGAAACATTCGACAAGATAGTTATTACACCATTCATTCATGGGATCTCTAGGATTATCTTCCACAGATAGCGTAGACAACATCTAAAGCTAAATGATTTTCCAAGCTGTAATCTTACATGAATGGAACTGCACGATGAGTATCATTGGTGGAAATCTGAACCCGAACTCGACTCTAGTATGTGAGGAGCCATTACTTCCGACTTGCCATGTCCTAAGATGCTCCCCACTCGGATCCTTTTGGAAGTGCTCTCGTGCTTGGGGCTCGCCGACGGAGAGCTAACGTGGAAGGTGGAGTCAGGTGTCAGAGGTTCGCGGCGAGAGGAGAAAGAGTCATCACACGAAATGCTTTTGTAGAACCCATCAGTGTCTCCATGTCCCCTGCCGATAGTCTTATCTTGGCAGGGGAATTCAAGATTAGTGCAGGGGTTGAAGGATCAGTCTTTTCGGAGTCCAGGCAGTGATCACCAGAAGCGACCACAGGATTACCTGATCCAGGTGGTTCAGCTAGTGTGCCACTGAGGCGCTGCTGCTCGTCGATAATCTTCTTCAGATACTTTCCTTGGGCTTCTATTCTCAGCTGTAGTTGTCTTTGCACCTGTTATCAGTTTTACAAGCATGAGATTCTATAACTGTCATGGCCATCAGGTGGCAGATTAATTCAAAGTTGTATTTGAGCTCATAAACAATAGTTACCAGCAATTCAGTAGCGAAATAGGAAAAAATAATTCAAAATTCCTCACTTCAACTTGGTTAGCTTACAAGAGTGGATGTTCTTTTTCTCAAACTGCCACCTCTCCTCCTATTTCAGAAATAGCACATCATCACTGCTACCTCTTTCTTGTGCTATAGTATCACTGCAGCCATACTAACCAGGATCCACTTGTTCTCCCGTAATTATACTACTTTCGGTTTCACGACCATCTAAGGCAAGGAACGGAGGTTTATGTCCACTGATGTTACATTTTCTTAGTGTGCAAATTTAAGAAGGTGGTTTATAATCTAAGGTCCTATAGATCAAATCAAACCTTTGATGTTAGATTCTAATTAAGCCATTTTATGGGAAAACCAAGTGTCATTGTGATGTTTTCCACATGTTCTTTGTCATCTCAAAGTTGCTCCAAACAAGGATTTGATTTACTAGAGAATGGCGATGAGTCATATTTAGACGTACGGTATGATCGTGCCTACTTCATAGGAGATTAAAACGATGGTACTATAGTTATGCTGGTGAGTACTTGAGAAAGAATGTGTTATTGCTCATTCACTCTGGGAGGAGCTTGGGTTAGGCATATAGGTCCTACAATTATGCAGTGATCACCAAGTTGCTATCTACATTGCTGTTGGATCTAGTCTTTCATGTGCAAGCTAAGCATATTAAAGTCGATTGCCATATCATTATAGAAATTGTGATGATTAAGAAGTTCTCACCTCCTTTTTACTAATTCTTGTCAGGTTGGTGGTTTCTTCATTAAACAATCTAGCACATTTTTCCTATTTTGAGCTCCAAGCTGGCAATGGTTGAAATCTATGATCTAATTTTGCTCCAAATCAACAGGAATGTATGACAGTTAATTGCAATAATAATCTCGCATGGGTTATTTGATATATATAGCATCAAAATTATCACATGGGTTATTCTATACTATATACCTTTGTGAAAACAGACAGCATCAAAATTTGAAACCATGAAAATAGAATTCACAATAATCACAATAAGGACTGCACTCTAACAGTAGAATCATTTACTACTATCATCCCTATTAACTTGCCTCTAGTTGTTCCTGAAGTCGTTTCTGCACCTCCATCTGCAATTTCAGTGCTTCTGTTATTTGAATTCCCCTGAAAAAAAAATATTGTTCAGCTTGTCAAACATATCTTAGATCTTCATATAGCAATTTGGTGCCGTAGCAATTAAACCATTGACTAAAGATTTAGGACAATGAAATCTTTTACAAGCTTAGCAGTTTAATGTTACAAAGCTCAAAGGCCAAAGTCCTGGCCACAAAGGCAACAACACCTCAACTGATTCCCCGTTCCCTTCCCAACCTACAATATGAATATAACCCAAACACCTAACCCCATAACTTTGACCACTGATCTATCACCAAGCTTCATAAGCTGAGGTTATAAAAGATTGTCACATGGAAAGCATTTATTGGATTTAGATGAACAACACAAGAGGTAGGAAACAAAAGCAATGATACAAAGTAAGGAAGACAGGATTGAAAAGTCTGCATGATAAGAGGAATTATTCTCAAATTTTTGTGCACACAAGGTAAAATTATATGGTTATAAAATTCCTGGATGAGCAATAAGCAGGAAGTACTGCTAGTTCTCTACTTGACAATTCTAATGTTACCCTCATAATGTCTTTTGCTCGGAATTTACAAGTAGATAATCCGTAGACTCTGATAATCATTAAAGCGAACTCTATCAATTTGAACTACGTAAAATTAGAATAGAATTTAGTTGCCCTATATCCATGCATATTAATATAGAGAAGAAAAAAACTTGATCTTTATACATACGAAGTGCTTTCAAGGCCTGGAATTGAATTTCTGTCATCTTTCTTTTCTGATTTTATACCTGCACAAGTGAATATACATGTATATATATAGCGTTTATCATTTTTTAAACAGAGAATGTAGATATAATTTCCAAAACAACATGCTAAATGCTCAGCTAAATGTAGTAAAAAAAGTTCACCTACCATCTTCTGAAGCCTCAGGTACATACTTTGCAAGCCTATATTTCTAGGTGTACAATAATAGACAAATTAGAAGGGAAAAAAAAACAATAACAGTGTAGTATGTAAAGAACTGCAAAAGAATGTAGCAACCGATAAATAGGTACCTGTAGATGACTTTTCACATGATAAATTGTTAGACCTTGAACACCCATGATTCTGAGTACACCCTTAGGAGTTGCTCCTATCATGAATCCAACTCATCATTGGCCAAATTGAAAATCATTTCCAAAATATTAGTAAGAAATAAAACTAAACTAACTAATTCATTTGAATAAATACTAATCAGTTGTGGTATAATCATTTGGTTGCTATTGTAAAGTCGGTCATAGTAATAGGTCGATCATCATGATTGCTGGATGATATCATAGTTAATCAATCCCCTTAATCAGATAAGATACATAAAGTTATTTAATATTTTCCTTTGTGCTTGGCAAGATGTTTATGCTCAGGAAGAAATACAAAAGGGAGAGAGTTAACCATAGTGAACAATCTAACAAACATGAGAAAGTTATAACCAGTGTAACTATATTTGTTTTTACTAAACACTAATATACGGAAACATTTTTGTTATGTTAAAGCTTTTGTTTCCTAAGTTGATATATTATGTAGAAGGAATTTTTTTTCCTTGATTTGCCTATTAGCCACATGTAGCAATTCACAATGCCTATGCAAAAAGAACTTACATAAGAACATTGAGAGAAAACTAGGTTTTGAGAACTTTATTGATATAGCAATTCAAAGCCAAGTAATTTCTGAAAAAGAAAATTCTAATATACTCTCAGTCTAGTAAATCTCGCAGTTATTATCTTATTAAAATGTCTAGAAGGCACTTACTATCTGGACCACCAAGTTGTGCCACAGCATCCACGAAACGATCATGCAGTTCCTTTGTCCACCTTAAACGCTGTCTTGAAGCTAAATTATTGGGGTTGTTCACGCCAGTGATAGGCCCCATAGTGCTGTTACTTGATTCCAATTGTTTGTCCTGAGAGACCCAATTGCTATTAATCCAACTCTACGCTTGAGAAAGACATTAGTTGATGCATTTGTCACTATTAATGCAAAAAAAAGTGAAAAAGAGAAATCCTCATAATCAAGCAGTGTAATACATAATTCAGATATAACAACAGTATCAATATCCCATATCTACAAAACAATTCAGAATGCCACACAACCAAGTTAGCATATTTGCTTTTGTTCTATAACATACAAAATAAGGAATTGTTACGCAAAGAGAAGTGGATAATATATCCGCAAAAGGTTGGAATCCGCCAATCTAATGGCCCCCACCGGTCTATCCCACGGTCATTGTAAGAGAGATAAATCACGGAGGGCCCTATGGATCTTGACATGGTGGTCAAGGCATGTGGGAGTCATCTGAATCCAGGAAAGAACTTTAGACCTCCTTCGGAACCGACCCTTGCCTTATCCGCAAGCTCCGCCGTGCCTTAGCCACGACGCCATCCCTGTGGGGACAGAAGTGGATAATATATGAATGCACACTTGATGTTGTTCCTACTATAGTAATTGCTAGAATTACTCTAGATCCCAAATAATACTGGTGGAAATTTTATTGACACATCGTGTCATCTCAAAATAGTTCCAGAGTTCAGTATGTTAAAAATATTGAATTCTTTCTCTCTTTTACGTCGGATTGTACATGCCATTGTTATGTAAATTCTATATAGGCAATAGCAAGAACTCATTAATGTCTCGACCCTAAAGTATAACGTTCAAACTCTTTCATATAGCCTTCCTTCTATGTTTAAATTTCTCATAAATAATTGATATCATCATTTTTGAAACCACTAATTCATTTTTTTTCCTTTCCTTTTTGGAATGAGTAGGTAAACCACTACTTCAACACCATCATTAAGATGTAATCTGATAGACTTGAATAATTTTTAATAATTCATTCATGCTTAGCATTCATATACTAGACAATAATATTGACACATTCTAATTTGGTTCCACATAAAGAATTGTGAGCTAATGAAAGGGGTCTTAAGGCTTAGATGAATGAACTACAACTCATTTGATCATGAGCATTTTAAATTAGTGGTAGGGATGCAAAAGTGTAGAGCTTGACTATGTTCAAGCTTGTTCATTTATCTTACAGAGCTTTTTTAAGATTGTTGTTAAAAATGTTAACACAACTCGAACCAAACCCTAGCTTTCTATCAAGCTTCATAAGAGAGAATTTTTATTGAGCGTCATAAGAGACATTACTATATTTATAATTAAGTTCAAAGAATGATCTATGATAAGTGAAACATGTTATTTTCTCATTTGCAGCATTTTACGAATACCATACAAGCATAAAAATTATAAGATATGCATCATATATGATATATTTAAATATTATACTTACCCTTTGAGTTTCATTATTGTGAACGTACTAAATAAGAATGTAATCAAACTTTATACAAATTAATAAATAAATGTATTATGAATTTTTCACGAGCTTTATTTGTGAATGTTAATGAATTGAACTCACTAGTGTTCGAGTTTGTTCATTTGAGTTATTTTTAATATTAGAAACATAAACGAGCTGCTATCAAAGAGTTAATTCATAAGCATCCTACTCATTTACAACCCTATTAGTGGTCAAACAAGTTTATGGTTAGTTCTCTTGTCTATGCAGGTTGTGATAGTTTGGTAGCATATTAGGTCTTATGCTAGGCATAGTGATGAGTTTGGAAAGGGAAGCCAGCATGATGGTCGAGCCCACCATCAGTTTATGCTACCAATTATGGATGATTTTGAACTATGAATTGGGCTTTAGATCTTCACAGAAACATGAGGGAGACTTAGCATCTTAGTTTAGTCTTACATCAAATCTGAAGTAAAGAAAGAGATTTGTAAGTCAACTCCAGAGAAAGGGGACCTTCTTTCCAATAATAACAGGCTCAACCAAATATTTCTGGGAACAAGCTCGACAGGGCTACTGCTCAAGGAATACCATGAAGCCCCTTGCGAATAAACAGCTTGCATCAGTGACCATCAATGTGTTAACTTTCTCTTAGCAGAGAACAGTTAAGATCGTTACATGAACATGAAATCCAAAGGTTGACAAGAAGCATGATAAACGACCTATTATGGAGACTAACAGTCGGTAACTAAGTAGCCGACCCTAACCTAGTTATGACTATAGGCCCCTTGATCAGTGATAAGCAGGTAAAACTTAGCCTCTATTTTTCCTGTTTCGCCAAAAGCGGTATTTCGAGCTCCAATTATCCCCAAATGGTACAAAGCTACTACCATTGGCATAATCATAGATCCATAGACAACACGAATTTGCTATCGTGCAGAAGTTCAAAATTCATAAAATCGATGAATTAAGTATCCTCGGATCAATAAAAATGAAAACCCTAGCTACGGATCACAAATCCCCATCCAAAAGCAAGCAAAGAGGAAAGCCATACCTGGGCAAGCAGCTGCTAAAGCGATCGACCCTCCGAACTGCCGGAACGAAAGACACAAAATTGACAGGTTTCGACTGGATTGTGCAAGCCAGATCAAGCGAGGAACTATATAATAAAAACTCCACAAACAAAAAAAATTGAGTCCCTTTCTTCCTCTTTCTGCCCTCTACAGCTCCATGGATGCGCCGGCGATCAACAAATCGGACGACCCACTCCCTCGCTCGTTCGATCGTTCGTTCGTCGCCCTCGTCACGGATAGCCGCAGCAGATGCCTCCGGCAGGGAGCAATTGCAGCCGCAAACAGCCAAACCGGAAACGTGTCGACTCTTCCGTGTTCCTGGCTTCGACTTCAGCTTGAGAGTTGAGAGGGGACGGCGACCGATGGGGAAGCCGTCAGATCGAGAGTGGACGGCGACTGATGATGAAGCCGATAGAGTTTTTTCATTCCCGCTAATAAAGTACATGTCCTACTCGCGTGCTTACCAGATTTGTTATTGGACGGGAGGTCGGCGGTTCCTCGCGGGGATCGGTCGCGGAAAAACGAGCGCCGGCGGGTAAAACATGGTTTCAGATAAATAGGAAGGATTAGTCGAGGTTTGGTTATGGATTCGTTAATTTGTTTCTAAATAAGGAACACCAATCATTTCTTCGCACTGATAAAATTGCTGTTTAATTCGATGAGTTATGGCTTAACGTGAAGTTTTTCAAAAGTCTCCGTTGGGTGGCTAAAATACGACAGAATTTACGGATAAGATAAAAATTAATTTCGAACAAAATTTAAAGTTTTTTTTGAATTCAGATGACTCCTATATGTCTTGGTCACCATATCAAAGTCTATAGAGCCCTTCTTAATTTACCTCCCTCATAATGATCGTGGGACAGACTGGTGGGGATCTAGATTTACGGATTCTAATCTTTTGCAGTGAAATTTTTCAACAACCATAAATCAAAAGGTAAAATTCATGTATCGATAATAACTTTGTATTAGGTAGGTCTGAGATTATGATGTAATTGACAGGATATTCAATTTGATTTTTAGATATTTATAATTTAATTTTTAATTATAATGATTTATAAAATTTTCTTTCGAATAAAAAATAAATCAAAAAAATTGAGATCAGATTAACTATTAACAATGTTAATACTTTTTGATTTATTTTTTTTACTTTGAATATAAGACAATTGTAGAGGGAGGGTTAACATGATTATTTTTTTTTTTACCCAAGTAAAAATTCTAAGGGGGTGTTTGGTTATCCCGTTTTCCCGTTTTTGGTTTTCGAAAAATAAAAAAAAACTATTTGTTATCTATTTTCCGTTTCCGTTTCTTAGAAAATGAGACGTCGTTCTCCGAAAAAAATGGAAAACGAATTTCAGTCGTTTTCTGAAAAAGGTGAAAACGCGCTCGATTTCTGAAAAATAAAAAACCTAGCGCGTTTTCATCGCGTTCCCCCCTAGCCCTCTTCCCCCACCGCCTCTTCCCTCACCGCGTGCCCTACTCCCAATCGCGATTCTCACCGCTTGCCTACTCTCGATCACGATTCTCATCGCGTTCCCTGCCTACTCCCACCGCTTCCCCTGCTCTCCTGATCGCAATTCTCACCGCGTTCCTTGCCCTACTCCCGACCACGTCCCTTGCCCTACTCCCGATCGTGTTCCTACCGTCATCACTGCCAATCGCGTCCCTGTCACAGCTCCTTGCACTGGCCGTAGCCCTCTTCCCCTGCTGCCTCTTCCCTCGCCACGTGCCCTACTCCCAATCACGTTCTCACCTCTTGCCTACTCCCAATCGTGATTCTCATCGCGTTCCCTGCCTACTCCCACCGCTTCCCCTGCTCCTCCTGATCGCGATTCTCACCGCGTTCCTTGCCCTACTCCCGATTGTGTTCATGTCGTCGTCACTGCCGATCGCGTTCCTGCCATAGCTCCTTGCACTGGCCGTCGTCGCTGCCAATCGCCAGGACCACCTACGACTCGACTCCGGCCACCTCAATCTGTGCTTGGCTACCACCGTGACTCCACTGTCTCTACGCCTCGCAACCCATTGCACTACAGTCGCATGACGCCTCGCCGCCGTTTCCTCGTCACTGTAAGCACTCCAGCCTCACCACCTCTTTCCTCGCTGCTGCAGGCACTCTAGCCTCACCCCCAACAGGTAAGCATTTATTTGGATTAATGTTGATTTTTTGATGTAATTTTAGCAATAAATGTTGATTTGTTAGATCATTATGGTAGGATATGGGATGACATTATCCTAATATCTAATTTCAGAAATATTTATGAGCTTAATTGATTGTTGCAATTTATATTGTTTGGATTGTTAGATCATTATGGTAGGGCATAATCCCAATATCGAAGTGGAGAAATATGAATGGTCAAAGACTAATGTTGCCATATTTATCGAGATCATCTATGAAAAAGTGAAGCAAAATAAACTACAAACATCTACCTTTAGTAATACGGTTTGGGAGGAGATCAACAAAGAAGTATTTCAAGCTACAAACACGAATTATCATGTAGAGAGACTCAAAGGTAAATGGAATCGCCTACGCACCAGGTATCGACTTTATGTTGCATTGCTTGCTCATACTGGTGTGACAATGGATCCAGACACTGGTAAAGTGAATGCTCCAGAGGAAGTGTGGGCTGAATTTTATATGGTAAATGTTTTATCCATTCAAATATATATTTTTATTGTATATTAGTGTATAATAAAATCACATTTCCCTAATCAATGATACGGAAAAATAAAAAGGAGTACAAAACAATACGAAAGGAAGGTTGTGATCATTTCCACATTCTTAATGAAGTTTTCGGTGGGACAACTGCAACAGGTGATATGCATAGAGCTTCTACTCAATTACCTCCGACATCCGATGAAGAGAGAGAACTTGAAGAAGCATTCATTAATAGAGGTGTTAATTCATATGTTGAAGTCGTTGATGATGAGCATGAGGATGTTAGAGGGGAACCTAATAGTCAACGATGTTGTGGTGTAGAATCATCCAATAGTAGTCGACGTAAAGATCCTAAAGTTGCAAAAATTGCAAAATATGAGGCTTATATGGACAAGTGGAGTAATACCTTGGAACAGTTGAGTGGAGAATCAATTGCTAGGCAAAAATACACGGAGTTAAGGGCTGCTAAGTTAGAACTCGAACAAGATATATCCTGCTCTTCTAGAACTAGTGTGCCCAATGATCCTTACTCTATAGATATGTGCATGTAGATTTTAAATGGGATGGATAATTTATCTACTCAAGCGTATACAAAAGCTACAGAAGCTTTCCTTAAACCTGGTTTGCGTGAAATTTTCATGAAAATTCCATCAAATAGGAGAGCTGGATGGTTGGAGTGCCTCAATCTTGATCACGTGTAGGATCATATATTGCCAAATTGACAGGGATTACTTTTAATTATTACCTAGCTAAAGACTATATAATATTAATGGAGTTTGTTTGATCTTGTGGCTTGAATATTTAAGACTCTTTTAATATTTCTGAATTTAATGTTGAAGACTATGTTGAGTTTTTAAATTTCATTTTCATTTATTGGTTTGAGATGAATATATCTTTAATTTTATGTATGTGTGTATTGATTTTAATATCGGTTTGTTGTAGATCATGTCAAGTTCTGATGATGAATCTGACGAATAAGGGCCAAATATCAATTTGCTTATAGTTTTGAGTCTCGCAAATGAATTTTTTCATGATATTATGACTGAATTTCTGGGATACATTGATCGAATGCCGTGTCAGACTTCATCTCTTACCGAAAGAATGTACATATAAGAAATACTTGATGGGCACCCCCAAGTGTGCTTTGACAATTTTCGTATGTCAAAATATGTGTTTGTGAATTTTTGTAGAACATTAAAAGAAATGAAACTAATGAAAGATGGAAGGAAAGTTACAGTTGAGGAAGGTGTTGCTATGTTCTTACTAATCATTGGGCACAATACACGACATTGAATATGTGCAGATCGATTTCAACATTCAGTCTACACCAGCAGCAAGTGGTTCAAACGAGTTCTACGAGCTGTTTGTACTTTGGGCACATATATTATTCGACCATATGAATACAATGGTGTCCATCCTCACATATTGAACAATCCAAAGTGGTTTCCGTATTTTAAGGTACATATTGTATCCAAATGTGTATAGTTACATTAACAATATATCGTTACTAACACATTATGCATTTTTAGAATTGTCTTTGAGCTATCGATGGGACTCACGTGTCGGCATGGGCACCGACATCAATTCAGACATCATTTGTGTATACTGGCTGGGAGGGGACAACAAATGATTCTAGGGTGTTCATCGATGCATTAACAAGACATGAAAATAATTTTCCTAAACCTCGCGGTGGTAAGTAACAGATAAAACTCTTTATATATATTCATTTATGTTGGTGTATTACATCATTAATATGGAAAAACTATCACGGATCAATTTTATCTTGTTGATTCTAGTTGCCCAAACATGCCGGGGTTTCTCGCTCCATATCGAGGTCACCGCTATCACTTGAGAGATTATCGAGGGCAAGGCAGACCAAGAGGGAAGGAAGAGTTATTCAATTATAGGCACAGTACATGTCGTAATATTATAGAGCGGTGCATTGGAGTGCTAAAAGCAAGGTTTCGAATTTTAAAAGATATGCCAAACTATCCAATTACTAGGCAAAGATTAATTCCGGTTGCATGTTGTGCGGTGCATAATTTTATACATCGACATTATGCAATGGATAATTTGTTTATGGAATACTCTTTCGATGATATAATTATATCTGGAGTTGAAGGAGATTTTGATGATCAAGAGCCGATTCCAATTGATCATAGCCAAATAGCTCAGATGGGACATGTACGTGATGAAATTGCAAGTCATATGTGGTGGAATGATTATGTGGAACATCATCCATAATTAGTTTTGTATTTATGTTTAATATATATGAACATATGAAATTAAAAAAAATATGTTAGGTCATATATATTAATATATTAACTATTTTGTTTATAATTTTCCTCCAAAGTGTAAATTTTAGATTAACTATGTGTACTTTTGTCTATTAATGTAATATATCAGTTCTAAATAGCATATTTTGAGGAGATATTGTAAATAGCATAAATGGTTAAAAGATGGAACATGTACTCTCTATTAATGCAGTTACATCCATGGAGTAAAACTCTTGTCTTTTTGTTAGTAATCAATTTCTTATCTTCCTCTTCTTCTCCATTGGAAATGCAAACCATATGGCTATTGTTGCATCGGAACCAAGTCTAGATTACATTTTGTTTCTTAGATTTATTTTTGTATCCTTGTTTTTTAATATGCTTACAGTAACAATTCAAGATTACAAGAACATTCATTAGAGTAAAGCTGCTGTTTAATACGGTATTTGATTCATTCTGGTATATAAGTTCTTTTTCATCTGAATAACATAGTAGAGAAATATTGCAAAAGTAAAAAAATACTACCTCTACTTTTTTTATATGCAGGTCAGCTCAAATAGTCCTTCGACTGTCTGGAAACAGTCTTCTTATGGTAGCTCAGGTAGTTTCTTTGATATAGTCATGCATGGTGTGGATAATCTACTAGGTACCAAACTTTTGGTGATCTTTTCTTGTAAAGCTTATCAGTGACTACCTCAAAAAATATTTCTCTGTTGGACGCTATTTGATTCATTATGGTGTATAAGTTCATCAGCTGAACAATGCAGCCGGTGGCACCCAAGTGGAGAAATAGTGGAACGGGCAAAATGCAACCTCTGGAGCTCTCGGAGATGCAGGTTTGATTGTTTTTGTAATTTGTTTTGTTTAATGTACTCGCTTCGTGGAGACTATCAAATCGATACCTGTTTTGCCTAATAATGTAGCAGGTTCAGGTTCTTGTTCTTGTTCTTTTTTGCTTCATGGATTAAAATTCTTACATTCATTCTCATGCAGTGAGTTACATTCTACTGCTCGTCCTGCCTCACCTCGCCTCGCCGCACTGGTTTGCTCCTACTTTCCTTACTGATGCAAAGTTTTCTCCTATTTGCCTTGTGTTTTCATGAACCACTTGAGTAAACACAATTTATATATCAGATAGGATAACTGCGCCTGAGTTGATCAGCAATGGGCAATGTAAAACGGGAGTCCTATTAAATTTTTCTTTGCATGTTCAATGCATTAAACCTCTCCAGATTTATCTTATTATTGTCATTTAGATTCCAATTTTCTCCTGAGCTCCTAGCACTTAACTTTCACGATTGTCAAAGTCATGAACCAGGTGAATTTGTCTGGGTAAAACTTACAGGTATGAGTAAATTTATAGTGTAGGTATCTAATTCGACCTGTTTTTTGTTGATTACAAATTAGGGATTTTATACATTAAATTGATTGAACGTCGAAGAGATTTGCTTTATGATTATCTTCATCATTGTTTAAAATGTCACTATTGCTGTGTTGGTAGGCAATTTGATGAATGTTCCCAACACTATTTGAAGATTTAGTACGATGTGGTCATGGCTCGTGGAGATATTGTTTCTATATGAATTTAGGCTACTTAGTGATAGATGGATGGTGGTCACGGTGTGTGGAGATATTATTTCTATATACATTTTACGCCACTAAGGATGACCAAGAAATGCAATGAAAAGTTGTACATATCATTGCTAATTAAATTGAGCATCAGGTTTATTTTATTTTTTACAAGGCTAATCAAGGGATAAAATTCATGCAGCTGAACATAAAATGTTGGGTCAAAAATTTCTTGATGATGATGAAACTAATAAGTTAAATAGGTGCATTGTATTTTGAACCATTCTTGCAAAGATGTTTCTAGATTGTATTATAGATATATATAGTTTGCTCCAAGTCGTTTGAGATCATTGATAATATAATCCTTACAATCTTCATGCCCTCTCTTACCATCTACATCTTTTCAGGTTGGTATGTCTATCGATCCAAAGCTTCTTCTTGCAAATTTTCCAGTTATTATGGGGATGTTGGGTCTTTTGATTGCTGGAAAGACTCTAATGGTAGCACTATTGGGTTAGATTATTTGGTATTTCAACAATAGCAGCTATAAGAGTTGGTCTTTTACTTGCTCTTGGTAGAGAATTTGCATTTGTTGCTTTTGCCGAAGCTGTAAACCAGGTAATTTATTGACAGTTTCCTGTTCCATTATTTTTTCAATAGATTTACTGACTTATTTTAGTCTTTCTAGAATTTGGATTTAGGTTTTAAACACGACATAAATTCCTATCGGAGAACTTGCCACTTGTGGTATCTGTATCTATATTGCAGGTTGTATGTCACCTGTTTCGCCTATGAAGTAGATTATTGATTAATATAAGATAGTGCAATTCTAGTACCGATCCTAGAACCTAATAAATATGGGTTGGCTTAAACTAGTCCAACCAACATTAGTGACATGACACATTCCATTAAATGAGTTTTTGTTTATGTTGCAGTAGTTATGACATTTTGCATTTGCTCTGTTAAATAAGATAATTTTGCCCTACTCTGAAGAAAAACGGTATCCTATTAAACTGTTTTATAATTTTTTGACTGCTATGATACTTATTTCTTTTTCATTTTGTTTTTTTACAGGGCATCTTCTTCTCAGTTATCATCGTTACTGTTTCTACCATGGCTAGCTGCTGGAGGTTAGTTCCTTGCTTCTAGATTTGAGCATCACGATGTCAGAAGTCTGTTGCCCGTTGAATCTGAGGAAAACACTTTGTTGGTGGATAGCCTTTTGTGTATTTTGAATTTCCACAAAGCATATGCTCTGCGGTTACTCTGAAACCATGAGTGGATGTTAGCATTTTAGACTTTGATATGTATCTGCTATTAGAAGATTGATTGTATACAATGTCACTCTTGCATTTCTATTTTTTAACCCAATCTAATGTGAGAGATTTAAAGTATGTGTATTTTAATGGATTTGTAAGTGTTGAATGTACGTAGTTTGTGATATCGAATGTATTGTAAATGTTGATTATATAATTGATAATTTATAATATATTGTTCCATTTACGTTAAATTTAAATTACGATGTAAATTAGATTTAAATTACAAAATTAATAGTGGATGGAAAAAATTTTAAAATTAATTTAGTGACGGAATTTTGATTCCGTCATTATTACTGTTATAAAATTAGCCATGGTATTTTATTTCCCCTTGTAAAGTTATAGACTTTTTTTTATATATTATATTATTTTATTTTTTTTCTCGTCTCTTAACGAATAACTATTGTATATTATTATTTTTTTCTTTATAGTATAAACTTAAAAAATAAAAATTAGATCAGAAATAGAAAATTTATATCAAACGTATTTTTTAATTTTCTTTTCTAAAAAATAAAAATATAATATATCGTACCAAACACATTTTTTATTTTTCTAAGAAAACACAGAAAATAAAAATGAAAAATTTTCCACGGTCCTCAGCTTCATTGAGCTTCTGATGGAGTTTTGGCATCGATGGAGATCGCATGTAATCCTTGATGCAGCTCCTCTTGCAGCAGATCATATATAAGCCCGTGTCTCTTCACCAAGCTCTTCCCTTCGAACTCCTTCGAGATCACCCTGACATTGAAGTGAGTTTCTCCATCGGCGCTCCCACTGACTCCGGCATGGCCAGCGTGGAGATAAGACACATCCTCCACCTCCAATTCCACAGGAGATAGAGCTTGTTGCAATTTCACCGCAATCCTCTTTTTCCTCCCACCAATGCCGTCGCCATAGATTTCAGAACTATCTTTCTTATCAGCAACAAGACTAACGGATGGACTCGCACTGCCATTGCTCCTCGAGAGCGATTCCCCGCTGATTTCCTCGGTTTTTTCTTGATCAAAAATTGAATCTTTCTCTAATTTTCCTGCACCCTTCATCTCAGATTCGGTGCCCTTGCTTTTCTCGGCCTTGGCATCTTCTATATATAGCTGGAGGGCTTTCTGCTGCATGAGCTTTAACATGTTGAGGAATCCATTGTTCCGGGAGGGAGTCAGGCTCTGGCGGAGGCCGAGGAGTTGAACAAAGTCCGGCGGCACTCGGGCAATCACGGTGGCAGGGGAACCGGAAAGGCCCAAGACAAGGAGGGCTGCGAGGCCCTTAGTGAGGGCGGAGTCGGAATCTGCCTCAAAGCGGACGGCGGCGGGGTCGTCGGGGTCTGCGAAGGCGCGGACCCAGACCTGGGAGACGCAACCACGGACGCGGTGGGCGTCGATCTTGAACGCCGGGTCGAGCGGCGGCAGCCGAGCGCCGTAGTGGAGGAGCTGCTGGTACTTGGCCTTGGGCTCGGGGACGGACTGGAAGAGGGCGATGATGTCGCGGAGCTTGGGAGGGACGAGAGAGACGTCGACAGCGGCGGAGGCTTCTCGATCTTCCTGCTGCTGCTGCTGCTGCTGTTGCGCGCGGAGGGGGCGGGCTAAGGGAGACGATTTGGGGAGGGGTTGGAAGGAGATGGGGGAGGAGAAGACGAGCAATCTCGAGGGGAGAAGGAAGGCGCTCATGGAGAAGAAAGCGGAGGGATTTGGGAGGATCCTGGGAGATGAAAGAAGGCGGAGAACGGAAGAGGAGATGGAAGACGCCATGATCGATCGAGCAAGAAACGGAGAACGGTCTACCGATCGGCACGGCGTTCCCATTCTCCCCCCTACTGTGGCCTTCCTTCGCGGATCCTAAAATCCATACCCGATATCAAACGCACGGGTTCGGGTTATTTTGAGACGATACCATACCCGAACCTGATTTGATCCGAGACTGGACCCAACTCAAAAACTTTAGGGCGTTACTTTTACCGGCTTCGTTTCGTGGCGCACCGCTCCCCGGCCGTGCCGCCGGCCTCCACCTGATTTGCCGGACGCCATCGGCACTGTCGATCTTTCGTTCCGTTCTGCCGAGGTTTGACGCCTTCCTCTCTTCACTTACATGCGGGATATTGTGTATTTCGATATTTTGTTAAACTATTCCTGTCCAATCTTTCTCCTTCGCTTCTGAATTTAGTAATAGTTATTAGTTCATCACTGATCTGAATCGGAATGATAAGTTTGCCATGGTCGGCTTGGAGTGTTGCGGAATGACAAGTTGTTTGCTAAAAAATGAAGGGAAAAAAAAACAAATTTTGACTTGGGCATACTTCAGGATGCCATTTTCTCTCTTTGTTCTTTGCTTAGTGGGTCTCAGGTTGGTAAAATTTACCTCTTGTTTTATGGAATTATAATTATAATTCTGTTATTTTAGTTTTCCCCCATGTGCTTGAAAGAGGATAAGATGAAGGAATTAGTCTTATATATTGTCCCAATTTTTTTGCAAATCTGATGAGAGATGGTCAATTTGTTTCTGATAATTTTATGAAAAACCATGAAAATAAAAGTTGCTATACAGTGCCGATAAATTATTATTCAAATCCCATGATTCTGATCATGATATTTGAAAATTAACATTTATTATTTTTTCACACAAATATTAGCTCATTTAAATCTAAAAATTAAAGTTTTTTTTTTGTTTTAGATAAGGAAATAACCTATCATTTTATTTTAGGAAGAAATGAGTACTGGCGAGTACAAACAGAAGAGAGGATAAAAAAAATATGTCAAATATTGAGTGGCAGATAGATGATCACTTTAGCTAATGGCTTTAAAAATTTTCCTTACAATATCACAAAGGAAGAGTGTAGCATTGATTGGTATACATTATTTCTATAGTTTGACAGAGTACCAGAGTAAATCAAGTAAATCATATATGCTTTGGGGTATATTAGCAGTTTAGCACCACTAGGGTTCAATGAGAGCTGAGATCCCACTGAGGATACCCAAAGGATTATAATTGTTAGCTAGCAAAATGATGATGTCCTTCCTTGCCTCTACTACTATATCACATTCTTAGGTTAGGTGTGAAGTTGTTTTGTTTCTTATGCAAGAGAAAGGATTTGTCGCTGTTAGATATATGCCCTCCCTAATCGATAAAATTATTTAGGGGAATCAAGTGGAGGAAGTAGATATTTTAGTCACAAATAGTACAAAAATCATAGGATTCTGTTATTTATTTCATCTGCAATTGGAAGAAATTTTGGATGTTGAGGCCAGAGAGCCCAAACTATCAAGAAGGATCAAACAGTGTTGTTGGACTGCTTGATAGTATAAGGTCACTGTTTTGAAAGGGAAGGTGGTAGTGCAACACTGCAAGCTGGTCAAATATTTGGTATGGTATTGCAAGTTTGAAACCTTTCTATGATATTAATCTTGAATATATTATCCATTCGAGCTGTCAAGTTATCAAATTTTGGATGATTGCACCGAGTAATCAATGACTAGTCAAGTTATTTTGAGTTTTGTCTTCCAACTTGGTGGTTCCTTGATAGCAGGTTCTTTCAATTTCTTAGCATCTGTTGAATTGAAATTTTACATTCCAGCAGGATTTGATTCCAATTAAGCTGGTAGACCATCAGTTTTTACCAACTATTGATACAGGTTTATTTTTTTTTTTCTAGTCTATCTTAATATTTGTGCCACGACAGTAGCAAATATTTGAATTTTCACGTGAGACTATCTTGACTGTGCATTTAGAAGAAAATTTTGTGAATCCTCATTCGAAGCAATAAACTGAACAATGACAAACCAATCCTGAAGAATACTCTGCCAATAATGAATGCCTAACCATATCTTTTCATTTCTAGGCTATCTTTCTGAGTGAGAGCTCAAGAAAGACCAGTGGTTCGTCCCAAAATGCTATGTGATTTGTTGTAACTTGAAGGATTTTGATATGGCTTCTCGACCGAAGCTCTCTGGCTTGCAAAAGCAGGTACTAGGGCTATATAGAGGATTTCTCCGAGCAGCTCGTCTAAAAGCACCAGAAGAGCGCTTACAGATTGAATCCATTGTCTCGGCTGAATTTCGGAAGAATGTGGAAGCTGTGGACCGAAAAAATTTCATTTACATCGAGTATTTGCTCCGTCGAGGCAAGAAACAGCTCGAACAACTAAAGAGTGTGGATACAATCAAATTGTCTACTATAGAAGTTGGGCAAAAACCTCAGTAAATGTTTCTTCCTCTCCAGTATTCAAAATGTTTTATCCAAATAAGTTACTTTCTTTGATGTTTTATTTTTGAAAACTTAGTGATCCATCTCCACCTGCATATTGAGCAATTCATCAACTCAAGTCTCAAAATACCGGATAGTCAAATCTGATGTTGAAATTTCCTGATGAATTCAATGCCTATCGAGGAACACAATACCTAAGCAAGTTGAAAGGTTCAAACAACTTTGAGTTGCTACTTCATCATTGTGCTGATGAAGTCCTAACCAACTGGTTTTTTCCTTTACCATTTAATTATTCTTGTATGCTGACTGGTTAAAGTGCAAAAATTGTTATCAACAGAGGAAATGAGAAAAATTGAAATTTGTCCATCAAATTCTGTTTCTTGCACTGTATTTTTCTTCATCTTTGTTGAAAGTACATGATCAAGCAAGGTGCTAAAATTGTGCTCCAGTCAGGACATGAATATTTGAGCGAAAGGTTTATCTCTAGTGAATGCAATAAAGATGATCAGGTACTAATACAGACTGATAATACTAGACTGATAAAATTTTTGTTTCCATAAAGTTTCAAGCCTGCTTATGTTCATAAATTCATTCTACAAATTCATATTTGCAGCACTAAAAAAGTTAACATGGATAAGTCATGCATGGTCTATAAAAGTTATATACTCAGGAGCAATAACTATCTTGTAAGTGTTAACGACAAATAGTGAATGCTTGGGTGTTGTTTGTTTCAAAACTCCTCTTATTGTATTAATAACATCAATTCTCTTGTAAAGAAACTTTAGATAGGATAGATTGCCAATCCTTTTTTTATTATTTACCATTTAACATACAATTTAAGTTCTGAAATTATACTTTTAAAATGGTATAATTAAGTTTTTCTGACATTCAATGCTAACAACAGGATGCAGAGATGCATGCAACCTAGCCCAGCTACCCAGTTACAGTTGGGGAGTCTACAATAAATTAGATGCATATCTTTGTTCATGATAGGAACAACTTGTATCATTCAATAAAGAAGACATATGCGTCTTGTTAATACTGAAAAAAGAGTATGGAGATGGCCACAAGTTAATTGGGTATCTTAATTATGACTACTGACTTCAAATGATGATGATATTGGAGTTGATAGGTATACTGCTATCAGATCATCCTTTTCAATTATGATAAAAGTATTAGGTGTCCAATGAAAGCAACTTGAAAATATTTTGTTTATGGCAGTTCTCTTCAGGCTTAGAGATATATAAATCTTTTGACTGCTAGAGGTTGAAGTGCTTAAACATTTTCTTTAATATCTTAAATATGATGGAAAAGATAAATAAATAAATAAAATAAGAGAAATGTAAAATGAATTCCTCATCTTGACTTCAAAACAGAGGCTGTTGTCTGACAAAGTCGTGAAAGCCAAGCAATCAATCATCCCAGAGAGAGAAAACTGGCTGCTTCGGTCACTAGACTTTGCAGAAGGGCATTTTCAGTAATCTGAATTTTGGAAAAAAAAAATGATGCAGGTACGTTCTTGCATGCATGCATGCATCAGTTGTGAAAATGGACACTGACGAGATATTCAATTCCAGTGCTTGGGCTTAGAAAAGGTAAAAGGAATGATGAATGGAAATGGACAAACACTACAATCTCTATTTACTCTTTTTTTTCTCTTAGTTCATGTGCCCGGTGCCCACCATCACAGTAGTTTAAGTTTAAGTGGGGTTTCTGCAAGTCTTACAGGTCAATCCCACTCTTCATCTACATGTACTCTTCCATGACCCAAAGATTCTCTTGTATTCTTATTCTTCTTTCTTTTAGTGTTTCAGGAACCACACTCGACCTGCTGGTTCAATCGAAAAAGGTAGAAACTTCAGATCGAGACCAAAAGAAACTGCAATTCTAGTTTTTTCGAAGTGGAAGAACTGAAGAACTATTGTTTTTTCACTTTTCTACTCTGTTGATAGTCTGATCATGATCATTCTTCCATCCTCACTGCAATTGCAACTGGTTTTCCAGGTTTAATATATATTTTTTTTCTGTCTGGTTCCTTTTCCAACCTCTTTTTGAATAGTTGATTGTTTAAATCTTCTTTTAGCTTCATTTTGTTCAACGACTCCCTTTGCAGCAGGTGTTCCAATTCCACCGTCATCTTCCTCTTTTTCTTCCACCATGGGAGAGCATGAGCAGCTTCAGAGCACCAGCATGAGGTCCCAAAGCAGAATTCTTGCTCTGTTCTTGTCTTGCCTTTTTCTCTTCTTCGAGGAATCCGTCGCTCTCAGCGAGGATGGCACGCTGCTGTTGCAGTTCAAGTATTCCGTCGTCGACCCCCTCGATGCACTTGGCGACTGGAACTACGACGACCCCACGCCCTGCGCGTGGAATGGAGTCATTTGCATGGGCTTCCCGGACGCCGCCGCCGCAGCGTCGAGAGTCGTCGGATTGGTGCTTCCCCATTCCGAGCTCGCCGGTGGCCTGCCGCCGGAGATCGGCCTCATCAGGCACCTCCGCCACCTCGAGCTCTCCGGTAATGATCTTAATGGAGGTCTCCCGCCGTCCATCTTCAACTCGTCGGAGCTGCACGTGCTGTCGTTGGCCGACAATGATTTTTCCGGCGAGATCCCCGAGCTCCCCACCGGCCGCTTGAGCGGGCTCCAAGTGCTTAATCTTTCCGACAATGCATTGGTGGGTGCGGTGCCTGGACGGATCGCCCTGTTGCCCAACCTCACCGCCCTCGCCATTGCCAATAATTACCTCTCCGGCGAGCTCCCGCCGGGCGGGTTCGGCAGTCGGGTGGAGTACGTGAACTTAAGCGCTAACTTCATTAACGGCTCTTTGCCGCAGGATCTGGGAGGGCAGAGCCTCCGGTATTTGAACTTATCGGGCAACCAGATCTCCGGCGTAATCCCGCTGGAGATTGCGTCGGGAATTCCGGCCAACTCCACCGTGGATCTCGCGTTCAATAATCTCTCCGGACAGATCCCGCAGACGGGAGTGTTCGCCATGCAGAAGCCGGAGGCGTTCGCTGGGAATTCCGGACTCTGCGGGAAGCCTCTCGAGAACCTCTGCACGATTCCATCCACCCTCTCCGGTCCCCCTAATTCGACGATGGGAACGCCACCGGATTCTCCTCCAGCCTTCGCGGCGCTGCCGAAGAACGCTGCGGACAGGACGCCTACAGCCGGCGGCGCGCAACGGGGGCTTCGCTCCTCGGTAATTATAGCGATCGCTGTTGGAGATGTTGCCGGAATTGGATTTCTCTGCGCCATTTTTTATTACATATACTCCATGAAAATGAAGAACAGACAGGAACAACATCAACAGCTGCAACGGGAAAAAGTAGTGGCTCTTGACATGAACAAGCAACAGCCGCCGCCGCCGTCATCGGAATCGAGAGGATTTAGTTGGCTCTTCTGCTGTTTAAAGGGAAAGGACGATGAGGAAGAAGGAGACAGAGAAGAGTCTTCGACCTCCTCTGACCGAGAATCCGGGGAAGAGACAAGAAACGGAGCGGAGAAGGTCAGCAGCGGAAGAACACCACAGCAACCGGATGCGACTCTTGTCACCGTCGACGGAGAGACGGAGCTGGAGCTGGAGACCCTTCTCAAAGCCTCGGCCTACATACTCGGGGCCTCGGGGTCCAGTATCGTCTACAAGGCGGTGCTCGCAGACGACACCGCCCTGGCCGTCCGGCGAATCGGCGAGAGCAGCGCCATCGATAAGCTCAAGGACTTCGAAGCGCAGGTACGCAGCCTGGCCAAGCTCCGACACCCCAACCTCCTCCGCCTCCGGGGATTCTACTGGAGCGCCGACGAGAAGCTCCTGATCCACGAGTACGCCCCCAACGGCAGCTTAGCCGACGTCTCATTCAGCACCAGTAAGTTTGATATTCCATTCTTCTTGCACACAGTACAAGCTCAATTCACCGAGGTGATCGTGTTCGACGGTTGTTCTCAGGGAAGCAGAGTTCGTCGCCGTTCCACCTGAGCTGGGAATCGCGGCTCCGGATCGCGCGGGGGGTGGCGCGAGGCCTTGCCTACCTCCACGAGAAGAAGAGCGTGCACGGAAATCTGAATCCGAGCAACATCCTTCTGGACGCGGACATGGAGCCTAAGATCGCCGACTTAGGCCTCGAACGCCTGCTCTCCGGCGAAGGCGGCAGCGGATACCGGCTGGGCACATCGTCGCGGCTGTTCGGCAGCAAGAGGTCGTTGCAGTCGCAAGGAAGCTTGCCGGAGCTTTCGCCGCCGTCTGCGGCAGGAACCAGCCCGTGCGCGTCCTCCTCCGCCGCGTCGGCCGTCTACCAGGCGCCGGAGTTTCTGAAGAACCTGAAGCCGAGCGCGAAGTGGGACGTGTACTCGTTCGGGGCGGTGCTGCTGGAGGTGCTGGCAGGGAGGGTGGTGTCGGAGGTGGAGGTGGAGGAGTGGAACTCCGGGGGGTTGGCGGAGCAGGAAAGGCACAGGGCGGTGAGGATGGCGGATCCGGCTGTGAGGGGGGAGGTGGAGGGGAAGGAGGACGCGCTGATGAGCTGCTTCAGGCTCGGGTTCGCTTGCTGCGCGGCGGCGCCACAAAGAAGGCCGGCGATGAAGGAGGCAATTCAAGTGCTGGAGAAATTACCACCTTCTTCTTCCTCCTCTTTCTTTCCTTAATTTAATCCAAATGCATATCATTTCTTCCAAATTGTGTTCAATGTTTTACTGCATGAATACAAAATCTTATTAAATATTTAATAAAAATGGACGTTACAGTTCAATATAATGAATACAAAATCTTATTAAATGTTTAATAAAAATGAACGTTACAGTTCAATATAAATCGTTCATAAAAATATTATATTGGTTAGTACGGTAAAATTTATAGCAAAAGAGGATGGATCGATTCCTCATGTTGCACAATGAAAATATTTGTTCAGAATTTATCCTTCGTTGTACTGGTTTAACGCGACAAAGTTATAGATTATTTGTGATTTATCATGCTCTCATCGCTGTGGGACAAGCGGCAAACAGGATCGATCCTAGGCCAAGACAGATGGGATGTTCGCTCAGGTCCAAAAGCTATTCCTTAAAATATCACAAGTAAAAGAGGTCAAATTTCATTAATTTTTTTCATATATAAGAGAATCCAATTCAAATTTCATTAATTTTTTTCATATATAAGAGAATCCAATTTATATTGATTCACTCGTAACCTTTAAATACTCTGAATTAAAATTACTATATTGTATGGAATTAAATATTAAATTAGGATTCGAATACGGGTAGAAGATAAGAGTTATAAAAATAAATATTTTAAAATGAAAATATAGAATATGAGAACGAATAAAATAAAAAATAAAAATATTAGAGTAAATGAGAATTCATATAGTTACCACTTACTAAGTGATAAAAAATTGGATAATTACTCTTGTTTGTTTCAACTTTATTTTATATGGTATTATATATTATTTTATATGATATAGGCATGCTTAACGGATTAGTTTGATCCGGAATCGAATCGAAACCAATCTGTTAAATTTAGAATCAAGATCGATTCAAATGAATTGGTTCTGGAACCGAACTAGAACCATTCTGTTTCAGTTTGATTCCAATCGATTTCAAAACCGGTTCGGAATCGCTTCGGAATAAGTTCGGAATCGATTCGGAATCGGTTCTGGTTCCGATTTAGACCTGGTTCCGATTTGGATCTGGTTCCGGTTACTAATTTAAATGTGAAAATTCTTAGCATGTTAATACGTCTATAAGATTATTTTGCGATAGAAAAAAAGAATATGATCGCCAGCACGTTAGATGAATTTGAAAGCTCGTGTTCGAGGAAGGTGATTCAAAATAATTTCGAAATCGGTCCGGAACCGTTTTAGAATCGGGTTGGAACGGATTCGAAACCGGTCCGAATTGAATTGGTTTGAAAGTTAAAACTTTGAAATCGGAATCAGTTCAGACCGATTCCAATGTCGATGAATTCAAAATCTATCAGAATCGAATCGGAACTGAAGAATCGATAATCATGCCTAACTAATATGATACAAAATGATTAAGAACAAATTTAATTTGAAGAAAAAAAAATTCAAAAACATTAAATATTAATTCTATGAAATAGATTAATTTTCATCTATACTAAACCCTTTTTAATTTTATACGTTTTAATTATTATGCCTTGCGTTGGATGGTGTCTCATGTTGTCCGCCCCTTGCGTAGTTTTAGAACCTTCCCACGCTGTCTTTCCCGGAGATCGCATCGCGCGCACAGAGCGGCGGCAGTAGAAATGCAAGCGTTGTTGTGCCAAATCCCCTCCCGCTCCGCCGCGGGCCAGCTCCTCCCGCTTGTCGTCGCCTCTACCTTCCCGCCTCCGCCGATTCCCGGAGCCCTAAGGCCCACCCCGTTCTTCTCTTATCGCCGCCGAGATCTCCCAACTCCTCCCCTTCTCGAAGCCCGCTTTTCTCTCGCTACCCCGGCGTTTCGAAGCTCCGCATCTCCGCTCCTCGAGCCCAAGCGCGGGATTTTGGTGCGGGCCTCCGCGGGTTTACCTTCGTCCGATGCTGAATCCGAGAAGGCAAAGCTCGAGCAGGTCCGCCGCCGTTGCTTTCCTTTTCTGCTAATGAATAAGCCCGTCGTGATTTATCCATTCAGGTGAAGTTTTTGAATGCATTCTGAAATCCTAACCGCGAGATCGCCTCCACTTTTCGGGAAAAAACAAAGAGACAGAAACTTGCAAATGATTTTTATTCGTTGATAGTTAGACTTGTTATGCAATTTGTCAAGGTGCAATATTTGGATACTTAGAGGAGGTGGCCTTTCTGCGTCCATGAAGTAGAAACTACTATCTGAGGACTTTAGGTAGCGAGATAAAGATCACAGGAAGCAGTCTTCTCTCTCTAACCTATGTATATTTTAAGATTTGACCCATCGGAGGAGGTCGGCCTCTGACCTGTGCTCCGGAAAAAAAAAAAAGAAAAAGAAAAAAGATTTTAGGTTGGTCTCTTTTTATGGCATTGTGTTGGTTAGCTAGTAATAATTGGAGACTTGCTTCAAACTATCCTAGTATATGAAACAAGGAATGTTGTTATAGGCAAAATGGAGATCAGAGAGACTAAAACTTGTGCATTGAAAAAAAATGAAGAGGAACTGGTGTACATGAATGGAAAAACAAACAGTTTCTCTATGTTACTTAGTATGTGAATGAGAAGTCGTATGGAGAAGATTTTACTAACATTAAAGTTGGAGAAGATGGAGAGGATTATGAACTTAGGGTGCAAGTGCAAGTGTGTAGGTAGCCATACATCAAACTGAGACCTCTGCATGACCAGATTGGCCCCAATTTTGAAATTACTATGTTGCTAGGAATGAGTTAAAGAAATTGGTGTCATAAATATGAGTATCTTGGCAATATTGTCTATTACCACTTAAAATACTGGATAATTAGAACCATTTTTATTTTGGAGTAATGCCTGATTGATGATAAATTGAGATTATTTCTTTTGGGATTGTTTTGGTGCATTAAACTATTTGAAGAAAATGAGTAAAGGTGCTGATCGACAGAAAAACTTGAAGAATGACTGGAAACAGGATATTGAGGGGTACATCAATGATGGGCCTTGGTTCAACCAGGAACAATTGGATTTTTGAAACATTTTATTTTGATATTTAAAATTTTTTCCATGCACTTATCCTTCGAACTCTTATTCTGTCCCTCTACAACTTCTTTTATGCATATGAAATTTGAATGGGTGATGTTTTCATTTAACAAGCTTGAGCTATTTTGAAAAGGATGATCTACACATATATGTACTTGTGGATGCCCCTTACTTGTATGTGGTTGGTCTGCAATGCACCAACCCAAGCCCAATAGATTGACCTACTTAACTTATCTGACAACAACTGGGGATATTAGATGTATGTTGACACCTGCAAGGTTCAAAATATAGGACCTTACTCTAATACCACTCATTTGAAAGAAAGTGCTCTTAACATCTATTTATAACAATGTCTTTGAATTGACTTTGCATACAGTATCATATTTAATATTTTGTTTTGCTGCTAAATCTTGAGCAGGTCTCCAAGAGATTGGAGAACACATCTAGATATTTTAAGCGTTTGGGAAGTCTAGGATTCTGGGGGCAACTAGTATGCACTGCTGTATCTGCTGTTATTTTGTCATTCTCGTTAGTTGTCACTGGGAAGGTTACTTCACCTGTCACATTTTACACCACTGCTGGTGGAATTGTAGCTGCATTTATTTCAGTCTTTTGGTCATTTGGTTACATGAGGCTTTCAGAAAGGCTGCGAAGAACTGCAAATGATCCTGCAAAGGTGATCCTTTCACAAAGTCCAATTCTCCCTATGGAACTTACCTGCATATAGTGGGAAAGTAGCTCAATTCTCTTTGATATTTATTCCATATTTTTATCAATGTTTTTTAATGACTGTTATCTGGTTAGATTTGGATATACTTGCTTGCCTTTCATTGCATTACTGTCATCAATATTTGTTCTTTTGCATAGTTTAGTTATAGTCTCAAGAAAGATGAAAAAAAGTACTCCAACTTTCTACTTATTGAAAACTTCAAGACTATTTGACAGATCTTTTGCTCTTATTCTAAAAAGAAAATCTCAGTATTCAGGTCTTTGAATGTTACCTATACAAAGTGGTTAGCTGACAGCATAAATGCACAATTATTCAAATGGGTAAAGGATCAATGTTGCATTTTTTTTTTACTTTGCATGAGATGTGGTTTAAACTAAATTTCAAGAAAACTTAAACCTATGCCATTAGTAATAATGATAAAAGGATGTAGCAAAATAGGAGTATTAAGTAGCTTCATATCATACATGCCATTCAATTGTCAGTAAGGCATCTTGCTTTTCATCATGTCCGCTGTGTTATAGAACTTTACCTAGCGAAAATTTTCCAATAATTCATGTCCTTTTTGGTCCATTTATTAAACTTACTCTCGAGACTATTCTCCAGGCTCCTCCCAGAGCTGATGTCGTGAAGAGTTTGAAAAATGGCATTGTGTTAAACCTCCTGGGAATGGGTTCTGCAATTCTTGGCATGCAAGCAACTGTTGGGTTATTGGTTGCAAAAGCACTCACTACTTCAGCAGTTCCTTACTACCAGATGTCTAATAGTCAGAGTCCTGTGTTGGCCTTGGATGTCTTCTTAGTTCAGGTAATAGTGAATTTTCCTTGCAGCATTTTACTAAGCTCATATCTCTCTTAGAACATGTACTGATACGCCACTTAGATGCCAAACAAATGCTCCTCATATGTGTGTCATACATTTTGGCACTGTAACATGGGTGCTAGTTGGTGAACCAGCTCTTTGAGTTGCAGAACATAGCTTCTAAACAGAACTCGTCAATAATATAGATGAATCATAAATGCTGTATACATTTCCGTTTGATACCTGGCAGCTAAAATTGTTAAACTAGGTTCGTTGAACATGGGTTAATTGTGTTGTGTTAGTTGTAGGCCTAGATGAGGTTAGTGTTTCTAGATTCGGTCTAGACAGTAGTTCAATCTGACCATTCACGTATAATAGCCAGGTGACGGTTCAATCATAAAAAACTCAGTATACAGGAGGTAGGACATCTCAGTCACCACCCTAACCAGCTCCTTGCAAATATTTCATGGGATTGCCTACCATTAACTTCTACATGTCTTATCTTGTGGCTCAAGGAAATATAGTTAAAGGGTTGATTCTCTCAACAGATTAAGTTAATAGTCAGTAGTAGGACTGCTTTTGGTGCTAGATATTCTGTAAGAATTTTATTTTGCTATTTGTTGACTTTGGGCCTTCATGAGCACTTCGAGTATAACATTAAGAAGATTGTGACTCTTTATTTAGTCCCATGTTGGGTTTAGTCAGCATGCTAGTTAATGCAACTTTGACAGATCTTCTACCTTTGACTTGTGGTTATGAATTTTCATTCATGTCCAAATATATCAATTTAATGGTGGCCAGGTTTTCAACAAAATATTTTTTGTGATATCTCATGGAAAAAAGCATTGTTCTTATGCAGTAGTTGGACACTAACAATTTTTGTTTGAACAAATTTAAAATTGATTCTATTCATAAAAGCACAATTTAACTAGTTGAGAATACTGAATAGCAATCAATTCTAAGAAGTAACCTGAACTCACCATGGATAACAAAATGCAAAGAATATTAAGTTTCTTCACTTTTGATGAAATAAAAAAAAGTGGTTATTAACTCAAAGATCTTCTAGCTAGATATCAGCTTTAATTTAGCTTTTTTAGAATTTTGAATTAGACAATTCGTTTGTCAAACAAGCTTGAACAGAATCTTTGAGCTTGGTTAGGTTTTTAACTGATACTTATACTGAGCATGTTCTAGCTTGGTTCATCTTTGAGCTTGGGTTTCGCTTTTGACTGATTCTTTACAAGCATGTTCAAACTCGGTTCATCTTGGCTGTATTCATGGAGCCCTAGGACTATCATGCACATCAATAAATCAACTAATATAGCAGCTGTATCGTTCATATCCAGATCGAAGAGCATAACAAGAAAGTTTCACCTTTATGCTGGATTTATATAGAATTATTATTGGTCAAGTGGAAATGATAATCTTTAGTCCTGTAGCTGAACATTTAGATAAGATTTCACTTTACTTTCTCATTATGTTTTCGGTAGACATATGTACTCCAAGATCAAGATTTAGATATCTGAATTCAATAATAGGACAAGATCACACGTTTTAATTCATATGGAAACTCAAAAGCATTCCTTAGGCACAATCAACAAGCATCATGTCAACACCTGCCTTACGCCTTTGTAACAAATTTGGACTTGAGCTTATTCACTGAACGAGTACTGTTTCCACACAAATGATATTCTTAAAAGTCTACTCTGCTTGCTTCTCTTATGAGTTATTTTATAGGCTTCTGCCAACACGATCCTCTCTCATTTCTTGGGGCTTGTCTTCTCGCTGGAACTACTGCGATCAGTTACGTTACCGCATCTGGAGGCTGTTCCCGTTCCGAAAGCTGCTTAGCTAGGCTGGTTTCTGGTTCTGAACAATGTGCTTCCTTGCTGTAGGTACCACTAAATCCAGTTTCTTTTTGTTTGCCCCCTTTTATGTTGATTGAGTTGAACAATCTTAAAGTTGATCAAACATCATTTTTATGATTCATTTAGTCTGTCTACATGTTATTTACAGACATTTATGGATATCCTTGCATCCTTTTAGCATCGCCGCAACTTAAAATTTCATCATTTATTTAGTGTGTGCATCCTATGTCTAGAATTAGGGTGTGTCATCATTCTAAACTAGATATATTGGAATAACATTCAGTCCAAAAATATTAGAGTCAATCCACAATTGGCTAGGCCGATCGGGTCGAATGGGTAGGTAAAGTGAGTCAATCGGTTTGAGTGGAACTTGTCGAGCCAATTGGGCAAGGCGATTGGGTGACTAGAATTGGCTGCTTGGTCCAACAGACCAGTTGAACATGCTGTGGGGGCTAGTCAAGTCAATTGAACCTAGTCGGTCATGCGTGATGATCCTATCGATCAGCTTCTCTGACCTGATCAGATTGAGCGAGCGAACCAACTACACTTAGTAGGCAAACATGTCGGACCGAGCAGGCAAGTCGAACAGGTCAAGTAGACTAGTCAAACCAGATGTTGTGTATTTAATTTTTTTTCTTGGAAATGACTACTGGAGCATGGAAGGGTGGAAGAATGGAAGCTTGGATTGAAATTTTGATGCTTCTAATGGTTGAATCGTGAGAATAGAAGATGAGATGGAATTTAATGCAATAAAATCCAAGTCATGATGCATCTCTGAGTCACTAGGTTGACCGAGCCACAAAGAATTTTGTTGGAGTGGTTGTCGATGACCAACTTTGTGGTCAACAAATGATCAATTTGGCTTCTGGAAGTTCCAATTTTTGTGACATTCCCTCAATTTGTAGTTATTTGTAATTGTATTTGAGTCAAGAAATCCAACATTAATTAATTTCTAGTTTAGAAGTAATAATAAGCTAGTACCTCTTAACTCGTTTATTAATCCATATCCTGTAGGTGAATTATGTTGTAGGTGAATTAGTAGGACGCAATTCAGACATTTTGAATTATAAAAAAAAAACAAAAGAGTTAATTCCAACTTCCATGCCTATTCTTCCCTGCAACTTATTCCAACCTTATCTGGTCAAATTATAATTCTTGTTAGTAGTCCATGTAATTTCTCAAACATCTTTAGTTTGATCTCCCTTGCTTCTAAATTTTAGAATATTATATTGTTGGGTAGTTCGTTGTAAGTGCTTTTCGATTTGCTTTAACAGTCAGTGAAAATTTTTTATGGGATCGATTTGATCACTCTCAGAATTAGTCATATTAAAAGTTTGAATATACTTCAACTAAAAAAAAAGATGACCTCATTGAGCCCTTTCAACTTGGACATAAGAAACATCAAAGCAAATTCTTGCCCCTTCATAATTCTAAACCCTTTTTCCCCCCTTTTCTAACTTGTTTTCTTTTCCATTTCCTTATTTGATTCTAACTCTCAAATTCAAACTCCCTCATAATTCTACCTCATGCTCAAAATTGGATGCTTCCTTGTTGGAATAACTCCTTGGTCAAAATTAAACCCTCTCTCTTAGATCCCTATATAAACACCTACACTTGGCAACACTAATATTATCACTTGCATACCACTTCCATTGTGCCATTCATTTCACCTCACCATGGATGTGCGAAGCAAGGTATTGTTCTTCGTCTTCCTCTTAGTCACAAGTGAATTCTTCTTCTCGGCGCAAGCTAGGCCTCTTAAAGTTCACGAAGACGATGATCTTTTGAACGCTATAGATCATACGTTCAGTGTCCAATTACTCGAAGGGATCAAAATCGGAGGTCAAAGACGAAGCGAGGGCGGCTGTGCTTTTGTTAAGTACCATTTGGATGGAGTGAAGAATTCAGGACCGAGTCCTGGAGATGGTCACTGATTTTCTTTAAGCGGAATTGTTTTTCTTATTACATATATTTTGTTTTTGTTTTTATGAATATGAATATTATAAGTATATAATGTAATAAGTGGGGGAAAAAAAAAAAAATAAACATCTCATGAGTAATTTGTATTGCCAATTGCTCGTGTGTAGATGTTAATGGATGGGGCTAACTTGCCATAAGCCTAAGTAGGCATAATTAGGAATCGATCATGTCCAACTCGCACGACTTAAGCGTATCGCGAAGCACTTGGACGTGATGATTTCTTATTAACTTTAGGAAGAAAAGAAGCCCCATACATAATTTTAAAGACCATGTCAATGGATGATATAATTAACTCTTGATTCTAGAATCAGGCCAAGTAAACATATATCTACAAATTCATTTTGAAATGAGCTTATTTAAGTGTCACTGAGAAATGATATGCAAGGGGTTTAGGGTCATGGGGCTCATCGTCGTCATCGACGACAACAAGGATTGTTGCCGATTGTAATTCTCTTCCCTGGTCGCTTGAGCCATCATCGTGATGACTGTTGTGCTAGGCGATGATCATGAGAGCGAAAGGCCGACGGGCAATCCTCAAGAAGTATGTATGCATCAAGAGAAGCCATGGATAGACTCGAGATGTAAGCTAGAATAGTAAAAGTTGATGTATCTTGATTGCGGTAGATCCAACGAATAGTCTAAAGAAGCCATGGAAATGTGAATGGGAAAGAAGGTGGAATGAATGAAGTAGATTTTATTGTGTATGAGATTTTAGTTCCGCATTGAAAATTTCAAGATTTAATGGTTAATTTATATTGTTTCACAAGTATAGATGTTGTGAACAAGTACAGGGTGCAAATTTAGGAGCTTAAGTTGCACTAAAACAAGTTGACTTAGTATGACCTACATGCATCAAATTTGCTCAAGTTAATGAATTAATATTTTTTTATCATTCAAATTATTATTTTTTTGCTTAATGATAACATATACATTAACGTAATTAATGAGAATTTTTATTTCGATGAAATGATTGACGGTGTCTTATTTGGCCAACCTTGGAGAGACTCCTACAAAAGGAGCTTAAGTCTTGAACAGACTTTTTTTGTTCTTTCTGTGGAGTAATTTTTCCACTCATCAGGTTCCTGTGATAGGATCCAAGTGTATTTCAGTTTATCGTGACCATCAGTGCTTAGTGGAGACCGCGATTTTATTGTTGTATATTGGAAAATAATTGACCCATTACAATCTCGAAGTACTTTAGAGATGAGACAAATCTATTTTAAGGAATCTGCATTGAATGCATACCTCGATTCAGGACTCGAGCGACTCGACATCAGCCATTCAGATCTCTGTCTTGATGACTTGGTCATGCGACACTCGGTGACTCTGCCACTTGCACTCGGCGATTCGAGCACTTGACCAATCAGTCACTCGGCGACTCGACTCGACCACTCAATACTTAGCCTCAACGGCTCAGCTTGATCCTTCAAGGCAGCTTAAGATAATTTGCTCAAGTCATTCGACAAATAAGTCTAAATCGATTTGTAATTTCAAATTTAGACTATTGTCTTGTATCTCTGGGTATAGCTGCGACAACTCCAAACTTCTGTCGAATGGCAGGATCTCACCGAATTTCTAATCCAAATCGTTGATTGATATCGACCGTTTCAGTCGAAAACTTCATCACTTTGGTGGCGAACCTTTAACTATGTATTCAATCATCATAAATCGAGAAATGATCCAAAAAATTTTATTTCCACGGGGATGATGTATAGTTGGGTCAGAGCAGCACTTGCGAAATGAGTACGGATCGATTCCGGATGAGGATTTAAAATCTCTCTCTAGTATCAGATGATCCATCTCTGTCCTATTCAATTGTGTCAAGGCCAAAGATCCCTCATAATTTATCTTCCTTATAATGACCGTGAAACAGATCGAGATCGTTAAATTTACAATTTTAATCTTATGCGAAATTAGCATAAGTATCTTTGTTCCGATATATCATGCAATAGAGTTTGATACATCAGAGAGAACGAGAAAGATGGAACCCCACCAAAGCCTGAATCACCACTTGGAACAGGAGAAGCAAACATCTCGATCGGTTTTGCGGCTTCTTCTTTTTTCTTTTCTCACCCTCCAAGTAAACATGTAAAAAATTCAAGTAAAATAAATTTTATTGTTTCAATTATTTTTAATTTCTCGATAAACTTAGTCACTCAAATGAAATTAAAGTCGTCAAACGGATCAATTCATGATGGGATGGGTTAATTCGTCGTAAATTCAACATTTAACGGGGAAGGACGGATCGACCTGCCATCCTGGCGAATCGAGAATTCTTCAATTTAATCCAACTCAAGACGAGTTGCAGATTAGACGGATTAATCTACAGATCAAAAAAATAAATAAAATTCAAAATTATTGAGGCGTTGAGAATTTGAGGCGATAATCGATAAAACGGATAAAATACCATGATAAAAAGTGTGCATTTGAAATAACTAAAATTTTATAATTAAGATTTAATTATCGATCGATAATTTTAGATATCAATGTTTTTTATTCTTCTAATACTTTAAAATATTCAATCTTGATAATATTTAAATTCAAATTTTGACCCTTCTTAATAGAGATTTAATTGAGAATTTTTAATATTTATAATTGGTTAACTCTGATATATTATTATTTTCTATATTAATTGAAATGATAGTAATAAAATAATTATAAACTAAGTAGAGTATATTAAAAAAAATTATTAAAGTATTTAAATTAAATATTTTTTTATTTTTTTTTTAATTTCTTCTATACTTTGTCAAGATGTATAGATGATAGAAAAAATTATGATTACGAGGAATTGACTTTGTTAGTATTAGAATATTTATAAAAAAAATTTATTAATTTTTCTTTTATAAATTTTATTTTCTTTTAATATTTTTCAATTCACGGACCAAATCTAAATCCATCATGGGTCAACTCATTTAGATCCGTAATTTACACGGATTGATTCGTTTTGATTCGTCGATAGATTGATAAAATTTTAATTCAATTTCAATCTAACGGTAGTTTGACGGCTCTAAATGAAATACCGAATCACACAATGAGCAAGACGAGGAAAACCAACCGCCCCCTGGCGGTCTGCCCGAACCGGGACGGCTTCGACTTCAGTTCAAAAATTTTGGTGGTCCGTCTTCGACCTCTGGGAACTGACGGGGACGCCTCTGGTTGCTTCGGACAGGATACAAATATTGCGCCCGCACAATGGGCTCGCGCCACCTGTAGCTGCTCGGGGATCTGTCTGGAAGAATAAACGCGGACCTTGTTCGACCCTAGACAGCAAGGGAAGGATACGGAGCTTTGGACACGTTCCCGTCCCATCGTCCAATTGGAATCGTCTGAGGAGCGCGAACCTTGGCGCACCTGGTAGGCTCGACAGATAGCGAGAGCGGACAAAGCTGTTTGCTCTCTGAGGGAATGCAGGAGGATGTTTTAGGCCGAACCAAACGGCGGGGGCAAAAGCGTAAATAACGCCTGCGTCTGCCCATTCCGCGTCATAACAGACAAGGGGAAGAAAACGGAAAGAGAAGAGGCGAACGGAAAACCGCAGCAGCCATTTCCGCCTCGCTTCCTCCTCTCCCTTTTGCTTCCTTTCCGCCGCTTCTCTCAACCGCCAATCGCTGCCTATGTCCGACGAGGCCCAGGTATGACCTTGCTGTTGCTAAATCGCGAAAAAAAGCAACCGCCTTTTTGCTCAATCTTTTATTTGGTTGGTTCCTCTTTGGCTGCCCTCCTTGATGATGCCGGTTTTGGTGTGGTTTCGTTTGATCGTTTGCCAACGGTTTTGAATTTTTCTTATTGTGTTTGTGTTTACCGGGGTATCCGGCAGAGAATGACGGCGCTGAAGAGCGCTTACGCAGACATTATCTTGAACACAACGAAGGAGTCAGCGACTCGAATTCTGGCCTCGGAGCGGAGGGCGCTCCAGCTGCAGCAGAGCCTGTCGATAGCCAAGGAAGACTCATTGGCGATTCTTCTCCGTTTGAAGGCGATCATGGAGGCGAAGGTTCTGCCTTTATCTCTTTCTGTTTTGCACTGCTTAGCGCTTTCCAGTTACGTTCTTGGGCAAGATCTCTTTTATTTGAATTTCATTTGTAGATTCTCAACGTTTTCAGTTTTGCACTTTCTCAGTCAGAATTGGCTTGCTTTTTTTTTTTTTTTGCCATTAAAGCCTGAGTTTTGCTGTTCTCTCTTGTGCCTTCTCTCAAATGTTTGTTATTCTAATTGTAAGAAAAGATGCTGAGATGATGTTGTTGTTACAAGTCGTGACTTCCACCCTTCTTTTACTGCCAACTACTTGAAGCAGCAGAAGAGCCTCATGCCCATAACTATATTTCCTGAGACAAATTATCCTAATGCTAACTTCCTTTTCAAGTTCTCAACAAGTTGATTGGTTTACACTGTTGTTGCTTACTTAAGTACATACTAAAGAAAGGCTATAGTTTATGATACTGAGAAACTAAACTATTTAGATTTGAGTAGGACAATGACCTAAACAAACTCTAGTCACTATATTATTTGACGGATTGATGGTGAATCAATTGGAACTCTTTAAGGACTCAAATATATGGTGTATGGTCTACATTAACATTAAAACTTGAAGATAAAAAGGTTGAAACCAAAGAAACTTAGTGAATCAACACACTTTTCCCATCAGATCAATGGTCTGGTACTGTTTTTGTTCATTGCTCGAGGAAGAGAGAAGAAAATAAGGTGAAAGAGAGTAGGAGGAGAAGCATACTATAACAAGGCTAATTTTCTTTTTCATCATTTTCCTTCTGTGGATTGCTATTTAGTCTGTTGCCCTTCAGTAGAATAGTTTGTTGAGGTACAGTGAAGTATTTTGGCATACTGGAAGGTATCTAGCAATTATATTCTTGTTATAAAGGACATTTGTTACAGAATAATTTCTTATTGTAATTTTCAAGAATGTATCTACTGAATTTCTTTATATATAACATTTTATCTTGTTTTCCCAACTTTTGAAGAGGGGTCGCACCTTGGCAAGGGCTGAACTTTCACTTTTTAGTGATTGTGGCATATTGGTCAAGCCCTAACAAAGCCGATGAGGGGGGCTTGGAGTCCTTAGGGAAGTTCTTGGATAATAGGGCAAAGCTGGTTTTGCATTGGATGCTATTAGAAGAGAAACTGGAACCATTCTTTCTT
Source organism: Wurfbainia villosa (assembly GCA_025175895.1). Classification (NCBI taxonomy): domain Eukaryota; kingdom Viridiplantae; phylum Streptophyta; class Magnoliopsida; order Zingiberales; family Zingiberaceae; genus Wurfbainia; species Wurfbainia villosa. The sequence continues at coordinate 31,543,758 of CM045991.1, forward strand.
CTGCAATGTAATGGTTTTGAGTTATACATGTAAAATATTATTAAGGCCTTGAGATTGCTGTGGCAAGAATATGCCAACTGAGCAAGATAGTATATTTTAGCAATGAACCAACTAATGGCTACAATTGAATCCAATTTAGAAGTTCAATGCACCAAAATGAAAAAAATTGAAAGTTCAAACTACATTAATTCAAACTTAAATATTTAGCTTATCTTTATTCTTTTATCCTTTTGACGAATCCACTTCCTAAAAAATTGGTTCATTGGTTGATGGAGCCTGTTCAAGTACCAAGGATTATGATTATTGGAGGTGGGAACTGCATCCTTTTTTACTGCTTTGTTATAGTTTCTCTCAGAAGTTTCCTAAGCAAAAGTCCATTGCCTATTACACAATTCTTTTTGGTCCTAAATTGAGGATTAAGTCTAACTACTTCTGTAGTTCTTCTAAATACTTTCTAATCAAGTGCAATCTGAGCCATGCCATATTAGACTATGCTCTTTTTTTTTCCATTAATGCAATGGCAAGATGAAGGGTCTTGGAGACTGATATAAATATGAAATAAAAAGCCTCTTTTAATAACCAGAAATTAAATTATCTGACCAGAACAATGGAAACCTCTGCCAGCCAATTATTCTCTACATGAGGTTTTCTTAAGCCATTGAATATTTCTAGTTTAGAGGTACAGGTTGAAGAAGCTATAATATATGATCAAGCAGCACAGCGCCTAATGCCCCAAAATGACAAGCAACTTGTGAGGGGGTTCCATCTAAATATAAATACACACGAGATGCCCATACTTGATGATGTGAGAGTATGTTCATGGAACAACCTTGCTGTAGCACCATCATATTACATTTTAATTATTCAATAGCATATTGCACAATAGGCGATCTAACAAGGTATTCCTTGTAATATAAAATGTACTTGGCAATCATGCACTACATTCCATATAACCCCTCTTGTTTGAATTGTATGAGCATTAATTTTCCCTGCCGAGTATTTCTTTTTCTTTTCTTCTGAAAACAGATTGAAGTGAAAACATTCCATTGCCTTCTTGTTCAACAATAGAACCAAGATAATATAACTTTGTTATCCTTTTTTTTTTCAGGATGTTTGCTAACTATTGTATCACATTCTGAATTAAGTCAACATTTGTTTTCTTAAAAATGATCTTCTAAACAGAAATATCACCAACGAAATTGGAGATTTAAATACTTATTGTTACTGATACATATACCAGTGGTCTGAGCATGGTTGGTCTATAACTTCATCTTTGCTATAACCTAGCAAGAGCAGTATACAGTGCCATTTTTTTTCACTTGAATTTTATGTATAATCTGTAATTTGGCTAATTTTCAAACCTGAACTGTTAAGCAAATAGGCCAAGGCATTGAGTCATGGGTTTTGTAGTCCAACTATCCAATCACATTTCTTAGAAAGTGTTTTTTTAGGAAGAAAAAATAGAGAGCCAGGTTAGTAGTTCTGAGTTCTTCAGGTTCAATCTGTTGTGAATCAGTTGATGTGTTTAGATTAACTTTTCTAGGTTTAGGCCTTGGGCCAGACTGGTCTTTTCTGGGGTTACTTTGCAATATTGTTTTTGTAATTTTTGTTCACACACACACACATAGAAAATCCTGGTTTCTATCTCTTTGCATCTGCTGCTTATCCTTGTCAATCTGGACAGGTGTATACACCTCAATGATCCCTGCAGTAGGCAGAGTAAGCCACCTTAACTTCTATTAATTGTTGACATACTATCTCTTAGATATATTTTTCCCCTGAAGTATGTTTTATCATAATTTTGGGTTGTTGAAATTCAAATAGAGCGTCTTAGCACTTCTAATGGCTCCATCCCGTGCTTCATTGTCTAGGTATCACACAAAAGCTCCATTCATCTTGAGTCAGAAATTGTAGCTTGCAGGGAAATGCAAGGAAAGGATCCTGAATTATACCAATTAGCAAATGCTTGTGTAGAGTAGCTACGATACTCATTTCAGTTCCAAGTTAATTTATTTTGTCGATATCTTTTAGTTCTTTTGCTAGTGTCATATGCTAAATACCTATTTTCTCTACTTAAGTACATGCTGAAGCATTTCACTGACAGAGTGTTGGCTCCACAGATCATTGAATCAGAAAAGGAAAATTTGTCCCAGGCAAGAAAGATTGAAGAACTTGAAGTTCAACTCAGAGAAGCAAATGTCGTGATACATCACCTTAAATCTGAAATAAGGAGACTGAATTCTGAATTAGACCACCAGAGGGATATTGAAGCCAAATTTTTAGATGGGAAAACACCCCGTGACAGCATAAGTTGCATGAAATATAATATTCAGGAGGACATAGACAAATCTGATTCATACCTGCATTTTCCAAATGAGCATGAAATTATAAAGAATTCAAGCTGCTGCTTCACTAAAGATGTGATGAGACATGAATCTATGGGAAATTTGGCCAGGTCAGATCATTTTGGTGGTAATCTGGACTTGGCATCCATGACACCAAACAACAAAAAGCCAGAGTTTTATCAAAATGGTTGCATTCATAGGGCACAAGCATTTAAACAAGTCCATGATCAGAAATCAAATCCCACAACTATGTGTGTGAATAAGAAGGCTGAAAGGGCCTTTCCTCCTATAAAAAGGATAAGAAGAAGAAATACGAGACAACGAAAATTCATTGTGTGGCCCACAAATTCCGATACCCTACATGACATGCAGCATTGTGGATTATTAGAGTCTAGTTATTCCATGGTTAGGGAAAGTGATATTGATGGATCTGCTAAAGATATGAATAGTAATGGCATTATGGCTCCTCCAAATTGCTCAGCCCTAGCATCCGAAGAGGACCAGGAATCAATACAAAATCAGAAGTCTAACCTGAACACTTCTTTCGGGGAGAATAGCTTGGGGCTTTTGGATGGCAATGGAGTAATGAAAAGTGAAACCATTCTAAAGGCATGCAACTCTACTTGTGAGAATCGTATTGCTAGAAGCTATACTTCTAGCAGAATCACTTGCCAAGAAAATAGTCTAAAGGAACCACTCATAATGAATGCAAGTGTGGTGATTGATGATTCTGTTTTAGATGATGATGGTAAAAATTGCATAACAGAACAAGAAATGTCGGCAAAATCATGTTGTAAAGTAGCAGAGGATCTTGGTGCTTCTGTGACAAAAATAGTTCGAGAAACAGTTAATGCACCAGTGGGTGATCATCAAGATGAACCTTGCAGGTCAACCGAACCTTATGCAGTAGTTAGAGGTGCCAAATTACTCAAATACACTTTTCAGAGGAAGAGGAAGAGGGGACCCATGGATACTAAAGCTGAATTCAAATCTCTGGAGGAGCATGTGTCTAAGAAAAAAACACACAAAGGTAATGAAGAAAACATGTCTCCGAGAAATGTGGATAAAGATGAAGAAAATGTATCTACAAGAAAGATGGACGATGATAATGTTTTGGTGGAGGACCAGAAATCTAGCATGGCAGTGGAATCATCAAGAGACAGCAGGAGGATGGCACAGGTTGCTCGGCAGGTTAGCAAAATCTTCTTATCAGTCTCTAGTTTACTGCAAACTGGGATTTGATCAATTGACGTTCTATTGAAATGTTTTACTACTTGTATTTGTGGGCTTAATCATTCCTAGTGAATCTGGAGAATAGAAACAACAGATAAAATGTTCAATTGAAGCACAAGTTTGGGTCTGGTACCTACTATCTAAATGTCATAACAAAGGTTTGTATAAAAGTAGAAAACTTCTGATATTGTTATTGATGTGGAGAGATAATTTAGGGGTGTACATGGCGAAGTTTTGACTTAGTCAATAGTGACATGTATCTGAAAGGTCAAGGTCAATATATGAGCCGCATCATGTATGCAGTCCCTAAGCCTCTAAATGCATTTGCATTTGATATTCCTTACTGTCGAGTCAGTCGAGGACTCGGTTTGGACTCAGCGAGATGCGCTGAGTCCAATAAATGACTCGGCGTCGATAACTGAGTGATTAATGGACTCAGTCGATCATATTAAATTAAAGGCACTGTATGACTTGGTCATCCATCGTTATTAGTGTAGAGTGACTCGACAACTCGTATGAGAGTTGAGTTAGTAAATGTCGTCCAAACTTCAAACATCGTACACATTTCCACATCTCCACTACACATATCCATGTCTCCATCACCTCTTTACAAGTAGAGAAGGGTAAGTCTATTCTTTTTTAATTTATTCGTTTTCATTTTCTCTATTAGGGATTTCTTGTTTGGACTTGAGCACCAAGCCTTGGCATCCTTCTCACTTGGTGTTAACTTGCCCCCGCGGGAAGGGTCTAGTGGCTAATGCATGCAGATGTTGTATCATAGGACCATGGGTCAATCCCTCGCAAATGCGAGGGTGTCGTCCCTCCATGCGCTAGTTACTAGTCTCAAGGGTCAAAGACCTACCGTGATTTACCTCCCTTACGATAGTCTGGGGGCAGATTAGTAAGGGCCACTAGGTTGGCGGATTTCAATCTTTTTGTATCATAACTTGGCAGATCATCTCGAAGATTTTTCGTCACCTCAAAATCAATACGTGGACCTGTTGACTATGAATATCTTGTCTCCTGTTTCCAGCCGGAACAACTATAATTATCCTAGATTTCTCCATTGATCCAGTACTGTTAGAGATTTAAATTTCTGTGATATTACTAGGATTTCATAACTACAAGTTTGATATAGGCGATTCAAAGATACTAGCTTCTTGTAGACCCTTTTTTTGTATGGGCTGCTGGATTTTACCATATATTGAAACTGAATTTAATCCTTTGTTCATTCATTTTCAGCTAATTTCCTTGTCTGAGAGGAGACGGTGGTAGAGCTTTCAGTCCAGGTATTTATTTATCCTTCAAGCATGCATTTTTGCTGCAAGATAAACAAAAAAACACAAGTGGCACAACTGAATGAGCAAAAACGATGCTACTATATATTCAAGTGCAACATTTGCATGTTTTTTCTTTCTCCTTGTGTTGGATATTTATAATTTTAGGCATCTTGGCTGATTCTACTTGGCCAAGCCCCTCACCATGTGAAACAGTTTAGCATCTTCCTTTCTTTTTTGTTTTAGTTTCTAACTCGTGCTTAGATTTTGGCTGCCAAAAGGAGCAGTTCGGTATATACGAAGTTTTTGCCACGTATCTATTTTATGTAATCTTATTCCATTGCAATAGATTATTTTCAGAATTTGAATTCATAATTTTTAGATCATAAGGTAGTAATTTTATCAGGCTTAGGCTCCCTTCCTACTTTGGCTGTCGAAATCCTAAAAATAAAAATAAAATGCAATTAGCAGATCTCTAAACACTTGTTTCCAATTGATTCAGTATCACACAGTTGTGCATATCATCCCTAGTCGCATATAACTGGCAAATAAAGGAACAAACCGGCACAGGGCTTCTATTTCTTCTTTGAATATTGCTCCTTGAAATTTGAAGTTGAATCCTTTTTCTCCTCGAAGTTTCAAGTGTGAGTAGGGATAGACTTACATAGGAGCTATTATGGGCTATAGTCTAACATTTTTTCTTTTTTTCTTTTCTTTTTTTTTTGTGTTTGGTACTTTACAAATACTAAGTCTTGCATTGGACCCTATAAATGTTGTAGGGATAAACTCAATAATAGCCCAAATCAAAATTGATAGTTCAATTCAATTTTAATTTCTAGATTCGTCTAGGTGTGAGTCTCTCGTTATGGGGAATCATGAGTCATCCAGTGATTCAATTATACTTTTTTTGATTTATCTCGATGGATAATACAAAATTCATACATCTCTAAAATTAGTGATTTAGAGATTTGAATTATTAAAAACAAACAAACAGATCAGGAGAACACAGTTCGGTCCTCTGTTGCAATATCGTTCGACGGTGAATTTAGAATAAATCTATTTGGATCTAGGAGTTTGTTTGATAGACAAAGTGCGACTTTAACGTTAGATCATCGTTCAGGGACGTTGCGATTGTGAAGTCCGAGTTGAACTGTGAAAAAGTTGTGAATATTTTTCTGATTTACTCGTGATCGGTGGATGTCATTTGAATTTCGATCTTATCCGATTCAGTTATTTGCGAGGTGTTTTGAAAATCTGTGAGATAAAATCGATCATTTTTAGGAATTAGTCGGATCGAATATTTAGATATCCTAATGAAGAAAAAAAAAATCATTTTATTTATTGAGTACTTTTTTTTATTCATATTCTCATGTACAATTCTGATCACCGAAACATGCTAACATTGCCAAACAACAACGCATCTCGACCACATCTCTTTCCTACAGTCTACGTGCCTTTTTTTACACCCTTGCTCTGATCTCGAGTCTCAGCTGCCTCGCAAAGTAATCAAAATATCTTCTCCAACAAAACCCCAATAAAAAAAAGAAAGACTGAATTTCATTTTGGCCCCTTGGAGTTTGCTAGCATCCTTTTTCATTTTGTGCCTTTAATTTTATGAAATTCCATTTTCCCTTTGATTTTTATAGAATCATACCACTTTGCCATCTAAAAATCATAGAACAAAAATATTACTTTTGCTCTCCTGTCAAAATTTATTTTGGTTTTCGGTTTATTTTTATTTTTATTTTTTTCAATATTCTTAAGGCAGCCATAAGATAATAAAGTTTTTGGTGATTTTAAGATATGTGAGAAGGCTTTTAGTAAAAGAGGAGGTAGATTATGGGGTGAAAGTGAAATATGAAAAATTTGCCTCCGAGACCGATATTTGAATCCAACGAGGTTAAATTTACAGGGGGCAAAGTTCTTATGAGTTTGCATAGACTAGAAAGCAAAATGTATTTTACAAAATTTGAGGGGCGAAATAAAAAAAATAGGCAAATCTAATTTTTTTTTTTCCTTCTCAAAATGAAAAGAAAAGAAACAAAAGTTCTCATGGTGGTGGACAAAAATCCATCGAGCGACTAAAAAGAAATCCATTTTAATACTCGTCTCAAACTTATCACTTTTCCACTTTTACCCCCCTTCCAAAATACTCATCCCAATCCACTCGATCCATTACGAAAAGATACAGTGTAGTGGTAGTAGTACGTTCAGTTCAGTTCAGTTCAATTTTTTGATATTCATAATTTAATTTTCAATTATGATGTATTTATGAGATTTTATTTTAAATAAAATAATAAATTAAAAATGATATAGTTGTCCCTATGAAGACTTTCTGTTATACTATAATGAACAGTAAAAAAATTTTATAAAACAAAATTAATCATCTCCAAAATTAATCTACCTAATAAAATTTGAATATATGATGAATCCAACCACATAATATAATGGAGCATTCTAAATGTATATTAGAAAAAATATTATCATTTTTTTATGTTTACATGAGAGGAGAAGAGAGGATAAAAAAAAATGAAGAATGCTTTTTCGTGTATTTGTAAAATTGCAAGATGGATAATAATTACGTAAAAGGTTAAAATTCATCAACCTAACAATTCTTGTCAGTTCGTCTCCGAACTATCATAAAAGAGATAAATCACGATGAATATTTGACTCTTGAGACTAATAATCAATACATAGAAGAGCGATACTCTCTAGGCATACTTATCGGTTCTTCGGTTCCGGTTCTAATTCGGTTTTGACCGGTTTTGAATTCGTCGACGTTAGAATATGTTCGAACCGATTCAAAATCGATTCCGATTTTGAAATTTTAACTTTGGAACCACTTCAATCCTGATCGGTTCTGAACCGAATCCAAAATAGTTCCGGACTATCTTCTTTGAACTTGAGCTTCCATCGTAAAATAATTTTGTAGATATATTAACATGATAAAAATTTCTATCTTTAAATTAACAACCAGAATCAGATTCAAATTAAAAGCAAAACCGATTCCGAAATCGATTGAAACCGAACCAATCGGAATTGAAACGATTCTGATTCGATTCCAAAATTGATTCATTTGAATCAGTTTCGATTTTGAATTTAATGGATTAGTTTCGATTCAATTCCGAATCGAACCAATCCATTAAACACGTCTAATACTCTCATATTTATAGAAAATATGATCCGTTTTTATTATGTAACGTCTGTATATTAGTCACGAGAGAATTGTCTCGGTGGGAAGGGGATGATCCATCTTATATGGGCGCCTATAGGAGTAGAGGCGTGTACGAGCACAAGTGAACGATGTGAGGATAAATTCGTCTTTTACCTTGTCCTCTCTTCTAAAAAAAAAATGTAAAGTAGTTTTTTTTTCCCTTCTCCTCTCTCCTTTCTAGTAAACATGGCGTTAAGGCTAGTTTGGTAATTGACCTTCTCTGACCAAACTTGCGGGTGGAAGAGATAAATGGAACGAAAGCGAAAACCGCAAGTATGTCCTGTTATCCTTTTCGCTTCGGTCTCGTCTTCTCTGCCGCTGCTTCATCCTCCTCCTCTGCTTGCTTCTTCGTCTCCGGCTCCGGAAGAAAGCTGTTCTCTGCGTGATTTCTAATACAGGAGATGGGCTCCGAGTCCTCCGACTTCGTGTCTGAAGGCGCCGTCGCCGTCTCACGCGATATCGCCAAGAAAAAGAAGGTACGGATTCGATTTCCTTTTTGATCCCTAGTTACTTCATGCAATTCGATCGCAATTTGCATGCCTGACGATGTTCTATTTTCGGATTAGACCCACCGGTCGGCGAAATTGAAGCGGTGCAAACTCGACGCTCGGCGCGAGCAGTGGCTCTCGCAAGGTGCCTGATCGATTTTGGGATATGATTTATGTTTATTTGATTTTTCGGATCTCTCGGTCTCTCTTTGCTAGGGTTTTCTTGATTCGTCGTGCAGTCTTAAAAAACTGATTTTTATCTGAGGTCTCTGTTCCCGATCTGCAGTGAAGAGCAAGGATTGCGTGGTGTCTGCAAGGAGATCGCCTGCGGAGTCGCCGCCCCCTCATCCGGCGCTGTGCGAGAAGATGGATATTGGACTGAAGGAAGAGGAGGAGGAGGAAATTCGGGTTTCGACGGAGCGCGATGGATCCAGTTCGCACGACAGCGAGGGAGGCTCTCCGACTCATGGGGGCAACGTAAATGGATGTCCTGCTAATAGTGTTAGTAGCGGGAGCAGTTTTGCATCGTCATCGAGAAGCCTCAGCGACGCCGAAGTGGAAGGAGATGACCACGAGGAGATAGGAGAAGAGGGAGTTGACGATTGGGAGACCTTAGCGGATGAGTTAGCAGATGACCACAGCCAGCCTGATCAAAACCCTACAGCCACTCTCCCTGATTCAACTGCAGAACTGGGTCGCACTGACAAGGGTAACCAGGAGAATTTGGAAAAACCTGAGGCTAAGCAGGCAGTCAATAGGGCTTGGAGGCCAGATGACACTCTCCGGCCCCAGAGTCTGCCCAACCTCTCAAAGCAGCGGAGTTTCCCTGTTAGCATGGGACGTCGCTATGCAGCATCTGGGTGGGCACAGCGTGACATCCTCTCGACTCCATCGTGCCCCATCTGCTGTGAGGATCTAGATCCAACAGACTCAAGCTTCTTACCCTGCAATTGTGGCTTCCGCCTCTGCCTGTTCTGCCACAAGCGGATTCTTGAGGCAGATGGGCGCTGCCCTGGATGTAGGAAGCATTATGCTCCTGTGGCAGGTGGCGAGGTTGGCATTATGGGCGAAATACCATCCTTGGCTCTTCGCCTCTCTCGTTCTTGTAGCATGAGTTCAAGAACCTAGGAAGAGTGGTCTACTTGCTTGCTTCTTTCATTTTCCATCCAGTGACTGTTTCTTAACTGAGGTTATCTGTGTCTTTTGCATTTTATTAACATAGAGCTTATATCATTTTCTCATAAGAAAAGACAGTGTGAATATATCTGTAGGTATAAGTGTATAAGAACTGTTTTTGGTAATTTAATTTGGGGTAATGTGTTCTTCATTTGTATGGATGAGTGCGCAGATATATAATAAATGAAATTTAGCCCTATGTTAACGCTTATACGACAAAGTTCAAGTATTATCGCGAGTTCGTTTTGCATTTACTGTATATGCTTTTACTGGTGTCATTAATCCATAAGTTGGGTTTTTGTCTTACCATTAGCGTATAAGGTAGTATTTGTTGCATTTGGAACTTTCTTCATTCAATACTGTAGATATGGTACTGAATATAAATATCAGTTTATTTAATTATCTTATGAATCTGCCATGATTTTACATACAGGGTATTTGAAGAGCTCATAAAGAAGTTTCTCATATACATTTTTTTTTATTTTGGAGATATTTAACATTTTTGCTATTTCTTCAATGGATGTTGTATTTACCTTTCTTTTCAAGTGCTATTCACCATGTTCCATATAATTTTTTTACCACATGCAAGTTCTTTTTTGTCAAAAGAGATTTATTCATCAGATTGATGGTGTATGTAATGGTTATACATTTTGCTTCAGAGTTTACCATCCTTTACATGTTCAAATGACCTTGTGTAGCTTGACTAATTTGAAGATCTTACACTGGAAATGGACATAATTTGTTGAAATGCTAGTCTATGAAAATTGTCTGTGTTTTTTTTTTTCTACTACTGACCATGAAATTTGAATGTTGGATTGATTGGTATGCTAATGAGAAGTTAACTGAAGTTTGTGCCACAGGGATGATCTCAATCCATGAGTTATAGTTGGAGCTCAACTATGCCATTTTGCTTCTGATTGGTGAATTGAACTTCTGTCTTCCATTTTCTGGCATTTCTCAACAGGATAATAGACTGGGCGAGAGCATCCTCGACAACATAGTAGACTAGCCAAGAGCATCTATCTTTACAAGAAAATCTTTTATGTTTTTTGGCATCGTATGAGACCTATTGATCGAGATATTTAACTTTTATTTGCAGGTGGAAGTACAGATTGCATGTTTATGAGAAGTGTTGAGCTGTCTGTGCTGATGGATTAACAAAACATAATGTATTTTTCTATATTCGGAACATCATCTCGAGAGTTCCTGAGCAGCTACTCGTCCTCTCCGTCATCATGGTATTTCGGAACATCAATTTCTTGCCATCCTTTTGCCTTACCTTATAAAAAGAGTTGTTGATGTCAAGTTGGTTTGACGATAAAACTTACGAGAAACAATGGGTGGCTCTTCCCTTGGTTATTGAGGTTTGTTTGGTCAGTTGGTCATCACAAAGTTGTTTGAGTGTTCAACATTCCGGTTATAGTATCGACATTAATGGCGCTGAAGTGTTATGGCTACCATGCCAATATGAACTACATTTGTATGGAAATTTGGAAAAGTCTCGGACAACAGAGTAGCTGAAAGTTATGTAGACGAAGAGAAAATAATTCTGGTGATGAAGCAACCTGCTTTATTTTGGGAAGTACAACCTTGCATCTGGTGAGCATATGCAGTCACCATTTGATGATGAACTACATTTATATGGAAAGTCGGAAGCAAGTTTCATGAAACAAATTTGTCGAATGCAAAGTGTCGGAAGAGAAGAGACTAAAGAGGCATCGTTTGAAAGTCGAATTCTGTGACGAAGCAACCTGCTTTATTTTGGGATGATACATTACAACCTTCATTCCAGTGAGGGGCACTACATGGCTGGTCTTGTTGTCACCGACTGACTGCTGCAGAAAGAGATGGCGGCGACGGCGACGGCGACGAACGACGGTGTTCTCCTCAGGTGTGTGCTATGCAACTTGTTTTTAATATTTTTCTTGTTATGGATTCACCAAGTAGCTATTTTGAATTATCCATTTAACTATAGACGGGTAAAAGTGATATTGTTGCTTCTGTAAGTTTCAACTGAACAACCCTGATTTTGATTTACTTCATCCTCTGGTGCTGTGAGATGAAGAATTTCACCGAGACTCGATCATATTATAAAAAATCTGAAATTGGTATTCACTATTATACAATTCGAAAGCATTTTATTAGTTAGAGTTAATTGTTAAATCTGTCGTTCACATTTAAGATTTTAGTCATTTATCAGATACTTTTACTTTTAACAAAATTATGTTTGATATTGTTGAATTTCTGTATAGGTTGATACAATATACATCAAAAAGGTCTCATTCAATTGGTTAAAGTGGAAATGTAATAGATTTGTTGTAAAAGTTATAAGAGTATGAATATGGTAGATAGCGCTTGTTTTCATATTAAATCCTTATCGCTATATTAAACAAATGAATCATGTACCTCTGTGATCTTTTAATGCCTGAGTACATTTTGGTATATAATTCTTTCCAAAATTGGAAGTGGATGCAATTGTTCCAACGCTTGGGGAGCTGAAAAGCAATATATTGGAAAACCATAATAAATGGGTGAAATTTTGAACTTTCGCTTTTTATATCCCTTTCACTGAGTCATCGGAGAAAGATGAGTTTTTACAGCCGCAGCAGTAGATCTCCTCCTGCCAATGTTAACACGTGTCATATGGTCGTCAACACTTCAGACGATGATCACTCAATACTAAAGTCAGATAGATGGAAGATGAGAAAAAATGAAAGTACAAAAGATAACAAGTGGAGAAAAAAGTGTCCTCGGACAAGGAAGAGAGAGCTCTTTTTTTTACCTCGACTTTGTCTTTATATAGATATTCGGAGATACCTTCTTCCTCCCACGACTCTCAAGATGTCTTTTGGCGAGCCGTTAGATAATCTCTGTACAAGATTTCCACGTGGTGTATCATGTATGTTATGGAAGGGGAGTCTTGGCGCAACAGTAAAGTTATTGTCTTGTGATTTAGAGATCACGAGTTTGAATCCTGAAAATAATCTCTTACAAAGCAAGGTAAGACTGTATATAATGGATCTTTCCTTAGAACTCCACATGACGAGAGTTTCGTACATCAAACTGTCCTTTCATATTATGTATGTTATAATTATTATTGAGATAGATTGTTAAGGAATTAGATGTAACAACTATCGGGGAGGAATTTCTATCGTGGTCTCAGGTAACTTCAGCAACGGTCCAAGTGGCCAAGTGTTGTTCCCGGTAGACTCCTCGTACTCCCAAGTACTTGCGCACCCGAGTATCTGACCCTTCGAGTCCTGTGCACAAGCTCCCTATTTTGTCGATCTGATAATCTCCAAATGACCATTCGGAAATCTCCGTGTTCCTCTTATGCATCTTCGATCCGTTAAGTCCGTTCCCGATGGACTTCTTGTTTAAAGGTCTAATCCATCAGACATTTTCAGCCGTATCACCCCTAATCCATCTGGGGTTGTAGTTAGACACCATGAAATGGATTGTCGGACCATCGATCTCTCTCAGTGAAGTTGCCGGCGCTGCTGCTACATCTAGTAATATTCCCTCGCCATTCAGCTGAGATTGGCAGATGGGATCTGTATACATGCTTCTGAGCCATTTTAATCATCGCACTAAGGCCACGTCCTCTATCATATTTATCGAGTGATTTATTTTTTTTTTATACTTGTGAGGCCGAGAGGAGAAAGCTGCTAGTTAGATTGACGATTCTAATCTTTTGTACAATAAAAAGTCATTTTAATTTTAATCATCGTGCTTGGATCTTGCTCGGATCGTCGAGTTATTTTCAACCAAAGTTTTTGTTTTTCGGCCTAAACAACTTAGACCTTGTTTGGGGGGAGGGGAGTGCAAGTAATGGAAGGAGAATGAAAAGGAGGGAAAAGGAGGTTTACATCTCAAATTGAGGCGTAAAAAAAGTTAAGTTTTTATGAGGAGGAAAAGTACAAGTTCATCTCATTCCTCTCTCTTTTCTCTTTCCTCACTTCTTTCCAAACAGAGATAATTTTTTTTTCTCTCTTATTTATTCTTATCTTTTCATTATTTACATCTCATTCGTCTCCTCCCAAACAACCCCTTTATGACTTAACCAGTTTAACATTAAAGAAGTTGTCCTTGCTAATTGAGCTGTCAACAAATAAACAGATGATTATGTTCACCCTAAGTATTTTTTAGTGACGATTCTTCGATGACTACGATGAAAAAAAGATAAATTATGGGAGTTATATTCTTTAATCCATTGATTAAAAATAACGGATCTTATGTGTTCGGATGAGAATTTTGGATTTCATTTTGAGATTCTATTTTGAAATGATAAAAAAAAAAAAATCGGATATATCCTTTGATATATTGATTAGAAATAACGGATCTTCTGTGTTCGATCGAATGTGATTTTAGATTTCATTCTGAAATTCCATCTCTGTCCACTTATGTAAGTATCTGCATTTAGCTGTCATGTACAGATATAATTTGATGGTTTAATTAATCCATGAAGTTTTCATGTTGATGATTATCTTTGTGACTTTTAGTTGCTTTTAGGGTGAACAATTATTTAATAATCAAATTGATCGAATCGATTAAATTAAAATTGAATATATTTTTTTTAACAAACTGAATCGATTGAATTTTTCAATAAAATCGAACAAATCGAATCGATAAAAAAATTAATTAATTAGGTTGAAATTCGAACATATCGAATTTTTTATCATCAGATGATTGATAATTTTATATCAGTCAATAAATTATGATTAGTCGATTGATGATGATGAAAACATAAAATTCAAGATAATCAATCGATTGATTTACATTAATCAATCAATTGAAATTCATTAAACGATTGATAGGGATAAATCGATTGATTGATAGATTTCAATTCAATTTAATCGATTATTTTCGTTTCAAAATCGAAATCGAATCGAATAAATCGATTAATCAATATTTTTTAAAATAAGTAAATAAATTTCTGAATAAATCGAACAAAAAAATTGGATTCGATCGATTTAATTGAATTTCTGCTCACCCTAGTCTTGCCCGTGATGTTCATATCAACCTTGATGCCGGGTAAAACTACTGTGTCTACATGTTAGGTAATTCATCTCGGTACATCTGAAGCTGAATAAGGAGATCAGCTTAGTCGGACTCTTCAGCTTGACCCATGCATTATTCCAGACGCTCCGCGTCTCGGTTCGGATTTCTATTATGTCAGACGTCATACGTCTCAGCTTGGGCTCCTATTATGCTGAATGACTTTTCGTTTCATCCACCTTACATCTCGGCAAAGACACGTCATCTCTGATGTACGACTTCTCCATATAAATTATCTTATTCAAACAAAAGAGAAGGCGGTTATTTCATACTCACAAGCTGATCTAGCAATCCTCCTCATCATCATCTCTCTCTGACAAAAAGGCGAACCCCTCTGTCAGGGTTCAGATGAATGTCTGCGGCATTAATTAGGATTTGCCTCCTATCAATTGCACGATGTGCATTAATTGCAGCCCACGCGCCTGCTATAGTTGCGAGGGTAATGATCGTGGTGTACGTCTCTCTGAGGTCATGTCACATTCACTGACAGTATCCATTGGCGGGGTAGCTCCCCCTCTATATATATGGCTTTCCCTGAGAAGAAAAGGAGGTTGGCACATTCTTAACTTCATCTCTACATTTCTCTTCTTCATCTTCATACTGATTCCCTGCCTTGAGCGTCGGAGGGGCCTTGCCGAGATCTCTCTCGGCGCCCTTAACCGCTTGTTGTCTTGCAGGACTCTCATTCGGCTCGGCTCTGGCAAGGACGACATCCTCTTGTTCTGCTTTCCCTCGCGTCGACCCTCTTCATCCGAGTTGTGCCGGTCCTTCTTTGTCGCCACCGGGACACCTCACCATCATCGTCTCGACAGGCATCATAAATGGCGCCGTCTGTGGGAAACAAAATAAATAACGCCTGAGGCAAAGATGGGAGACCAAGGAGCGAACTCCGGTAACCACAACTCCACTGAAGGGAATATGACCAGGGAGAGCATCATAGCCCTTGTCAAGACCACCATGAAAGACGTTCTGTGCGACCTTCTGCCCCGGGGAGCTACCCCAGTGCAGGCTTCTCCTAGCCCGGTTCAGGGTCCAACGTCGATTTCTGTCTGCTCCACTCTAAAAGCCCCGGGGGCAGCTCCTGTGACCTCAGTACCGGCTGAGTTGTCATCATCAACTGCCTCATTGCCACAATTTTCAGAGGAAGAGCCTTCTTGTACACCGAGGAAAAGAGATCCCAAAAAGGGCAAGACATAATCAACATGGAGTCTCCCCTTGCTCCTAGCATTATAGCTGACAAGATGCCAAGTCTTTCGAGCAAATCTCTATAGTAGAATACACCGGCTCGTCCTCCCAGTATCCCTCAGCTCATACTCCGCGGTTGGCCAGAGAAGGTAATTCATGCTACTCGGTAGTATTTTATGAAGGTACACAATTATTCATTTGTCGACTCCGCGGGTTTTTTGGAGTTGGAGGATATGTATTTCGGCCGAGGCAATTCGTAAGCCCTCGCGTCGACCTTCTCCATATTTCGGCCGAGGCAGTTCGTAAGCCCTCGCGCCGACCTTCTTCGCATTTCGGCCGAGGCAGTTCGTAAGCCCTCGCACCGACCTTTCTAACATTGAGGCAATTCGTAAGCCCTTGCGCCGACCTTCTCCGTATTTCGGCCGAGGCAGTTCGTAAGCCCTCGCGCCGACCTTCTTCGCATTTCGGCCAAGGCAGTTCGTAAGCCCTCGCGCCGACCTTTCTTGGCATTTCGGCCGAGGCAATTCGTAAGCCCTCGCGCCGACCTTCTCCGTATTTCGGCCATGGCAGTTCGTAAGCCCTCACGCCGACCTTCTTCGCATTTCGGCCAAGGCAGTTCGTAAGCCCTCGCGCCGACCTTTCTTGGCATTTCGGCCGAGGCAATTCGTAAGCCCTCGCGCCGACCTTCTAAGTATTTAGTAGGCGTTCGTAAGCCCTCGTGAGCCTTCTTCGCATTCAGTAGGCGAGTTCGTAAGCCCTCGCGGCGACCTTTCTTGGCATTCCGGCCGAGGCAATTCGTAAGCCCTCGTGCCCAAGTGTTATCTATTCGGGTATATTCCTTGGGTATAAACACCCACGGTAGTCCCAATCTGATCATTCGATCTTCTCCTTGGGTATCGCTTATTATAGCTGGTCCCAAGTGTTATCTATTCGGCTATCTTCCTTGGGTATCGCTTACCACAGCTGATCCCAAGTACAGCCATTCGGTATCGCTTATCATAGCTGGTCCCAAGTGTTATCTATTCGACTATCTTCCTTGGGTATCGCACACTGGTCCCAAGTCTGACCATTCGATTTTCTTCCTTGGGTATCGCTTATCATATTTGGTCTCAAGTGTTATCTATTGGCTATCTTCCTTGGGTATAAACACACGGTTTGGTCCCAATGCAGTCATTCGATCTTCTCCTTGGGTATCGCTTATTATATTTGGTCCCAAATGTTATCTATTCGGCTATCTTCCTTGGGTATAAACACTTTGGTCCCAAAGTCTGACCATTCGATCTTCTCCTTGGGTATCGCTTATTATAAATTTGGTCCCAAGTGTTATCTATTCGGCTATCTTCCTTAGGTATAAACACCACAGTGGTCCCAAGTCTGACCATTTCGATTATTCTTCCTTGGGTATCACTTATCATAGCTAGTCCCAAGTGTTATCTATTCGGCTATCTTCCTTGGGTATCGCTTATCATAGCTGATCCCAAGTATAGCCTATGCGACCTTCTTCCTTGGGAATCGTTTATCACAACTGGTCCCAAGTGTATGTTATCCGGCTTTCGGTCTTCTTCCTTGGATATCGCCTATCACGGTTTGTTTCAAGTATTTTTATCTCCAAAGACATTGTATCTCGTGAAAACATCAATATCCCTTACCGACTCGTCTTTTTATGTTCTACACAAGTCTAGTCAGTCAAACTTACGCCTCCTTCGACTAGACTTTGGGGGGGATGTCTATGATGCCGGGTAAAACTACTGTGTCTACATGTTAGGTAATTCATCTCGGTACATCTGAAGCCGAATAAGGAGATCAGCTTAGTCGGACTCTTCAGCTTGACCCATGCATTATTCCAGACGCTCCGCGTCTCGGTTCGGACTTCTATTATGTCAGACGTCATACGTCTCAGCTCGGGCTCCTATTATGCTGAATGACTTTTCGTTTCATCCACCTTACATCTCGGCAAAGACACGTCATCTCTGATGTACGACTTCTCCATATAAATTATCTTATTCAAACAAAAGAGAAGGCGGTTATTTCATACTCACAAGCTGATCTAGCAATCCTCCTCATCATCATCTCTCTCTGACAAAAAGGCGAACCCCTCTGTCAGGGTTCAGATGGATGTCTGCGGCATTAATTAGGATTTGCCTCCTATCAATTGCACGATGTACATTAATTGCAGCCCACGCGCCTGCTATAGTTGCGAGGGTAATGATCGTGGTGTACGTCTCTCTGAGGTCATGTCACATTCACTGACAGTATCCATTGACGGGGTAGCTCCCCCTCTATATATATGGCTTTCCCTGAGAAGAAAAGGAGGTTGGCACATTCTTAACTTCATCTCTACATTTCTCTTCTTCATCTTCATACTGATTCCCTGCCTTGAGCGTCGGAGGGGCCTTGCCGAGATCTCTCTCGGCGCCCTTAACCGCTTGTTGTCTTGCAGGACTCTCATTCGGCTCGGCTCACGACCAAGACGACATCCCTGCTGTTCCTGCTTTCCCTCCGCGTCAGCCCTCTTCATCCGAGTTATCGGCCCTTGCTGTCTTCGCCACCGGGACACCTCACCATCATCGTCTCGACAGGCATCAAACCTGTTTGAGTCTGCAAAATAAATAAGTTTTGTTCTATCTTAAGAAATATTTCTATGCACTATAATTTTTGAACATTCATTAATTCTTTTGAAATAGATTAAGGCAATAAAAATACATGAAAATGTCCTGAACTGGTACATTCATTCCATTTTGTATTTATTTGTTTTTCCCTCGTATCGTTTCTTTCTTTCTTTCTTTTTTTTTTACAAAAAAAAAAGAAAATAAAAACAACAATTTACATTTTTCCAGTTTCCACAGGAATCTCAAAAATGTACAGCAAAAATCAAAACTGCACACCTGCATTCATATCTTGTCCCTTTGACCTCCTCCGAGGCGACTCAGCCTGGCGAAGACTCCGACCAACGGCGCCGTGTTGTAAGTGCACGCCTCCGTCTGCATGTAGTTTCCCCTCTCGTCGGCGAACTCGTCCTTCTCGTCCGGGCCGCCCACCACCGCTCCGACCAGCACGTGCAGGTTGGCACCGCGGCGGGTGTACCACTCGTCGTACCCCTGCGCGCACCCGACGAAGGCCTTCGCCTCTCGCTGCGACGCGCTCGACGCCGCCCGATGGTGCACCATCGCCGGGAACGCCCGCCCGTGCCCCACCAGGTAGCTCATCCCCATGGGGTTCGCGCCGAGGATGTAATCCGCCTGCGCTCGCGCGAGGGCCACCAGCTCCCGGGGCCCCGCCGAGCCCCGGGCGCAGCCAAGACCCGAGCCTCCCGCCGACGAGAGGTAGTCGGCGAACACGGTGAGGAGGAATGCTGCGCCGGCAACATACTGCATGTTGTTCCAGGGCCGGACGTAGAGGAGTCCGGCGGGGCTGCGGCGGACGTTGCCGGCGTCGTCGAGGTTCATGTTCAAGCAGGCACACAAGTAGTGCTCCGCTTTGTCCCTGTACTCCTCTAACGTCTTCACCTGCTCCTCTTTCAATTGCCTTCCTTTTTCCATCAATATCTGAAAAATAAAATAAAATAAAATAAACAAATTATTCAACGTTTTTATTCTAATATATTCTCCGCATTAAATTACGTAATTCCAAAACCAAATGATCGATGCGAACTGCATTGACAAAATTTGGCCATGGCATCTTAAAGTCAAACATGATCGAGTCGCCGGGATTATTATTACGCATGAGAACAAACCTGAAGTCAATTCCTTGCCTACCTAAAGCTCGTCATTTCCACAACCGATCAACAAGTCCGATCGAAAAGACTTTGATCGAAGGCTAGACTCTAAACTCGGATCGATTATCTTTGGAATGATTCGCTAATTAGAATAGCATAAATATTATTATAAATGAATAGATATTGAATTTTAATATAGAATTTAAAATTCTTTCTTGGACTTAAATTTTTTTTGTTATTTTTATCAATGAATCAAAGAGTATAATTCTTCATAATTACTTCTCTTTATCATCATCATCGATGCTAACATAATCGGCTCTTGAAGGGTGAAAATTTTATTGGGCTGATGAAAATTTTATTTTTTTTAAGATCAAATTTCACAAAGAGCTAAATTTATGATGGCAGATTAAATAGGAAGCGTAGCGAACCTTGGAAGCAAGAATCTGAACGCCGGCGTACTTGATGTCCCAGCTGAACTCGGCGACGGCCCACGCAGCGCCGTTGAGGGCGTGCGCGTTGTCGACGGCGTAGTCCAAGTACTCCGCCTTCCCTGTCGCCCGGTGCAGCCACAGCGCCGCCCACAGTAGCTCGTCCCCGTACCCGCTGTCCGACGGGTAGTACTCCGCCGCCACCTCAACGCTCACGTCGTACCTCCCCCTGTACTTGTCCCCGAACTCAAATAACTGAAAGAAATTGAAAGATAAGAGACGATCGATTTAAGATTTGAAAACCGACACAGAAAAAAAAAAAAAGAACGATCGATCGATCGATTGATTTACCTGTTGAGCGTGGTGCAGAAGGACGTGGGAGTAGTGAGGATCGGTTTGTTTGAAGACCACCGAGGCCGCGGCCATCGCCGCCGCCGTCTCCGCCGCGACCTCCGACCCCGGACGCTCGGCGTCCACCTTGTACGCCTTCCTCGACGTCGTCATGTCCTCCGGCCGCTGCCAGCAGCCGTGGTCGGTGTCGCCGTCCCCCACCTGAGCCCACAGTTCGTGAGGCTGCGTGTGGGCCTTCACGAAATAGTCGGTGCCCCACTTGATGGCCTCCATCGCGTGCCGCAGCTCGCCGGCCGCCGCCATGTCCTCGCCGTACTCCGCCACCCCCCACGACAGCATCGTCACCGTGAACGCCATCGGCAGGCCGAACTTGACGTTGTCGCCGGCGTCGTAGTATCCTCCCACCAAATCCACCTGCAACGCCGACCTCAATTGTAAATACCAATCCATACAACTCTGCCCTGATAATAATTCAAAACAAAAAAAAAAACTCTAAAAGAAAATTAAACGCACTCCTTGCTCGAGACCGTCGGTGAGGCCGGAGTGGCCGCGCCATTGAACGCGCTGGTGGTACGGCAGCCGGCCGGAGCGCTGCGCCTCGAAGTACAGAAGGCTCTCGGCGAGCGCCTCCCTGTACTCCGACGACGCAAAGACGCTGTTTGAAAACAGAGCATTATTCATCAACAAAACCACAAAAATCGCGCATTTCGCAACGCGCTTAACATTAAACTTTAAGCCCTTCTTTTCCATCACAATTTTGGTTCCAGAATGGATCCTCAAGGCTATTTATGCATCTTATCACACATTGACTCTTGGACTTTTGACCCAGGAAATGAAGAACTCATGCTCAACGTGCAGTTTCGATCATTAATTGGTTTGAGGACGTAATTATATAATTGAAGACATCAGCCACATTATGGGGTAAATGGAATAGTGTCAAGTGGCAGAAAGTTACAAAAAGAGAGAACCTACCTACCTCAAAAAGCATACAAAATCATGGTGGCAAATAGGAAGCTTCAGTTTTCCAAGCTTTGCCTAACATTGTAAGAACTTAAAGGAGACGTTTAAATATGTTAACTTGTTCCACAATAATTATATATATAGTCAGCTAAAACCAAACCTTTGCCTAATATATTTCAAATTCGATAACTAACTAAGAAGTAGTACCTTTGTTGAGTCAAGAGATCCACGATGGCATGGAAAATGTAATAATTGAGGACTTGGGAAGAAATATGATGCCTGAGCAATCTGGGAAGAAGTCCAAGTTGGGTTCTTTTGTTGGACGTCTTTGAGAAACTGATGTTTGACTCTGCAATTCTTGCGGCAGGGAAGAAAAGGTTGACTTCTGCGGTTCTGCCGTGTGATGCTCATCTGCTGGTTTCTTAGTTACAACAGTGTCTTTGATATCAGATCCGAACAGACTCCGTTTGACACGGATTGATTTAGAAAGCAAAAAATAGATATGGCTACCTCTGGATTTGAACATTTTGAGCGATATTATTTTTGAAAGAGATGAAATGAAAACGGTTCTTCAAACTTTGCCTGATTGTATCGATGTGCTAACCTGCAAAAAAGATATGTATGCTGTTCTAGGAGATGCACTGCGATTCACAGAGAGAGACGGATAGAGAGGACAAAATGGAGGCTGACTTTCTTTTACATGTCGATCATAGTGCGTGAAATGGCTAACATGTATATCAAAGTCAAGGGTCTCATGAACTTGGTAGTGAAACAAAATTGATGAAGATCACTCCAACGAACTTGAAATACAAAATTTTCAATGGTCTTATCATGAGATCCATGAACTTGATCCCCCATAAGGCCCTTTAACCTTGAAATTTTTTTGAAGTAGTTCAATGTTAGAGAGGATGCTAGCATGAAGAGCACTCTTTATGCATATATGAACAGGGTAGAACAACTAAGAGAACCTGAAATGTCATAGAACCTATGCTGGACCAATTTAAGTATTTTAAGGAATCTGCATTAAACATACGTATATATATCGAGAAAAGCTTCTTGACTTTTTTGAGTTCATATCCATTTTGCAGCAGCGAGTAATAGTTAATATTTAAACTGAGCTAAATCCCTAAGAGCTTACAAATGATTTGCCATCTTGAAGTAAAGAGTTAATGGAGATTGTTTATGTACCATAGGAAAATAAATAAATAAAAGCACCTTCACAAAGAAAATATCAAAGACCAAGCTAAGGAACTTAATTACTAGTTCTTATTTCTAAGCTCAAAGAAAATTGACATCATATACAATAACAATACAAGCCTACAACAATGTAATCCAGGTCTATGATGAAATTTGATCGACAAATAAGTTTACAAGTTTTAACCAAGTGAGGTGCTTTGATTTTATTTCGAGCCTTCACCTATTAAACACTGGAATTTCTCATTTGTCTGCTAACTCGGTTCGCAAAACCTAATCTCACAGATTCACATATAATTTCTTTAAGTCTAAATAAAGCTCTGGTAATTAGCATACTCAATCGAGCATTGTAGACTCAAGGATAAAAAATGCTTCAGTAAAGTAGTCCCAGTTATCTATAAACACAAGATCAGCAAACTTTGGTATTATTTGATTAGCTGAAATATACCACAAGATCAACAAAAGAAAATGCAGCTATCCCCAAAGTTCCAACTCTACACAATACTTCAAGATCGAACCAGAAGATAAGCGGAAAGCATAAATTTCAGCAAAAGAAGAAGAGAAAGCAACAAACGCCCAGGAGAGAGGACTCACCTGGCTAGAGACGGAGAAGGATGGAGGCTCGAATAGATCCAGAGAGAGCGGATCGGAGCAGAGATTCCGATTCAACCGCAGAAGGACGGCGACCTCCGGAACACTCTAAAGCTCGCCTTTTATTATTATTAATTATTCTTTTTATTTATTCTCTCTCGATCATCACCATAGTTACAAATGGACCCTTTAAGCTTAAGTGTTTTGATACGCATCGCGACGAATTCCTGTGCGCTCATGCACAACTCACCATCTCGATCGCCATCGCCGTCCGATTTCTTCGCGGTCGATTGTCATCCACACTAAAATCAATATATGAATTCGGCGGGGCACCTGTATACCATCCGGTTGCAGTTAGATTTCGATTGACTGAATTCCGAATGGAATTTGACCGCGATCTTGCTAGAATTCGATCGGAGTCGGAATCCAATTACGATCAGGCTGGATTTCGATTATGATCCGACTGAAATCTGACCGCGACCCAATTGGAATCTATTGTGATCCGATCGAAATCCGAACGTAATTGGATCGGATTTCAATTCTGACTGAATCACGAGCAAATTTCAATCGGATCGCGATCAAATTCCGACGATACCAAGCTATAGTCGCACGTGAGAGGAGCACTACTATGCATGCATGGTAGCAAGGTCGTCCCTGAACCAGGGTAAATGGGGCGCTCGCTTAGGGTCCAAAAATTATTCCTTAAAAGGGCCCAAATTTTATCAATTTTTTTTCCATCAATAAGAGGGTCCAATTTGTATTGATTCGCCTAGGACCTCTAAACACTTCGGGCCAGCTCCGTTTGGTAGTCGGTCACAGATGCGCACGAAGC
Organism: Wurfbainia villosa; assembly: GCA_025175895.1. Lineage (NCBI taxonomy): Eukaryota > Viridiplantae > Streptophyta > Magnoliopsida > Zingiberales > Zingiberaceae > Wurfbainia > Wurfbainia villosa. The sequence goes on from CM045991.1 coordinate 31,567,805, forward strand.
CATTACACAATGTATCAAAATCATTAAGGTGTTTTGATATGTTGGGCGACAAGTTCTGCGCGCTCGTGCGCGACTCGTCGTCCCAATCACCATTGTTGTTCGATTCTTTCATCGTCGACCATCTTCCGTACTATAGTCAATGCCTAAACTCAATCGGACATCTACGTCATCCGATCGCGGTAGAAATCCGACCCGATTGCAACCACAATATCGGGATGCAACGCAGTCATGACTATGTCGGATTTCAATCGTAATCCGTCTAAAATTCGACCGTGATCCGATCAAAATTTGATTGTGATAATGATTGAATTCCGATCGTATCACGATCGGATTTCGATGATGCCAAATTGCACATGCTAAGTAGTCCGTCACAAGCGCGCACAAAACCATCGCACAACTATCAAAATTGTTAAGTTTAATATATTATCGATGAGTTACAAATGTAGCACAAATGCCCCTAACTCTACCTGAAATATAATAAACGTCCACTAAATTTTTATAATTTTTTAAAAATGAATTTTGCACATAAAAAATTTTTATACAAAAAAAAATCCATTATTTAGCTTTGAGAAATCCTCACATCACATGTTCTTCGCGGCTTGCGGTTATTCAAGTTCTCAACAAATCGCCATGTCCACTTCTTACCAAACCACACAACACTTCATGCCCTTTCAATAAGCCTCGCAACCACTCGCCAAACCTTCCACAAGCCTCCGAACTCATGGTCCTATAAATACCTTCCTCTCGCTCTCTCTTCATCATCGAACTAGTCACTTCCACCGAGAGCGACGCAGTCATGGCGAGGTCCACCGTCTTCCTCCTCGCGCTCTTCGTGCTCCTCCTTTCTCATGGCTCTCGGGCTCAGCTCGGGTTCGGGCGGCAGTCCATGGGCCAGCCGTTTAGCAGTGCGCGTCGCCTTGGCTACCGGAGTCAATGCCAAGTCGAGAGGCTCACTGCCCTCGAGCCCACCCGGCGCGTTCCCTCCGAGGCCGGCTTCACCGAGTACTTCGACCAGAACAGCGAGCAGTTCCAGTGTGCCGCCGTGACTGCGCATCGGCGGACCATCATGCCGAGGGGGCTGCTCCTGCCGTCCTTCTCTAGCGCCCCCAGCCTCGTCTACATTCTCCAAGGTTCATCGATCACGCTTCGCCGGCATTGATTGTGTTTAAGATTAATCGAACAATATGCAGGAAGGGGCATGATGGGAATGATGATGCCTGGTTGCCCTGAGACGTACCAATCGTTCCGACAACCGGACGAGCAACCAATGGGCGAGGAGACGAGCCAAAGACAGAGGTTCAGGGACGAGCACCAAAGGATCCACTATTTCCGTGAGGGAGATGTCGTCGCCATGCCCGCCGGAGTAGCTCATTGGTGTTATAATTACGGCGAAGTCCCCGTCGTAGCAGTCACCGTCACCGACATCGGCAGCAACGCCAACCAGCTAGATCGCACGCACAGAGTTAGTCGACTCAGTTTAACTACAAACTTTAGTGGTCAAATGATCCTTTTGCTCGATCAGACAATAATTCGCCGCGCCGCAGGAGTTCCTACTGGCCGGAAAAGAACGACAAGCCCAGCAGCCCTCTGAGCCAGAACAGAGAGAACAGCAGAGGATGGGGAAGAATCTCCTCGCAGGGTTCGACCGCGAGCTACTAGCACAGGCTTTAGGCGTCGACGCGGAGCTGGTCAAGAGAATTCAGAATCTCGATGACAACAGGGGAGAAATCGTTCTAGTGGAGAGGGGACTGCAAGTGCTGCATCCATCCCGAACGAGAGAAGAGCAAACGCAGCAGGAGGAGGAAGAAGAAAGCAGCGAGGAGAGACAAGAAAGTCAACGAGGAGAACGCTGTGAACGTAATGGACTAGAGGAGACCTTCTGCACCATGAAAGCTCGGCAAAACATGGCAGTCACCACCCTCGCTGACTACTACAACCCTCGAGCCGGAATGATGACCACCCTCAACCGCCAAAAGCTTCCCATTCTCAGATTCATCCAGATGAGCGCCGAGCGAGGAGTTCTTCGTCGGGTACGTAGAATCACTTCAAACTATCAGAAACCTCAACACAATTGACGACCCGAGGCCTCAAATCCCGTTGCAGGATGCTTTGACCGCACCTTACTGGAACATAAATGCACACAGCATAAAGTACGCCGTGCGCGGAAGCTGTCGGATGCAGGTGGTCGGACCTCGCGGTAGAACCGTCTTCGACGGCGAGCTCCGGCAGGGCCAGTTGCTCGTGATTCCACAGCACTACGTGGCGATGGAGAAGGCACGGAGCGAGAGCTTCGAGTGGGTGGCCTTCAAGACGAACGACAACGCCATGGTGAGCCCCGTCGTGGGGAAGACGTCGGCTCTCCGCGGCATGCCTGTGGAGGTGCTGATGAACTCCTACCGCATCTCTAGAGAAGAGGCGATGAGGTTGAAGTTCAACAGGGCCAATGAGATTGGCCTCTTTGCACCGAGATTCACTAGGGAAGCAGTTTCTTCCCAGTGAGAGTGGAGAGTGCTGGAATAAGGCTTGGGTTTTACAAATAAAACCTGAGATTAGTAATAAATAAAGCATGTAGTGAAGGAGATCGATCAGTTGTACTATTGTGTGCTACTAAATAAATTGAACATTGTTCAGCTTAGTGTGTTAACCGACAAACTTAACATTCTGGGTACTAGATTGAGCTAGAATGGACCCAAAGATTGGGTCTTTCCGAATGTCGATCTCCTTGCCCGATCACTCACTCACCTACTCAAGCCGCACAACTCCTCGCCCAAGCCGCTCCTGTGCACATGAGTATCTAGCATCTCGCCTGAGTCGCAACGCTCCTTGTCCGAATGCCTCTCCCAAATGTCTGATGGTCCCGAGCACTATTGATTTTTCTGAGCTTCATCTTTTCTTCCGGATCACTCTTGGGCATTCGACCTATATGAGATGGGCAATCCACTTGGAATATTTTTACCTCAATAATATATGACAAAGAAATAATATATTAGAGCACCGTGAGATTTTACATCGTATTTGTCCTCTAACAATCCGATCGACAAAGGACACAACCGACAGATAAACCTGATCGACGGAGAAACCAGAGGCTCAACAAAAACAGGTGGAGGCTCCTGAAGAAGAGGGCTAGTCCAGTTGGTAAGTGCAAAGGGGCAACTCTTAAGTGAGCAAGGGTCAATTCCCGGAGAGGTCATGACTCTGGGCCATCGACAGACCCTCTCCTTTGCACTTGCCACCTGAGTCCTGATTTACCTCCTCCACCGGTAGGGGCAGCCGGAGGGGACCGCTAATGTGGCGGTTCCACATTTTTTTTCAGGTTTTTTTTTTAAAGCCCCAGTTGGTAAGTGTAGAGGAGCAACTCTTAAATGGGCAGGGGTTAATTCCCGGGAGGTCACGACTCTGGGTCATCGACAGACCTCCTCCTTTGCACTTGCCACCTAGATCCTAATTTACCTCCTCCATTGATAGGGGCAACCGGAGGAGGCCACTAATAGGGCGGTTCTATATTTTTTATTCAGGTTCTTTTTTTTTTCTTCTCCATCAATTTTACTATACTTAATACGTTTTTCTCTTTTTTATGTCCAAACATCGAAGGGTCGTCGTCGGAGTATCGACGGCGCCCTTTAACACGTATTAATTTTGACAGAATTTACTACTGCAGCCATGAAAAATCCATCCTCCAACGAAGGGGCTAAAAAGCAACTGCATCACGAAGATATATACAAAGTAATTTTGATAAAACTCCAACAAATTCAGAGAATACTGAGTTTAAAACAGTTTCTATGTGTTTCTTGAAGCAGTATCTACTCTTTCAGCAACTATGCAAGCAAAATCATTCAGTGGCAGAAAAAAATAATACAAATCGTTGTAAGAGATCATGGAAATAAAATACCGATTTCTGGAGGATTTCGAATTGAAAGGTGAATTAGTGCTTTTCTTTTATAATCATACAGCACAAGAAAATTTTATGGAAAAGGCAACTGGAATGCCTAGCTACTTTTGAGTCCTGAAATACTAAGAAGGGTATGAACTCATGAATTGACTGCTTTGGGCAGATTTTATGCAAGACGCACCTTCATAGATGGTGGGAAAAAGAATCGCACTAATGTCGAGCCAGCCGATGAACTTCATGCTGTTCCAAATACTCCTTGCTATTCATCTCCGTTAATCTGACAGCAGCACCATAGTCATCAAGGATTAGAGTAAAAGCAATGACACTAGAAAAGGAACTCCTAATCATAAGTTTGAATTAGTAGAAAGAAGTTTGCAGGATGGAACTGCACAGATCCTCAAGGTTCCAATAAAGTTCATCAATCACATAACAATAGATTCAATATATACATTCGATTAATTTCTCAGTCATACCTGCTGATGGTGCGCTCTTTGGCGAATCCTAGCTCATTATCGACACAACGATCAATATCATCGGATCTCTGTGATCGTGAAGAAGATCGAGGAGAAATTTTCTGGGCATCAGTGACTGTCACAATTTTTTCAAATAACTCCACAGGTGATGCCTCTGCAGTGCATAATATACAGCTTTATTCTCATGCATTACCTGTTACAAAGGTATTGCAATTATAGTCTTAGAATCTTCTATTTTTACGAGTGGAATATAGCTGCAAAATGGATGAACGAATGTCCTATTAGCAAACCTATTATTCTTACAAAGATTGGGATACCGGCTAACTGTTGGTAACTACCTAAGTAATTCATCTCTCTCTATTTCTCTATCATGTCTCTTGTGGTAATTTTTCAGAATCTTGTCTAATTGCTCAAGAAAACTTGATAGATATTAATTTCTTAAACACACACAAATGAAGATTCAAAGGTTATGTATGTCAACTATGAGAGGTTTTAAAGCTCAGCATTCAGAAAGCAATAGATAACAATCGGCATACTCAACAAGTTATCTTCTGGGAAAGTGTTTTCATCATATCTGGAATTTGAATGAAGTAGATCAGGACAATAAGTCACTATGCTCAGTGTTATCTTGCTAAGAGTCTATCAATAACAAAGTACCTAACAAGGCTAGAATGAACATAGTGAACATTTTGACTGAAATTTGAATGGAATGAATTGGGAAAGAATTGAATAAGCAGAATGTCAATCTTGCTAAGTGCCTCTATCAGGAATTTACCTGCCGACACTAGAATGAATTTAGCATCCGAAATAGCTAGTTAACACCATATATTTGCAATGCTACTACTGAGTACACAGACTAAAGTTCCAGTAGTAGTGACATAAATTTTCTATGCAACATATCATTACTTTGTCAACACTAAATCAGATACTGCTCTAGTTATTGTAGAGCTTAAGTTGGGCAAAAATAGAAGGGGCAAAAAGAAGTCCTGCCTGCCATCAGACTGTCTCAGTAGTCCTCTCCAGCATGCTACTCATCAAATCTCATTTAGAGATATACATCATTCAAGCGGAAAGGCATGCAAAAACTAAGAGGAAATCAAATAGAGAGATGCAAAAACGTAACATTTAAGCAACTTAATAGTTTACATAATGGCCAACACTATGAAAAACACGACACAAGAGAAACATGATAAACATGAAATTGCTTGCTTCTGTTCTTAAAGAAACATCAATAACAAAAAACCACCATTTCCAAATATTTGGTGTCAGATATATTATTCAAATTAATAAATAAAAAATAGCCTTGGACTTAATTGCAAATCTAGCGCAAACTAGCAGAAATTAGCATTACTGACTAAATTAATTGCAATGTAAATGCATATTTATATTCTTATACAATTGATCATCTACCTCATCCATACTTTGTTTGATTGAAATTATCTTTTAAGATAGCTCTAATTAAGGCAGAATGAATAGGACATCAAAAGATAAGAGCTAAATAGCTATTCTTCAGAACACAGTCTATAACTATATAATTTTTTATGAGAAGAGTTCAAGGAAGTTTGGGACGCACATCAACCAATGTGACAAACCTATATGCAGCAGTTCTGTTGTGGATCCCAAACTTAGGGACTCCTTCAAGAGCAAGTGTATGAAATTTCTCTGCATAAAAATAGTGGAAACCATAAAAAACAAGATATAGGAAAACATTCACAACTTTTCTTAAGGAATTTATTGGATAACTTTCATTTGATAGAAAGATAAAAATCATTACTTCGATCCAAAATATATGAAAGAAGAATTCCTTGCAGTCATTTGAAATGGAATGGTGAATTCAAATTGCATGTAGTTGATGCAGAAGAGAGCAAATAACTTACGAAACAATCCAAGGTAATCTGCTGCCCCCAAAGGTCTGTCACAGAGATCCTCAAAAATGAAATACGCATATCCATTAGCTCCAAGTGGGATCTAAATGAGAACAGAAATGTTGGCCTTATTTCCAACAAGAGCATGAATTTTGAAGAATCCAATTAATTGAAGTAGAACCTGCAATTTCTGACCCATTACAACTTCAACAACTTGAGGACAAGGTTTCTCAGGCCCTATTAACTGATTAAACATCTCTTTAAGAAGCTCGGTGGGTTTCTTCTCAATGAAATAGTAGCCCTTCTCTGACTGCACGAAGTGCAATTTATTGTTTAAGGGAATGGTGTGACATTGTGAAATGTATGAATGGATTTATTGATGAATAAAGCAGAAAACTAACAGAACCCAGCTTTCGGTAGTCGGTTGATGAGCTAATTTCATGAATTACACATCTTTCCTTTCTCAAAGTGACACAAGATATGTTAGAAGCTATATATACTAAGACATGCTACAGGTTGAAGTAAACCATTCATTACCTTCAAGATATCAATAAAAGGTAAAAATAGGTCCCTTTGCAGACCACCTTCATAAAGCTGGTCAGGAGCACGATTTGAAGTAGAGACAAGAACCTGAAGAAGAATGTGCAGCACCAGGAAAGGAATAAAAAGGTGAACAAAGTTTCCAAAGACTAAACCACATAATAATATGCTTTATATATTAAAAAAAATTGAAGTGCAAAAAGCATCAAATAATCCAGACCATGCCATTGCTGAAAAGATGTTGGAAAAGCCGGTTTAGTATCAATGCATCTGCTACATCAGTTACCTATGAGCATTTGTTTTGACAGTTATTATACAATAATCCCAAAAATAAAAGAATAACAACTAATCTGAAAATCAAAGCATACCATGAATTCATCGAGACACAGCAGAATGGACTCATCTGATATCTCAGCAGCAGCAACTTCAAGTGGATCTGCTACACATTTGTACATCTACAGTTATATATTTGAAGATATAATTTGTACAAATATCAAGTCAAAATGAGCATAAAACAATACCATTGGACTAGTTCAAGTAAACAAAAATTTAGAATGTATATTAACCTAAAAAAAGTATATCGATGATAAAAATCAACCCAACTTCACCTGCAGCCTTCTATGCACATTCAACATAAAATCATGAAAGTGCATCCTTACCAATGACTCCGCATTTTTGCACTAGCCACCTGACACCTGATTTACCCCCTCCACACATAGGGGCAGCGGTGGGGGGCCGCTAATGTGGCGGTTCCACATTTTTATGAAAGTGCATCCTTTTCTTCCTCCAATTTGATGGCCTATACAAATAAAGATGGAAGTAGATACAGAAGTGAAAGAATGCGGACAGACTAAGCAAAGACAAAAGGGTTTGAAAAGCAAACAATTTTCCATTTGCTACCCAAAATAAATAAAATACTTTGTGAAGTGAAAGAAACCCTCAATGGCAACCAGCATTTGGATAATAAGAGCACCAACACACCATTGGACTTTATAAGGAGATTAATTGGTAAAATGTTTGTCAAGGATGGCACTTGAGGAAAAGGATTGGCCAATGTCTGAAGGTGTATATATGTTGTTCTTTCCTAGATTCTGGCCGTGCCTTTTCATAGTCTTGGAGGTTTAGATTAGAATAGCAGCAAAACTTGCTGTTGATGACTCCATTATAATTTTGGAATGTGCTGTGATTGTATCAGTTCCTAATAAAATCCTCACCGATTGAACAGTTCTTCACTCTTTTCACTTTTCAAAAAAAAAAAAAAGGAAAAAAATATAATAGCAAGGGTTTTAAAATAATAAACAAATGCAAGCTTCTCAAATGTTAAATCACTCTGCATAGTAGTTCCTCCTAAGTGGATTGAAAATCAACCTACTCAAACACGCACACAACACAGTGAGTAGGTAAAGGTTGAAAATGTAATCTTCATCTCATAAAAGTAGATTCCTATAATCAACTGATAGGTTATAATGTTATATACTAAAAAAGATTGTTACAAGCAATGAATTCTCCGAATCATAACAACAAAGAACTTAGAGAAGACAAACAGCTGATTGTAGGACAAATTCATAAGCATTGTCTTTCCAGTGCCTACTCCATAAAGGTGCAGTCCTTTGATTGGTGAATAATTAGACCGGGGCATAAGACGAGACCACAACCACCTACTCCTGCACAGTAATCATAACTCACACATTAAAAAACAATTAAACAATATATAAATATAGATTGGAGTAGAAGCTCAACGAGATGTTCCACTAATAGATTGTGCATTTCACTTACCTCCCAGCTTTTTTTGATGACATATACGTATCCAATTGGCAATCATCTTCATGCTCCACGAGCTCTTCATAAAGCCTCTGTAGTGCTCGAAGTGATTCTATCTGTGGTCACAATCAAAGAGATCTCTGATGACCCGATGAAACTGTCAACCCAGAGGCACCAGTGCTACAAGAGAGCAATGACCCAAACCTGGAAGCTGTCTCCACCAACGAACTCTCCCATAGCAATTCTCTTTTCATACTCCAACAAAGGGCCAACTCCAACATTAGAAGAATCTATTTCAAGTAGACAGTATATCAAAATAAAAAATATAAACAAAATCCATACTTTGTATATTCATATAGCATTAATTTGTATACAACTATGAATGCTGAGGTAAAAACAAAACAGAATTTCAGCAACTGTCTATAACAATAGGGCTCTTCTGCACAGTAATAAACAATGACTATAAAAGTAAACCTCTGATAGAGAACTTTTCTGGGGTAGAGCATAAAGCCCAGGAGAACAGCATACTGTAAGTCAGGTCTTTATTGACTTCTCTACCATAAATGATCCCATTTGGATGACAAGCAATAGAGTTAACAAAAATAGAAGCTTTATCAATTTTCCCTGCTTCGTTTAGTGAAATATCTCCTCGGTAAAAACAGTAAAGGCATCGGATTTGTCGAAGAGACCGATCTGATCTACTCATTGATCTAACATACTTCAGCTACAGAAACACCAAATAAAATATGAGTTAGAACATTAAAAATAAGAAAGCAAAGAAAAAGCCAGATCTTCCCAAAACAAAACAATAACCAGGAAAAGAAAGCGATAACAAATCCACTGGGAAATAAACCAGAAGGCAAAAAGCAGAATCGAACTCTTCAGTGATCTAAATCATACTTATACGCCCAATTTCGGAACATTTAAACCCCAAAAGATTGATTATACGTTCTCCGTTGCCATCGAGCAAACACAGGATGAGTCAGAAGGGATCGAGTTTTGCTGAGAGTATAAAAAATCCAAACTTTTAAAAGCAAACAAGCAATTCCCAGAAAGTAGGGAACGCAACAATATCACTGAATTTTGATATACGATATGAAAATACTAGTAAAAATTAATCGTCATCAATTAAAATACTAACCTAACGAAAGAAAACTCCAGTGCAGATTAAATAGGACATGATTCTTGACAAAGAGGACTCCCGAATTCCAACAGCAGCGAGAGAAAAGATCGAGACTGCTCTTACTTTGAGGTCAGCTTGCACGGGAGCGCTGGGACTGGGAACTCGAGGTCGCTTCCCGAGTCGAGCTTCTCCATTATATTGGCGGCTACTCGCGTACCGTGTCTGTCCTACGACAGGATATCGTACGACGCGGAGGGATGCCCGATCACACGGATACAGTATCATGCGTGGGCAGCAACTGTGCTTAATCGTACGGCTAAATTTGATCCTGATTGCTGTAGTCTTAATGTACGGGCTGTTCTCAGGATCCAGTGTTTCGTGTGGATTACGCGACATCATGATTTCAAATGCCCCGAAAAGAAGGCTCCTCGTTGCTGGACAGATTTGTGATGAGCGCCTGAGTCCATCTCGTGGGCCGGGCTCGGACAGCCTATAAGAGAAAGACATTATACAGGCCGAACTATGGGCCTTTAGTAATATGGGCCGGTATTGGCCTGGCACAGCGGCCGTTGTAGCTTCGTGTTCTTCAAGTCACCTGGCACAGCGGCCGTTGTAGCTTCGTGTTCTTCAAGTCACCTGGCACACTTTCCGTTCTGCTACGAAGGCACGAAGCAGGGACCCTCAATTCCCCGCCATTGTTGTCCTCGCTCTCTTCGCTGGTTCGAATACGTAGGATCCATGGGACAGGGTACTTCTGGCGGCATGGGGAGACAGGGGCTCCCCGGCGACCGCAAGCAGGACGGCGACAAAAAGGGGAAGAAGTTCGAGCCGGCTGCTCCGCCGTCACGGGTCGGCAGGAAGCAGCGCAAGCACAAGGGACCTGAGGCTGCCGCCCGCCTCCCCGCCGTCACCCCGCTTTCCAAGTGCCGCCTTCGCCTCCTCAAGCTGGAGCGCATCAAGGACTACCTCCTTATGGAGGAGGAGTTCGTCGCTAACCAGGAGCACCTCCGCCCCCATGAGGAGAAGAATGAGGAGGACCGATCCAAGGTCGACGACCTACGTGGTTCGCCGATGAGCGTCGGGAACCTTGAGGAGCTCATCGACGAGAACCATGCCATCGTGTCTTCGTCGGTCGGTCCGGAGTACTATGTTGGTATACTGTCGTTTGTAGACAAAGATCAGCTGGAACCGGGCTGTGCAATCCTCATGCACAACAAGGTGATCGTTTTTTTCCCTTTTGTTTCTTCTGTGTTTTGTGTTGCTCTAAGTGCTATGGGCGTTGAACGACCAGAAACAGAGAAGCCTTATGGCTCTCCGGATCGAAATCATGGTTGTGGTTATCTATAATTCTATATTTTCCTACTTGCTCTTGGTATCGTTGTCTGCATGTCCATTTTTTTTTTCATTCATGCATTTTGCTTATATTACCTTCAGCCCCTATATTTTGTTTGAGATTACCAATGATTTATTTATCTGTTTACTGGAGAAAATGATACGACAGATAGAGGTCTCTCATGTAGCTTGTTGGCACTTGTCTGCCTGCTTTTCTGTTATCTTTTTCTACTCCTAGCTTCCAAAGCATTTGTTTATCTATCTGGGACTTGTCTATTTGACAGAATCAATATGCAATGTAGTCTGCCCATGAATGTGGCAGAAGAACGCTGTTGGAACATATCTGCCTCACTATTTCTCACAGAAGAAAATTTTGGTTCAGAATTTTTATCTTCTATTCTCAAGCAACATATTTCACTGCATTCTAGAATGTGTTCCAGCCCTTTCTTGTTTTAGCATCTGATTTTCTGTATTCTGTTATCTTCATGCACATTATTTCGAATCCTTTTTTATTTGTCTTATTTTTGTGTTGCACTCCTTGTTTTATCTCCTTGTGATTAAATTTCCCAATTTTGTGCAAAACATGGTTTATAATGTACACTGCTGATTATGCTACATCTTTTGCAGGTTATGTCTGTTGTTGGAATACTTCAGGATGAAGTGGATCTTATGGTTTCTGTCATGAAAGTTGAAAAGGCTCCTTTGGAGTCTTATGCTGATATTGGTGGCTTAGATGCTCAAATCCAAGAAATTAAAGAAGCTGTTGAACTTCCACTTACTCATCCCGAGTTATATGAGGATATTGGAATTAGACCTCCCAAGGGAGTAATATTATTTGGTGAGCCTGGAACTGGTAAAACATTACTTGCCAAGGTGAGAGCATTTTTATTTCACCATTGTTGATTTTGATAAATGTGACATTAGCATATGAAATTTCATGAACTTTTCTAAATTTTTTTGCCTCTTTTATTTTATTTTGTGTGTTGGTTGCCGTTGTTGTGTGTGTGTGTGGATATTTGTCAATTTGATTATATTTTGAGTCATAAACTTCATTAAACAACATGCACCTGGAAATCAAAAAAGTTTATTACCCTGCATATATTCATAAGCATATACCTATAAATATCTGTGACTACTCAGATCTTTGTGATTGTTGATTAGGTTATCGGTTTTAGGCACTGTGCTTTAAGAAGTCAGGTTTGTAACTCCTAGTGTGAAATTAGTTAAAAGTGGAGGACTCGCCTCTATAGTATTAGTGTGTAAATGTACCTATGTGTATGCCATTTAACATATAAAGGCACAAAAAACATCAGGTTGTATCAGTCCTAGCTATGTGGGTTGGATCTTATCCTTCCATTGAGCTCCATATAGGTTTTTACACCAGTAGTATTTAGATAAACTAAATCACCTTTCATTATATTTATTAGAGCTATCTTTGATTTCTTGCCGCCCTTTACAACTTCAACTTTAATTGATTCAACTAATTGATTGCCTTTAAACATGTCCATACTATCTCAATCTATTTTCTCATTTTTATCATCTATTTAAGCCTATTCCTAGATAGTAGTACTTTAAATTTTATTTTCTAGTAATCCAACACATTTATGTTAGCATTTTGTTTTTTTTTCCCGAACTTCTGCACATTGATCTATATAAAGAATAGTTGATTGAACCACAATGTTATATAATTTTGTTTCTCTCCTAAAGGTCACTAGTAGAAACTTCCATTCATTTTAATCATTCATTTTGTATCTTAATAATAGCATCGTCATCAATATCTCCTTGTGTAATATATCAATGATATTTAACAAAGGCCTACTTTCATGTTTATCCATCTTCATCAATGTTAAACAAGGTCACAAGATGGTCAAACAAGTCTCACTTTCAAGAATTTCATGTTCATCCATTTTCATGAAACAAAGTCACAATACACTCAATTATCTCTTAGTAACAAGGGTAAAAAATGTCACCTTACATATTAGATCTCTAAAGTTGTTAAGCATAAATAAAAAAAATATTTTTATTTTAGTTAGATATCAAACTCAACAAGTATTGCACGACTTTCCATTTAATTTAGAAAGTTGCTTCATTAAGTTAGTGTTTACACCAAGGTTACCTTTTATATTGCTGATCTAGATGGGTGCTGTCCAGCTAAGTGATCATTGACTGGCCTGTGGTAGTATTATTATCTTTCTTTTTTGTAGTTTTGGAACTATACCTTCTTTCCTTGATTATTTTGTTAACTAGATTGCTGACTGTTGCACCAGAATGTAAAAGACTTTTTTTTTTCTGATTACTCTTAGTTTTCTATTATCAGGCTGTAGCTAATTCAACTTCTGCAACCTTCTTGCGTGTTGTTGGAAGTGAGTTGATCCAGAAATACTTGGGCGATGGTCCTAAGCTGGTGAGAGAATTGTTTAGAGTAGCAGATGAACTTTCTCCTTCTATTGTATTTATCGATGAGATAGATGCAGTTGGCACCAAAAGGTATAAACCATGAGAAATGATATTCTCCTTGTTCCATATTGTAAATGATGACTAATCTTATTGAAGCTAACTATCATGGTTCTTTCCAGATATGATTCTCATTCTGGTGGTGAACGTGAAATACAGAGGACGATGTTGGAGTTGCTGAACCAGTTAGATGGATTTGACTCAAGGGGGGATGTTAAAGTTATTCTTGCAACCAACAAAATTGAAAGCCTCGATCCAGCCTTGCTTCGGCCTGGCCGTATTGACAGAAAGATTGAATTCCCTCTGCCTGACATTAAATCAAGACGACGGATTTTTCAGGTATGTTACTTTTCATGAATAGATTCAGGACTGTATTTAGTAGAGCGTAATTTTATTAGCCTCAGTAGTTCTGGCTAAATCCTTTCTCTCATTTTAAATATTCTGTTTAGATACATACATGTATATTATGTTTCATGAATACATTCAGGTCTGTATTTAGTATATGGTAATTTTTATTAGCTTCAGTGGACTCTGGCTAAATCCTTTCTCTTGCTTTAAACATTCTGTTTAGATTCATACATCCAGAATGACGCTGGCTGATGATGTCAACCTAGAAGAGTTTGTCATGACAAAAGATGAGTTTTCTGGGGCTGATATCAAGGCAATCTGTACTGAAGCTGGCCTGCTTGCTTTGAGAGAGCGTAGGATGAAGGTAACTAACAATTTTTTTTTTTTTGTCAAATTGCTAAATGTATATTTCTTCCCCTTATGGATCCACACACCATGCATCCCAAGTCTTCTCAAGGGCATGTTTTTTGTAATAGATTTCACTTATCAAAGGATACTAATTTTGCTTATATTACTGTGACACGTTAAAGAACCTATACTTGCTGAATGCTGAACAGCTAAGATTTATTGCTGGTGACATTTGAACTGCTGGAAATATTATAGGAAATCCAATTTTTTGCTAGTAATTTATCTGTGTAAATTTATGTTTATCTCATGGATAGTAGCTCTATTTACTCCATTCTGTTGATTGCTTCTGTTATTCATAACACCTACAGATCTGCTGATTCCAATTTGTGCTTTCAATATTTCCCATTAAATCTCTAATGGGGGCCGGACCGTGTGATCCAGTGTTCTTGTTTCTTTCTTTGAGTGCAGACAGAAACATTATTTTATTTGGAACCTATTTTTCCTCAATATATCATGTCTTTTATAATTTGAAACTGAAGTTTAGGAAATAGACATTCAATGGCCTAGGTGCTATGTGGTTAATTGTGCCCTTTAGACACTGAGTGGAAATTTATTCCACTGAATTTGTTTCTCTTTGGGATCAAATCTTATTCTTCTTGTCCTAGATCTTTGTCCCGACACTTTTGAAAATCTCACTATTCATGATCTCGACTATGAGATTGTGTATTGTTAACTACTGGCTCTTCATGCACACGCAAGGAAGAAAACAACTATAAATGACTATTTTTTTGTAAATAAAAATTCTGATAGAGTGGATTGAGAACTTTTGTCTGTTTCAAAATCTGAATTTTTTCTTCTCCCTTTATTTTTTTTAATTTCCTTGTGACTTTGTTTTGCGTGGCATATAATTGAACACATTTTTTCTTTGTGTAGGTCACTCATGTAGACATTAAAAAGGCCAAAGAAAAAGTTATGTATAAGAAGAAGGAAGGAGTTCCTGAGGGACTCTACGTGTAACTTTCATCATCAATCTTTGACTCGAAGGTTAACTTTATTTGTTGGTTTTGATATCATGATTCTGTCATTTCCTCTGCAAGCATGTTTTTTTTAATCTCTCTATTAGCATACGACAATAGTCGAAATTGATATTCTGCACGATGGATATTTGTGCGCCCGTGCACGAGCGAGCACAGTGACTCTGCCCAAGCAAACAAATTAGCAATGCCACCGGGCAGCCAAATTCCGGTTGTGAACTGATTGGAATCCGGTTACAATCTAGCCGCAGTTTGGCCGGAGTTGGAGTCCTATCAGACCACGGTTGGATTGCAACCGGAATCCGTCCGAATTGCATTCGCTAATGGCCGCGACACTGCCGGTTGCAATTCGATCAGATTTTGACCAAATCGCGGCAGGAATCCGGCCCGATTGCGGCCACGATCAGCTGCGATGTCGTGGCCGCGATCGAGCTGAATTTTGGTCTGATTGCACACGGTCTGGCTGCGGCTGCAGGTTTGCTATCGGTGGCGAGGACGATGCCGGTGACTCCGATGGATTCAGGGTGGACTATAGTGTGCTCGGCGAAGTACTGTGCATTTCTCATTATCGTGCAATCACGTGGATCGAATGGCTAAGCGAGCATCGCACACGCATCGCACAGGAATGGGCGTGCAGGATATCGAAACTCCGACAATAGTAATGATTTGCTAAATGATCCGATGTGTGCGCGCTCTTAAGCATTGCCAGCATTCATGCTAATGTCTTGAAAACAGATTGTCAAGTATGAAGGTGCAAACCAAAATTTGCTGATAAATAGGATAAATGGCATTGTTAGGCAAATCAATCTGGTATTTTGCCTATAAAGTTATGGGCGAGTGGGTGCCAGTTTCTTCGAATGTCTGATCCAAATACAAACTCCATTGTTAGAATGCCTAGTTCGAAGTGTATCTGAGAACCTGCTAGTTGTTTTTGTTGTCTCTTAATCCATTTGGGGCCTGTCTCAGATTAGCATTGTGCAATTATTATCATTGACTCGATCTCTTATGACCTCAGGTGATTCAAAGCTCTGAAAGGAAAATCATTCCCTATCGAAGTATCGTCTATCGATTCGCGATACACCGGAAGAGCTGCCTTTTCATTCGACTTCCGAGCTTGATGGTTTTCTCGGCTTGTTCTCAACATTGACCCTCGCACAACTTAATGAATGTTGGAATTTTTGTTTCTGAATCAATTAAGCTGTGCCAACCTATAGCTGATACCTCAATTCAATAAATCTAGCGGTTGATTGTTGATTCAATCACATTCTATAGTCTTCCTTGTTTTTAGATAATGTAGTGGAATTCAAGGATAGATTTTATATGGATAAAAAATAACTAAACACGCGAATATATCAAAAAAAATTATATCAGATGTCCGCCGCAATAGATAGATGAATTAATCCACAAAATTTCTTCTATATTTAATTTGCGCCATTAATTGTAAGGTCTTTTGTTGTTTTGCTGTTGTATTGTTTAAATGATTGAGCAGCTAGCTTCATAACCGTGCCAGTAGATCAATATTATAGTGCCCCGTACACAGCAGTAAGATACCTGGAGAAATAATGGTGCAGGGAGAAGATATTCACGTATATAATTAGAAATTACGAGATCGATCTTTAATTATTAAAACAGTTTATGTTCATATTTGTTCGATTTATTTTTCTTTTCAATTGAAGATAATTGAAGGAGTTTCATATTTGTTTGAAGATAAATTTATTACAACGAGCAAAAATAGATAAGATTGTAAAATTATTAAAAATGCATCGGCTTCCTAACAAAACATTAATGAAAAATCTCATTATACTAAATCTACTCAAAATCTAGTCTTTTATCGTTATAAAACTTTACAAAATTTATTTATACGTTTTGAAAAAAAAAAAGTAAATAAATATACATAATATAAGATTAATTCAACCTTTCCAATAACTTATAACAACAGACTATATATATATATATATATAAAACACAATACAAGAATTGAAATTGATCACACCGTTAAAATTCCATCCACAATAATATATATAATTCATTAGAGCACATAATATAATTAAGTCGATTAACCTCTAATAATTAATATAATTACCCACATGCGCGCAGTTAATTAACTAATCGTCTGCAGCTTAATTATGCATATAACTAATTAGTAATTAATAATTAAGCAGCTAGCTAGCGTCACAGTCTGAGAGACAAGTCGATTTCCTGCTCCGCCGGCTGCCGCCTCTTATTCCTATCCTCACCCACCTCCTCCCTCCTCTCGAACGCCGGCGGCATCGGCGGCGGGGGTCCCGGCCGAGCTCGCCTCACGGCGGCGAAGGCGGCGGCCAGCTCGCGGCTCCGCCGGGCGATGCTGCGCTCCAGCTTGTGGGCGTTCTGGTGGCCGCCCAGCGCCTGCGAGCTGAAGAACCGCCGGCGGCAGTACGTGCAGGTGAAAACCGGCGCCGGCGAGGGCGCCGACGGCAGCAGCCCCAGCTCCAGGTTCAAGCACTCCTGCCCTCCTCCCTCCAAGCTATACCTATCCATTCACAGCGATCGATCTATCTATCTATATATAAAGATTGAAGACTGTTTTGGAAGCTCAGATCAAAGCTGAAGTGCATACTGAGAGAGTATATATAGAGATAGACAGAGCAGGAACTGCAATGGTGGCAGTGGCTTTCAATGTTTATGGATGGTGGATAACTTCATATATATAATAACATGCAACTGTGTCCGAACCATCACTTCTCTCATAATTCATTCATATTTCATAATTTAAAAAAAAACATATATATCTGCTCTCAATTCATCATCTTCATCGATCACATCACAGATGTGTACAGATACTGCATGCAGTTTATCATATATATATATATCACGATGATTAATTCTTTTAATTGTTCAGTCTTTTAATTTGTGATCCTAACTAGGGTTAAGACTTAAGACTGTATTTGTTTCTTTATTAATTGGAATTAGTTAGTTAATTACTCTTGTATTTAATTTATTGTGTTAAGGAAATCAGTGTATATATAAGTTTATCAAAGAAAAAAAACAAATTAAGTGCATTATTTGGAATCTTAGAAGTTTGATATATATAGTTAGTACTTGTGTAATTGGATGTTTATATATACACAATTAATGGTTAAATAGATTGATTAAACTTATAGTTAAAAATATTACATCCTTTTTAGAGTAGAGAAATATAAGCATATTAAATAAATTTAATTAATTAGCTTAATAAATTTAGCTAGCTAGTAACATACTTTTTAGTAGAGCTAATTTATTTTTTTTTATTTGTTTTTTAAAAAGCAAAAATATAATGCAATATCCATGGTTAGACAATGTAAGCAAACTTAAGTTTGTTGGACATTGTGACGAGTATAGTAATACCCTAGATAATAATTCCACTAGTCTAACGCAACAAACTCAACCTGGGTGATTGATTCATCTTTGTCCCAATGGGAATGTTGTATTGGTTGGGATAGAGTGACGACACTTACTAAATGAATACGGATCGATTCTGAAAGAGAATCTAAAATTCTTCCCTGACGTTAGATGATTCTCCTCTGTCCTGGCCAATCGCGTCAAGGCGAAAGGCCCTGATGATTTCCCTCACAATAGTCGTGGGACAGACCGATGTGGATCGTTAGATTGACAGTTCCAATCTTTTTTGCGAAGTGATTGATTCGTCCTTGTCCCCACAAGAGGATCGGGTGGCTAATGTAGCGATAAATTTATTACAATGAGCACGGTTGATTCCTAGCTAGGAACCGTAAAAATTTTCAGAGACGCTTGCCTTTCCTCCTTGCTAACATCCGATTGGATCATAAAAATACTCCCTGTGATTTATCTCTTTTACAATGATTGTGAAGTCGGGTGTGTATTACCTTTTTGCTACAGTGATTGATTCATCCTTTGGCAAACATAATACATGCAATCCTACGTACTCTTGATCCATGCACGATTTACAACTGCTACCTGGAGATAGAGTGACTCGCTAAAGCCAAAGCTTATTAGAAAATGTGGAACCGCCACATTAACGGCTCTCCATCGCTGCTTCTACGTGTGGAGGGAGGTAAATCAGATCTCAGGTGGCTAACGCAGAAATACAGAGTCATCGATAGCCTGATCGTCACCTCTAGGAATCGACCTCTAGCTCTAATAAGCCTAAACTTATTAGAGCTATTGGACAATATTGTTCGATAAATATTGAGTCTATGAACTCCGTCCATGATGAATTAATTCTATCATGATCGGTTTCAAATTCGGATAAAAGAGAAAGATTGTGTTAAATTAATTGTTAGTTAGTGTTAAACTAAAATAAATATTTAATGAATGAAAATATTGAATGCAAACTTTATTTGATATGAAATTTTAGTCATAATTTTCTTCTTCTATATTTTTTTTAGCATTATTATATTTTTCATAATCCGACATGATGACTTAAACATCGAAGGAATTTCACCGAGATAAATCTTAATGCTCTTTAATTAATATGTATTGATTCATGTAGATCTAATCACGCAGCGAGAAAAAGGTTAATTACATATCTCCGGTGCAACAATAAATTTTGATTGCAAAACTACTAACATATTTATCATCCAAAGTGGATATTTGGCCCTAGGCGCACGGTAGTATTCTACAGGAGAATACAGTTCAATCCTCTATTACGATATAGTTCGACGATGAATTTAAAAAAAAATCCATTCGGACACCCCTAGAGCTCAGGAGTTTGTATGTCCGGTGGAGGGAGTAGAGCTTCGACGCTGGACCATCGTTCAAGAATGATACGACTGAGGAGTCCGGACTGCACTGTAAAAAAACTACAAACATTTTTCTTGATTTACTCTTGATGGTCGGTAGAGGTCGCTTAGACTCCGATCTTATCTAGTTTAGCTATTGATGAGATATTTCGAAGATCCATAAGACATAATCGATCATTTTTAGTTGGATCGAAGATTCAAATATTCAAAGTGGATATTTTAACTGAGTTTAAATAACGATCATATATTTATTATTCTCATTACATGCAAACAATATAATATCCAAAAGTGCAAATTATAAGGACATGTACAAACTTTTTAAAATCGAGCTCATAATAAATACAGAACATATCTATATATATAAATATAATATCTCACGAAAATTAAAAATGCGGGCGAGAGACAAATTAAAGAATTGATTAATTATATAATGCCCAAATGCATGCATTAATGATTAATGGAATAGTTTAATGAGGTCGATGGATTCATGCACACAAACATGCAATGCACAGAGATGTCGATCATTAAAATTTAAAATTAAAATAAAATATAAAAAATGTTGGCAAAGAGCCGGACAGGATCTGTGTCATGTGGCCTTTGGCATTTTTGAGAAAAACAGAAAACATAAACATACATCATACATGTGCAATAAGGCAGGCATATCCCAACATGCCCCTCTGTCCCTCTTTTCCATTTTTCAATTATTTGTAGGGTGGTAAACGAATAATGTCAAATTAAATTTTATATTATTTAAAATTATTTGATAAAATAATTAAAGTCGAATAGTCAAATCCAACCTAAAATTAATCCGGCAGTTGTTTAAATTTAGATTGCTTTTTTTCTTTAAATAAATTTTAGATGTTATTGAATTTATTTGAAATTTTAATATTTATTTAATTAGTTAGTATAAATAATTCAAATAAATATAATGTACAATTCCCTCCGCATCTCATCTTTGTGTCATCCGATTCCTTCGTCGTCGTACGCATTATAGTCTAGCGCATGAATCCCCATGCTCACTTGTGCGTCCGATCGGATAGCGATACCACACTCATGTGTGAGCACCACTCGAGCACCTTAAGGACGGTGTTTGACATCGTCGAAATCCAGACCGATCACGACCATGATGTATTCTGATGTTGCATCGCGATCGAATTAGATTCCGACTATCATTGGGCTAGAGTCGAAGTCCGATCGGATCGCATTCAGATTCCAATTTTGATCAGATTGCAGTCGAATTTCGACGATGCCGTGAGCACCATCATCGTCGCAGAGATGATTTCTCAATTATTGTGTATTCTCATATTATGCGAATCGAACATTGCATCGACGGGATTTACATCGCACACGGGCGCATACGAAACCGTCGCTCAATTCATAAATGAGTTTTATCGATTCATGAGTTTCATCTATGAACATAATGTACAAACTATATTCGTGAATATTTAAATTTATTTATTTAATTAATTTTGATATGTATTGAACGAAAATGAATTTGGTCACTATTTACTGTACTAATATTCATTTAGCACCAAACAATCAATTTTTTTAAAAAAATTGCGGTAGAACCGATTATTTAACTTCAGTATGAATCAGATCTGAGGACATTCTGATAATATTAAAAACTGTCGTAGAACTTTCGACAAAACTTTGCCAGTTAATAATTAATTAATTAAGATTTACACGTACAAGTGCACCATCCCTGACTGTCCATTTCTTCCTAGGCAAAAGAATTATAATTTTTATGAATAAATTGGTGCAAATCTGATGTTGTCCCACTCATCGCAGACAGCTTAATGCTGTTTAATTGGATGTGGTCTCGTATATAAATACACAAAAATTATTATATGTATAATATTAATTAGGTTTTCCAGTCTTATCCAGTGCATGATAAGATACACTACTCTCTCGATTTACAAGTGGTATCCAGTGACGAAGAACACAGCCGATGCTAAGAGTCTCCACCACAAGGGTAAATCGGAAGGCCTTGGATGGATTCGTGAGGTTTAATGCCAATCAACCGACACCAACCCAGTATGCGGGAACCCGCCTCATACATAGCGAGTGGAAAGACGGCGAATTCCCTCCATGGTGATGGATCGAACCATGGCTTGCTCGGGGACCCCAAACTCTTACCGATGCCATCCATTGATACACTACTCTCTCGTCTCGCGTAGAGGGGGCTCATGAACAACGAAGAACACAGAGATGCTAACTAGTCGTCACAAAATTAAGAAACACTGAATGGAGTGGATGGATTAGTAGAGTTTTATAATTTCTTAATGTTGAGATGGAAACAACGGATCAATCCTTCGCAAATGCGAGAGTATCGTCCCTCTATGCGCTAGTTACTAGTTTCAAAAGTTAAAGACCTACCGTGATTTACCTCCCTTACGATGGTCCGAAAACAAATTGATAGAGACCGTTAGATTAACAGATTCCAACCTTTTTGCATCATCATAGAGGGGGCTCATGAACAACTAGGAACACAGAGATGCTAACTAGTCGTTGCAAAATTAAGATTCACGGAATGGAATGAATGGATTAGTAGAGTTTTACAATTTCTTAATGTCGAGATGGAATCAAATTGAGGAATTCAATGGCTATCATTTTTTTTTTATTGATACCAAATGTGTGAGTCTTCGGTTCAATTAATTTTGAGAATGATCGATTCGATTCCATGAATCTCTTAAATGGGACGTTAAATAAAAATTCTAAGTGAGATTGCTATCAATTATTAGAGTACATCAAAGAAATATTCACGATTTAACAGTTAATTAAGTTTGACGATACGATCGTAATATTATCCCTGTAAGATAGATATGAGATCGAAGACGTGCAATACAAACTCTTTTAAATTTAGAGGCAATTTCAATGGTTATCATTTTTTTTAATAAAAAATTAAATTATCATTGTTATCTTATACGTGATGAGATTGTGAGACTCGAAAAAGATATTCATCCACTCGATCGACCATGATTGTTGTCGTGTCGTCGACACTTCTTTTATATTTTCTTTGCATACATTGTTATCAAATATATAAATAAGTGCACAACAATTAAAGGGTTCGAATGGCATAATTATCTATATAATAAAATGTATTATAATTTTTTAATTTTGAAATTATATACTGAATTTTCTTAAATCTTTTCTATGAATTGCATTCGGGAATGAATTATACGAATTTTAAATCATTCATCACATTTCATTTGATTTAATTAATCACATTTAATTTACTAATGTGTCATTTGATCGAGCAACCTCTCCGCCGCCGAACTCTTCCCGGCCCCATCTGTCGCCTTATCCCCGGAGACCTCCCGGACCCTCCGCCGCCGCCGGAGACGCATCAGGAGGAACCCGAAGAAGGCGCCGCCACGGCCGCGCATTAGTCTGAACCGGGTGAGGCGCCTTGAGATCGGACGCCGGAGCTCCCGCCTTCCGACATGGAACAGGGTCATAGTGCCGAGGACGACGAGGAGAGAAAACGAACGTTCACGACGGCGGTCAAGACAATCCACAAATTTTTACGACAGCCTCCGAGTCCGATAAACATTCATCTTCAACGTAAGGGAGAGTCTTCCAAACTTTTAGTTTGATCAAATCATGCTCTTTACCTGCAGCAATAGAAAACTTTCAGGGAAGAAAAGAAAAGAAAAGGAAAAGGAAAAAAAATAACTAATTTATGAAGTTGCTCGAGTGTTTTGTTCACCTGTGTCGTTTTCATCGATTCCCATACAAATTGCAGCGAAGTGTGATCCAGTGATTTCAGCCAACGCAAACTGCCAGTTCGCAGTCAGGGTTTCATGATCAGA
This sequence comes from Wurfbainia villosa, assembly GCA_025175895.1. Taxonomy (NCBI): domain Eukaryota; kingdom Viridiplantae; phylum Streptophyta; class Magnoliopsida; order Zingiberales; family Zingiberaceae; genus Wurfbainia; species Wurfbainia villosa. Next base: position 31,591,523 of record CM045991.1, read on the forward strand.
AACTGGTTCCACAGCTACTCTGAATTCCTGAAACCATATTAGACATCAGACGATAAAATAAAATAAAATTTATTTAAATATAAAGAACACAAAGTTAAATAGTATACGAGAGTTCAAAAAGTAATTGTGCCACTTTTGGAGCTACAGTACGATGAATTTATAGAATTTTCTTTCAAATGAAGTAATAAATCAGAAAAGTTATGACTGTTGAGGCTGTCTGTATGAGTATTCTCCGATTTACTTTCCTCTTTGAGACGTAAGGTAGTCGTAAGGGGACCGCTAATGTGACGGTTTCACATTTCATAGTAGTAGTTGTGCTTTTCGCATAGTTTTAACTTTTAAAAATGCATAAGCAACCAAAGAGCAGATTGCAGATAGAACAATTGGCACGTACTCCAGTTTTCAGCTTCTGGGAAACAAGGTCTCCACTTGTTTCAAACCGGATCGTAAACTTCTGAAAGGGTGCACCAGAGAATCCCCTTCCGAGGGCTTTAACATAGGCTTCCTGCAGGTAAGATAACAAGTTTCATCAGTTATATGTCCCACACTTCTATCAGTTTGGAGATTTGACATCAAACATAAACAAGAACAATAACCATTCAAATATTTCATAATAATAGATGAAGCACACGAACTGTAGTCTGGAAGACAAAAAATGACAGTTGTTACAAGCACTAAACAAACACATCATTCAGAATTGTACAAAAGACCTGAACTTTTTGAGAACAAATTAATATTGTGCTTTGTCTTAAACAGATTACTTTTTTCCTTTTGATTGCCATTTAGAATAGAACGAAGAGCACATTTTTCTACCTTGACTGATAGAACATGCCGACAAAAGTTAGCTTCTTTAACATCATTGAAGATTTCTTTATCCACTAATGTCGATACGTTAAGATTCTACGATAGATGTGCGTTGGGCATAACAACAATTCATTTGAATCAGTAAAGGAAAAAATGGATAGTCAAAGTAGAAGCAACTAAGATTTTGTGCCATGCAAGCTCTAGAAGAAAATTATAGCTTCACATTTATAAAAGAATGAAAATTTTTAAAATTGGAAGCCTTTCAAGCTCTAGTATTTTATTTTATTTTATTTTATGCATGGGTGATGGTCCCTATGATCCGAAAATCACATATTATAAATTTTATTCCTTGTATTAAAGATCAAGCTGTATTCTAACTAGCTTTGGAAACGAACAGTCAAACAAACTTTTAATGTCCTACAATAGTAGGAGGTATATATTTGAACTTGCTGACGTTAAAGGATTCATAGGATCATCTTGCCTTAAAAATTCTGCAGGGTCCGAGACAAATTATTAAAATCGACTCTAAAAGCAATGCATGCAAACTGAAAAAATGGCAGCTTAAGTGGGAAAATATGAAAATCAATCGTAATGTTCAAGGTGAAAAGTCAACTAAGAGAAGTCTTACTTTAAGGGTCCAGAGTTTAATAAATTCAATTTTCTGACTGTCAGAGTCCACCAGAGAATTCAAATATTGAACTTCAGGAGGAGAAAAATAACGTTTAGCTAGAGCGAGAACATTGGCATTTGGTCTTCGTTGTTTTTCTTCAACGTCAATTCCAATCTGTAATGCATGCAGAGCTACCATCAGTTTGTCTTAACAAGACCAAAAACATAATATTCAAAGCTTCAAGAAAATAAAAATTATAAAAATAAAAACCATGGTAGGAGAATTTGATCAGAAGTTTACAGGATCATTTACGGAAATGCCACATGCAATCAAGGAGGATGTATGTGAAATATTGAATTGCAATGATGGCGGAAAACCGGCATCATTATGTTGCCATTCTACCTGTTTTGAAATTCACAATCGCAATTAGTTAATTACACATGAATTTTAATGAAAAAGGTTTAGCAATAAAGTCCAGGAGTCAACTAATCCATTACCTCAGGCTTTCCAAATCTATTCTTCTTGAACTTGAATGATCTTGGATTGATTCTACAATCAGTATCTAGTCTAGCATGGAAGAGAGAATCCAGTTTAGTATCACAGAGAATACAAACTTATAGCCAACCAACATATCCATTCTAACACGAAAGTGACAACCTGTTTAGAATTCCAGTGAATGTAAATTTTCATATTTATGTTTTGAAATCTACATACACCACAGAAGCAATAATGATGCACTACGCATAAAAGATACACAATTTAAATCGTGAGCAAGAGGGAACATTATTTACAAAAAGAAAAGAAGGTACTTTTTAGATCTTTGGAAGAAAAAAATAACAAGATGAAAAGAGAAAAATAACGAATGTGACAAGAAAAGAACATATTTCAATTTGGCTTTGCAATGGTAAGTCTGTAAGTTATAATTAGTTCAGTGACTAGAATATCAGCAAGCAAAAAATTGTGCTAATAAATGTCTACAATGATACTGAAGCTAACCCTTCAATCCATGAATCTGGAAACCACAGGGTTACCAAACTAGAATTCGCACTATGTTGCCCCTGCGGGAAGGGCCTAGTGGCTAACGCATGCAAATGTTGCATCATAGGACAACGGGTCAATCCCTCGCAAATGCGAGGTGTCATCCCTCCATGCACTAGTTACTAGTCTCAAAAGATGAGTTTCAAATATCTCAAAAGAAGGTTAGTTATCTAGCGCTACTTAATTAACAACCAAACATCCCAACTAAAAAAAATCATTCGACGAAAAGGCATAGGCGAGTAGATAAGAAAACATGATGTTTAAGATTCATATAACAGAACCATATTCAGGATTAATAGGTGCAATCATGATAAGTTTAATATAAACGGTTGAAACTAAACCATTCATGATTAGGCCAAGCAGAGTTCACTATCTGTAAGCTGAATGTGATACACAAATAAACATCTGCGCCATTAAGAAAACTGTTGAAAGTAAAGCTATATGTACTTTGTACCTATTTTCAACAAGCAAAGCTATGGTATTGATAATTGACATTGAAGGGAGAGAGGAAAATTTTACGCCAAAACAAAATTTGTGGAAGGGCAACACCAGGTTTCCAGTATTACTTCAGTACATCTATTACTACCTGTTCAGAGGAACTTACAAGTAACAACTTCTTAGATACCATCTAGACCTCTATTCAAGAAATCTTGGAAAATAAAGAAGTGATACCACCTTGTCTAGTTTTTTGACCATGGCATTTATGTTAAAATCTCTCAATAAGAGGCTTGTGCATGGACATTTTTACACGTTTAAATAAATAAATGATTAACATGAAGAAAATCAAGCATACATCTTGAAAGTGTAGTTCTGACTAGTACACGAGAAAGTAGAGCACATTTTTGCAGCACTTCTCCTTCTATAGATAAAACATTTTCCTTTTCACAAGGAGAGAGAATTTTCATATACTCTTGCAATAAGGAAGCATCCTTCAGCTCATTAGGTTTTACACACCAAAGATGTGCTTCCCTGCAAGTAATGAACAAACTACCTTTAATAAAACCACCATACAAGCAATATATATATATATAACCAACTAAACCTGCACATTGTCGTCGAAGTTACAAGGCCATACTTTTGCATTGTCAATAGAACTAATCAATAAAAGAAGGGAGCAACCATAGCGTGGGAAAGGCTTCATTAAATAGACAAAAGTGAAATGTGATAAAATATCATAATATACTGCATGCACGTTGAGAAAGTTAGTTGAAAATAAGCTCATCCACTGTATCCTTTTTCTCCAACCAGGCAAAATGCATGAATCTGATTTGGTATTCTTACCGACTGACATTCATCCATCCTGCTCAATACAACCCATGTAAAGGCCAATCTAAGTTTCTCGAACCATTGTCTTATTGATAAAATTAACAAATTCACAAGTTCACAAAGCAGGGCCAAATGTGAGAGTATGATCAAAGTTTAAACCTTCAGAAAGCGAGGCCTCCAAAAACTAGGCAAATTGGTAGATTGTCTTATTGATAAAATTAACAAATTCACAAGTTCACAAAGCAAAGCCAAATGTGAGAGTATGATCAAATTTTAAACCTTCAGAAAGCGAGGCCTCCAAAAACTAGGCAAATTGGTCGATTGTCTTATTGATAAAATTAACAAATTCACAAGTTCACAAAGCAAAGCCAAATGTGAGAGTATGATCAAATTTTAAACCTTCAGAAAGCGAGGCCTCCAAAAACTAGACAAATTGGTCGATTGTCTTATTGATAAAATTAACAAATTCACAAGTACACAAAGCAAAGCCAAATGTGGGAGTATGATCAAATTTTAAACCTTCAAACAACAGACCAAAGTTAAAATTGCTATCCTGAATGTAAATCTTCACCTTGCAACATGAGAATCACTATAAAAATTGACGACAGTTGATTCAACTGAAGGCTAGAAAAGTGAAAGTCGTGAAGATAACCTCGGAGGAGGAAGCGGCGCTGATGGCAAAGACGGAAGAGCGAACGCTGCGAGACGTCGAGCGACCAAATTGGATGGCAGCGGCAACATGGTCAGCAGAGCGAAGAGAATGCGCCTACTCGATCCTGATGAGTGATGACCCCCAATTGGTCTTCCAGCCGCCGATTGGTCGCTTCCTCTGAAACCTCAAGCACTCGAATCGGGACAGGATGTCGATCGAGAAAATAAATCGGGAAAAGCCTTCCAAACAACCGAGTAGGTTTACGGATGCTTTGCCCCGTTCGGCCCAATTTCCCATGGGCCGGCTACGACATCAACCGTCGGATGCGGGGTTCTCCCGTCTCACCTTCAGAACCCTAATCCCACCCTCAACGAGCCACAACAGCGACCTCAAAACCGGCGGCGGAGTCACTCCCGCTCTCCGTTTCGAATGGACTCTCCCTTCTTGTTGTTCTGGCATAGGGGGTTCGAGATGGCGACGTGGGAACCGAAGGTGTTGATTCCCGAGTCGGTGCTGAAGAAGCGGAAGCGGGAAGAGCAATGGG